>BSBK01004210.1:1017500-1331197 GCA_027943335.1 Chamaecyparis obtusa
GTTAAAATCTGCAAGAAAAGATAAAATAAATTATGTCTAGTAAACCCTAGGTTGAAAACCTAGAGAATATTATTTTACAAAATTCAGATCTGATAAGGGTCTAGAGAAATTATTAAACAAAGGACTAGAAATTGAAATTAATAGTTGATCTCGAAAACCCAAATTATAATCAAATATGAGAATCAGGTTCTCAAATTGATTGTTAAAAAATAAATGTATATATGGCCTTGTCATTGTTTAAAAAAATAGTCTTTGATATTCTTAAATTATATAAATCTGTTAAAAAAATGAAATGAAAATGATATTTTTCATCTCTACAAAAAAATAAGAGAAAAAAAAAACACAATTTTTTTTTATGTTTTGTGGGTGGGGACACCAACCTCCACCCATAGCACATGTTTCCCGCAACAAGGCTGCCAGACAATAACTATTGCTATCGAGCGGTAGTTGGGGGTGCGGGTACACCCTCCCCTTTTTCCTTTGAGGTTTTTAGATTTTTTAAAGTTTTATTTAATTTAAGTTATTAATATATTATGTATATATAATTTAATTTAATTAAAATTAAATTCATATTTAATGAAACTTAAATATTAATTTTAATAATATAATAATTTTGTTTGAGTTATTAAATGGGATTAATTTTTTAGGAAACGATAATTTGCATTATAAATTTGATTAAATATTAGTAAATGATAATGGTAGTTTTATTAATATATTTATTTAGTAATAATATCAATTATTATTTCTATTTTTAATTTTTGTTAAATAGAATTGGGCTATTTAAGTGATTATTTGCATTAGACTCGTGATTAAAAATTATTGTCTTTAGTAATTTTAAACCTTGAATAAATTTATTTTAATAATATTATAAATTGATTTATTGGATGTTAGAATTTAATTCGATAATTGTAATTATAGCATGTTAGTGATTATCTATTAGATTAATTTTTGTAATGGAATTTTACAAATTAGTTTATTAATTAAATTATTTTCCATGTTTTATTTTCTACCTCCAGCGTTTGGGTTAAAAGGGAATCTCTTACATCAGCCTATTAGGATTGTTACCAGAGGCAGAGTTAGGGTTAATGTGTTTTATTTTGTTACCTTGTATACTTTTTTGGTTGTTGATCTTGTTGTGACCCAGCCTTATGGGAATTAATTTTCATTGTAATGGAAGTTGTTTATTGTGTGTTCCGATTATTCTTTTGGAACCATATTTGAATTTATGATTTAGGATGACCTTGAGTTATGGTTTCTGATATTATGAACATAGGGTAGGTTATCTAGGTGTTAAAGGGGAAGTGGCTTGCTTTGGAGACATCTGAGCCCAAAAGTGGTTTTCTAGGTATCCTTAGTGGGTTACTTAAACAAGATATAATATAAATTAAATGGGGTTTTATTAAAAATGAATTAATAAGATAATCGATTCCTCACCCATGCCTTGAGTGCTAGTATAGGCTAAGGATGGGAACGAGAGAAGATTCTTTCTTGTCTAGTAGTGACGGTAAGTCTGGCATGATCGGTTATCCTTGTCTACGTGAGAGGCTTTTAGGTTCCACATATGATCACACTTGGGAGTCAAACTCCATTAAGATCATTCCAAGGGGTTGACATATGTGATGACACTTCCTTGATTTCATCTTAGGTTTTGTACATGTATTGGGTGCCTCTAGATATAGTATGTGTACCTTTGAGTTTATTGAGATGTACTCTTAAGATAGGAGCTTATAGGACCCTTGCTTGGTTTTTCCTGATTGATTTTGGTATTGTTATCTGTGTAGGGTCTGATATTTTATCCTAAACATGGTGGGAGTGGAACCACAGATTTCCACGAGGTCGAGAAGTAGTGATTATTTTACCATTCAGGACTCTGATGTTCCTATACTAGTGTTGGATGATCCATGTTGTAGTTGCTTCTTGTCTTATCTTCTTCAAGACTTATTCTTATTCTTTCTTTATTTGTACTAATTTGTATTTAGTTGTAATTACATACCCTACAACTTTTACAACGAATGTGGGAGATTATGTATTCTTTATTATTTAGATGTATTTATGATGTATTATGTATAGGATTTAGATGATTATTATAATTAATAGACATGTAATTGTATTTAGGTAGTTTCTACATTAAGGAACCCTTGAGATTTGTAATCTAAAATTTAGATTATGTTTGTGTACTTATGGACTGTATGTTTTACTTTCACTTGTTTATTCATTATTGTTTGTAAACTCTTAAGAAAAAAATTATTCTGTAAACTTAGTAACATGTTTTAGGTTAACATCTCCTAGGTTCCCTGGTGGGGCATTACACATGGCTTGGTTAATTGGGGCAAGGCATAATGATATTTTAATGTATTAATGAGTGTAAATAAATATGGATTTGAACTATGAGAGCCCTAGATGAATATGCAATTGAATTTTTGAGATCTTCATTGTAACGGATAGTATATTTTACAAATGATGAGCTATCATATTCTTTTATGTTTGAGATCTCCACTATTAAATCCTTTAGCGTATAGTTATTTTCATAGGACTTCTTCACCCTTGTTTTATTGTGATTTCTCTATTTAAATTTAAATTTGGTTACTTTCAATTAAAAAAGGTTTGGGTGCCATGGTTTGTATAGGGATGAAATCAATAACCCTTTTAAAAAATTCTCATCTAAACTTAAACTAAATCTTTCTTGTTTGTTTTTACATGTAATTTTTGAATTGTTCACTTTCTTTCTAACAATTCTTGTGAAAAATATTGAATTGGTTCTTATTTTCTCATCATAAAGATTATTGGGTGCTTGATGGTAAGATATCCATTAAATATTTAGAAAATCTCAAGAAAATGCAATTGGAAGGTGTAAAGAGAGATCCACATATTGCATACATTTCTACTAGACCATTTCCAAGTATGCATGACTAAAATCCACTTTCCATATTTCTTAAATGTATATCCTTATCGATTATAATATATGAAAAAAAATTCTTTTCAATTATGCTTTGACGGATGTAAACAGCCTATTCCAAGCCTCTATTTTACTTTGAATGCACCTATAACAAGAACAAAGCTTACAATTTTAAGATATGTTCTAGAGTGCATGATTAATTAAGTTTTTTGGGTAGGATGACAATTTTTTTATGAATTCTCTAAAATAATTCAGGTTCTTTTTCTATGATTCCATAATTCCATATATTACATGTATGTATAATAGAACATTTCCAATTATTATATCTAGAAAAAAAATTCCTTATGATTACACTTTAATGGATGTAAACATGTTGTTGAGTATATGCACAAAGATGGGGGACCAAAAAGGTGCCACTTTCCTTTTTGGCCCCCCAACGGCCATAGTGCGTACACACTAAAGTGTGTGCGCCCAATAGGACACACACGCTATGGCTTGGGAAATTCAAAACATAGCGCGTGTGCCCTATAGGGTGCACATGCTTTGCAAAAAGCTATAAAATTTTATAGTTTCCTCTCAAAGACCCATTTTCATGCCACCAACCCGCGTTTGCAGTGAAAGAGGGCTTCCCAAAGGCACGTGTACAAAGACATTTTGCTAGTTTAATTAAACAAATTTGATAAAGAATGGCTCCATGATGTTGTCAACTTCAAACTGGAAGAAGAAGTAATTGTTTTTATAGCCCATGCCTCTTATTTGTATTTAAATTTCAGTTTTGAAGCAACTTGTTTTGTTAAAATTTATTTTCTTAGATTTTAAGTGTAATTAAGATTTTAAAATTGATTTTGTTTTAATTGCCAGGAAGAAATGATCTCCCTGAACAAAACCCTCAACCAAACCCTCCATCTTCTCCTCAAAAATAAATGAATGAAGAAAATAACCAAGAAAATAAACCTCAACCACCTACACCAATCGAGAAACCTCCTAGAACACAAGAAAATTTGATGAACCAAATTGAAAGAGGGAAAAATGAATTAGAATCTTTAATTAGGAGGTTAAAAGATTCTATTGCTACAAATCCTAGAAGGGAAAGACTTTCAAAATCATTGGAATTAATCTTGACCCATGTGGACTCAGTTAGTGGGCAACTTAATTTATAAGATGATAAAAGAGAAGAACAAAAATAATATTATGCAAACAAATTGTCATATAAGGGCATAAAAAAGACAAAAATCACAAAAGATGACATTTGCAAACTCTCTCAAAAACTAGGGGACACTGATACTCTTAGAACTACGACAAGGAGGTTCCCAATTCATTGGTGCTTGAATGAAGACATAAAAAACAAATTTTGGGAGAGATGGTGGATGGTATTTGATTCCCCTCCTTGGAACAATCATGAGGTTCCTATATATTTCTTGAGGAAACTCTATTGCAAGTTTGTACTCAAGGAGGTGCCAAATTATTTTGACTTTATATATTCTCAGAGTAGAGGAGTGATGCAGGAGCATATCAGGTCCTTGGAAATCTTATGTCACCAAAAATATATTTGAGTTTGTTTGTGTTGCTCAGTTCCTTCTTTGACCGAGTTGGTTCGGTGTTGCTCAGTTTCCTTTCTTTGATGGTGTTGGTCAGTTATCTCTCTGGCACTCAGTTATTTCCCTGGCACTCGATGATGCTTGTCTGGCGCTTGGTTGGCTTTTCTTACCAATGAGTGTCTTTTGAGTTTCTGTTGAGGCTGACTTGTGCATTTAATTTGGGTCATAGATTTAATGTTGGTATTAATCATTGGGAAGTGTGTGGACCTAGATCTGGCCAATGCTTCTATTAATTATGGATCTAAAGGAAAACTCAATTCGGTAGCCTCTTGTATAAATGTAGTTATTTGGTTAGATTTTGAGGAGTGAGTTTAGTTAGAAGATTAGAGATATTTGGTAGATCCTCACATGTTTGAGGACTTATGTACTTCATTATAATATTTGGCCTAAACTAGGAAGGCCTTATAGCCCAGCATGTATGAATCAATTTGAAGATAATATATGAAAAGTACCCGCATTATCTGTCTCATTATTGTGTGTTTTTTAGAAAGTTGGATCTAGTTAGGGTGTGCCATTTCTAGCCCCTCTGGTTCTATCGTGCATCAGGTGGTATCAGAGCGAGGTTAGATCTGGATCTAGATTTGCAAATCTAGGTTTGAGGGTTACTTCATGTCAAACCTTAGTTGATTCATTGTGGGGTAGTAGATTATGATCTGACCCACAATTGCAGAGGGTTTCAAGATGGTTTGTGGGAGGTGAGATGTGGATCCAAGATTGGCAGACATGTTGAGATAACTTGCTGCTAGATTAGAAGCTGTTGAAATAGCCTAGAGAAGAGGAATACATCTTGAATATGTTAGTGATGATGAAGTTGAGGAAGAACAAGTGAATGTGAAACCTGTACCTATGATGGATCAGGGTGAGGAAAGATTCTTGAAGGCTTTGACAAGTCTAAAGTCTACACCACATTTTAAAACTCCTGAGTATGGTGGAAAATTAGATTCTAATGAATTGGTGGATTGGATCATTGAGATGGAAAATTACTTTGAGTACGAAAATGTACCTAAAGACAAGAAAGTGACAATCCCAAGCACAAAGTTGAAAATTCATGCATCCTTATGGTGGGAACATCTGTAGTTGGATAGAAAGAGGAAGGACAAAGAAAAAATCAAGGTATGGAGTAAAATCATGAATAAATAAAAAGAAAAGTTCTTACCTTTTGATTATCAGATTAACCTAGTTAGGCGAATGCAAAGTTTGAGGCAAAAAGATAGCTTGGTAAAAGAATACATTGAGGAATTTTATAGATTAGATATCAGATCTAGAAATGATGAAGATGATGTGGAAAGAATTGCTAGATACCTGAATGGCTTGAGAGTTTCTAGTACAGGAGCACTTAGGCTAGCTCCTAGACACCTACTTTAACAATTTTGGGTTGTAGTGACTATTGGCCAAGTCACTGTCCTGATGGAATTTTGGTTTTGTTTATATTTGGTTAGTGAGTTTGTGTTTGGTTTGAAGTCCAACAAAGATCTCTAGTTAGGTGGGTGAGTCCTAGTGTGGGTCTTAGTAAGTTTAATGAAGACCCCAAGCACATGGATTTCATGCTATTGGTAAGTGCTAAATAGTCAAAGTGGAGTCTAGACTATATTTAGGTGTTGAATGAAGGTTGGTAAGAGTTTTAAATTTCTTAGAAGGTTTTATTTGAGACCTCATGACACAACTTTGTAAAAGTTGTCAAAGAATTGTAAAAGTTGTCATGACAACTTTGAAAAGTTGTCATGACAACATTTGGTCTAAACCCTTTCCAAGGCTAAGAAGTAGTTATAGGGCTCATACTAACCAAGTTTTATGATCCAAACCTATAAATGGCTTAATTCTATTGAGGCCAAAGTTTGGCTTTCTCATTTTCAGATGTACTATTTTGAGTTAGTAAGATTGGCAGACTGTGCCCATGTTTAGATTGAATAGAGAAGCTTGGAATCCAATTTCATGGATTGAACTAGAGCTAGGAAGTTGCTTATCTTTTTTTTTATATTTTAATTTTTAGTTTTAAGCTTTCTTTTGGTTGCTTCATTCTATTTTAAGCTTGTAAAATAAATCCTCCTCTAGAAGCTAGCTTATTGGTCTGTAAAGAGCTGAGGTACTTAGCATGGCTCTAACTTGAGAATCCATGGTTGGAACTCTATGACCATTTGTATTATGTTAGGCCATTTCATAAGACTTGTAATTATGTATTTTATTAGTATCAAATGCAGGGGAGGTATGTTTACTTGCAGGCCCTAGGCGAGCAGAGACAAACCTGACTAGGAGCCTGAGTTTGTGGCAGCATTTGGGAGAGCATCAAGGGTATGATAAACCAAATTTAAGACTTGGAAATGAGTATTATATGTTTAGAGAATCACTCTTGAAGAGGAGAGCTCATGAACATGTCATTTGGGGGTTCAAAGATCAAACCCTCACTGTGAAGCAGTGAAGGCTAAAGAGGCCTAAAAACTAGGCTATAAAGTAGGATAGTATAGTACAGACCTACTGAAGAGATAAGGGTTTGGGAATCTTAACAAAATCTGAAAAGGGTACTTAGAAGTGTAATTTATTTGGGTAATTGTGTGGGAGTTTCTAAATCTAGGCTGCCATTTGTGTGTTTGAAGACCTACTAGGCCTAGTACCCCTTTTAGGCCAAATGTGGAGATCGGGTACTTGGAGAAGAGTGTTAATAGATGAAACACCCCAAGATGATGAAAATAAGAACTAAAAGAGTCATCTCCTATACCTACTAATTGAGTTCTATATTATGGAGGTTTGGATGAATTCCTAGTTGAATTCACTTGGAAGAGTTGAGGAGTTAAGGAGACTAGAAGACCTTGGTAGAGATATCTTGGAAAGCTAAGGAGATTAGGAAGAATACCTCTTATAGTAGGGTCATAGTAACCCTAAGATAGGTCAAAGAAGAGACCTGATGAAGTCCTAGAGGAGATAGGACTTGTAGTGAAAGATCTCCCTATCAAATTGGTATTAGAGCCATTGAAAGGCTTGGGTGAGTTGTATGTCAGAGAGGAGTGAATCCATTGGTGATAACATAATGGTGACCAATCCTAAATTGGCTAGAGAAGTGGTTGATGAAGAGGAAAGAAGCATAATCCTAGAAAAGAGCGTGGAAGATTTGAAACATAAGCTTGAGCTAGTGGCAGAGACTACTGAAAAAGATGAAAGAAAAGATAGAAGGAGAAGATGAAAAGGGCAAGGCACTTGCTGATGAAGATTATATACCTGAACCTAATCCACCAATCCAAGAAGAACCCTTCCTAAAAGCCATCAAGGAATAGGGAGGTAAAGCTTTAGAAGGAATACCCCTATTCAAAAGCAAGATGGAGTCAGAATTGGTGATGGAGTGGATTGAAGGGATGGAGAATCACTTTGAACATGAAGGTGTCTTAGAGGCACAAAGAGCGAAGGTAGACAAATCAAGGCTAAGGGGACCAACCCTAACATGGGGGAAGTTCCTTCAAGAAGAGAGGGAAAAAGAAGGGAAGAGGCCCATTGCAATAGGAATTATATGGTCAAAAAAATCAAAGAAAATTATTTTCTAGAGGATCATTAGATCCAAATGCACAAGAAAAGATAGAATCTTAGACAAAAAGAAATGGATGTGACTACCTACACCAAGGAGTTTCAAAAAGTTTGTTTGAGGTCTAAAGTGAAAGAAGAGGAAAGTGTCTGAGTTGCAAGTTATTTGAGTCATTTGAAATGGAGTATCCAAGAAGAAACCAATCTTTGGACTCCTACTACTATCCACAAATTATTTTAATTAGAATTGAAGGTAGAAGAAAAGAATAGAAATAAACAAGATTCCTCATCTAGAGGTAGAGGCAGGGGAAGAGATGCTAGAGGATACAAAGGTGGTTATGGTGGTAGGAGTAATGAATCAAGAAATCGGGGAGACTCCAAGTTGGTTGAACAAAATAGTCAGCCAAGCATAAGAGGAAACTATGGAAGAGGAAGAGGATTCCAAGCTAGAAGAGGTAGATCAAGTGGATTCAGCAGGGGATCACATTTTGAAAACTTGAAATACTATTATTGTGGGCAGCTAAGCCATCCTACATATAGATGTCCAGATAAGGCTTTAAGTTCTCATGGTGAGAAGAATGTAACCTATGTCCAAGAGGAAGAAGGAAGTGTGAAGTCACTTGAGGTGAACCTAGATTAGCAGCATGGAGAGAACCTCATGTTTAGGAGAGTTCTACTCATGGAGCCTGTGAAATAAGAACTTAAACATAGGAGGGCTCATTTTAGGATCAAGTGTAAGATCCTTGGCAAGGTTTGCAAAGTCATTATTGATTTAGGTGAATAGGGTGAATTTAGTATCCACCTTAGGATGTATGGGGGAATTATGAGATCCACTTCTAAATCTAAATTCCCAAAGGAGAGATCCAAATTGATCAACTGACAGGTTAATGCACAATCGAATCAAATCTATGGAGAATATGAAAAAGAAAGAAAACCTTATATTTCCCTTTAATGGATTTGTGCTTGAAATCTAAAATAATTGAAAAGGGAATACTAACCTTGAAATAGGGAAGATCTGGAAAATACCAATTTCTAATGTCTGTGTGTAGTTTCAAGCAATTCTGCAACCTATTTTGGATAGGAAATGCCGAGACGAAGAAAACCTAGAAAACTTTTATCTTTTTGAAAACAAGTAGTCTTTGACCCCAATAAAAGGTCAAAGGCTACATTCTTATTTTGAAGGTTGACTTTGACTTTGTTCGTAGATCTTGAAAGTTCACCGAAAAGGGTATCCAAATCCTATCTCAGATCTGAAGTTCCACACCTGTACCTACAAGAAAAATAGGGTTTTTGTTGTTTGTTTGAGAGGTTTGCCTTGGTCAAACCCCGATTTGGAATCAACCTTAATATTGAAATTGAAATGAGAATGCTAGCAAGTAGTGGAAGTATATCTAACAATGAAGCTATGTAATTTGATACATATGTAATTGTATTTTGAATGTAAACAAATGTATTAATATGTAAGCTTAAACACAATAATGGAAAATGTAAATCAAAACCATGAAAGTAAATACAAAACTTCCATGCTTGTATGCTTGGAATCCACCTTGATAGAAGAATAAATAGATCTAGAAGATGAACAAAGGATCTTGAAGGAAGATCATACCATCATAATGGCTAGATCAAGGTTTTGAATGATGAATCTTGCATGCTTGAACCAAATCCATTCAAAGACTTAAATTCTTGAATCCTTGATCTTTAATGGAGAACTTGAATGGAGAAGAGAACTTGAATGCTTCCTTGGAAATTCTTGATGAAATGCTTGCTTAACCTTGCTTGAGAACTTGAGTTCTTGATGGAAAAAGGATGTGTGAGATGTGATGGATGAAAATGAGAGAGGTCTCCTTTTATAGTGAACTAGGGCACAAACCTCTAGAGAAGGCCGACATTGGGGAATTAAATCCCAATTAACCTTAACTCCTAGAAATGGACACATATTAAATACAATTTAAGGATTTATTATTCTGAAACCTGAAATGGCTGACCTGGAGGTGGGAAAACAAATATCTCTGAAATCCGACACCTGGAAATCATGGGAACTTGAAATTTGAACCCTAGGTCAAAGATGAGGTCAACTATACCCTAGATTAGAGTTGAGGTTGACCCTAACCTAGGTCAAAGTCAAGGTGGACTTTGACCCTCAAGGTTGACTTTGATCTTGAGGTCAAAAACCTTAGGACCTCAGTCCATAATGCCAGGAAATGTAGAAATATACTGAAAATAGGGACATATAGATGTAGAATGGGGAGAACAAGTTAAATTTGAGAAAAGGGCTCATTCAAGGTGTTTGACATGACTTGGACCACTTAATCAAAGGGATAAATGGTCTTATCATTGAAGTGCTTCCATTTTAAGACATTACATTAAACCCCCACTTTAGCAAGAGTATGGATTCAAAGCAAACTCTTGGTAAAGGAGAAGGAATAAGAGATCTCAGTGGATTCAAAATGAGATAGGATGACACTTAGTTAGAGACACAAGCCCCCAGGATAAGGATTCTAACTTAGCACATGTGCACAAGGGTGTGAAAACAACAAAGGAAAAAGACACAAAAGAGGGGTTAGTACTAGAACAAACCCAAATAAACTAGCAGAAGAAAGCTTACTAAGAAACAGATCTCATACTAATATCATATTTGGAAAGCTATCATAAAAGCATAAATGATTACATAAGAAAGACAAGAGAAACACTATAAATAACATAGCTTCATGATCCAGTCCTACTAGCATGAAAGCGAAAAGAGAGAAAAGGAAATGAGTGATTACCTCACCTAGTAAGATGCCCACCTTACCATGAATCACCCTGGAGGGAGAGCCAAACAAATTCACCCATAAACTATGTTTGTAATTGCAATGCATCTTCTGATGGCTTCTAGAATACCCATAGATCCACCTTCTTGTATCACTATGAATATGAAATGTATGTCTCCTCAGGATTTAGCAAGTTATGTGCATTACCTTCAAAAGATTTAGCATATAAATGCATGTCCCTTCAGGATTTAGAAAATTATGTGATTTACCTTTAGAGGATTTAGCATATTTGGAATTGGAAATGCGTGTCCCTTTAGGATTTAGCAACTTATGTGTGTTACCTTCCAAGATTTAGCATATGGAAAAAAATTTGAAAAATGTGAGTCTCCTCAGGATTTAGCAACTTATGTGCATTACCTTTAGAAGATTTAGCATATAAATGCATGTATTTTCAGGATTTAGCAATTTATGTGCATTACCTTCCAAGATTTAGCATGTAAAAATTAAAAATATAGTACAAGGGAGACCCTATATATGCCCCCTCCTTAATATGGCAAAAACATACTACTCTGACATGTTAAGGAAAGGAAAGAACAAGGATAAAGCCTTCTTCAACATCAAGACAATATCCACAAACAACACCCAGTCCAAGCCAAGAAGGTCATAGCTCCTATGAGGCCATAGAAGGGACTAATGCAAAGAGATATTATGCAAGAAGTGAAAAATTAACCCTTGTAAGGGATAGCACATTGTTCAATTTCCAAGGTGAGAGATATATCAACCATGGAAACCCAATGTCAAACAAGAAAAGAGCTTATTATCAAGGACACAGATCCTCAATGCAAACCAAAATTTAAATGTATGATTCGATATCACATAATAGATAGATACTTCTTAACCAAGGAAAGAGGTGAATCCCAGAAAGATAGAAAAGAAGGAGATGGAATCCTTGCCCCCCAAGTGTAGGAACACAAATGAAAGAGGATACCTACTTCACAATGCAAGGAGATATCCTATTTAAAACAATGTACACCATATTCTTAGAGAGGGATATTGACACCTACATCCAAGAGTATAGATAATTGTGAAGAGAATATGTCACTCATGGAAAAAGGATCCTCAAAGAAAGAGATCTTATCAACAAGACCCCCACCAAAGAGGAATGTTTTAGATAAAATATCATCTTTCAATAGTGGGAATAAAGATTATATCATCAAGCCCCCTACAAAAAGGAAGAGGAATCTTTAGAATGAGGGAAATAAATCTAACACCAAAGCAAGTGTGAGAGTTTATAAAGAACATAATTTGCAAAATAGAGAAGAGGCGATGACTTAGGACAACAACTTCTCACATAAGAAGGTTATCCATAGTCAAAACATCTGTCAATATAATGAATTAATATTACTGTTGCCCAAATTTTCCCTCTCATTCATTTTTGGCCATAGCATTGTTTTCCAAGTGAAATGCTCAAGTGTCAAAAACCCAGTGTGTTTTTGACCTCCTCTTTGTAGGCTTGGGATGTTTCTGCCTTTTGGTCTGAAAGTTCAGTGTGTTTTCGACCTCTCCGCTCTGAAAATTTGGTGTGTTTTTGACCTTCGCTTGAAAACCCTTTGTGTTTTTGACACCTTCTATGTTTTCAACCCTAGGCATGCAACTTTGATCAAGTGGGTCCCAGTGCCTAAGGCCATGCCAGCGCAAAGAAGATCTGACAACTGTCACATGATCGCATGGGATCTTTTGATCCCATGAGATCATATGACAACCATTGATACGGTGTCAGCAAGGATCAACAGTTAAGAAAGAAACAAGCAGTCATTAGTTAGCATCACGCAATTGGTCACATGATCACATGGGCCTTCCTGGCTGCATGCGATCATGTGACAAATGATAAGCAATCAGGCAAACAAACCATCAGTGGTCGGTGACTAACACCTTACAGTTGGTCGAATGATTGCATGGGCTCTTTCGAGCCCATGCGACCATGCAACAAACCGTCAGCAATTTCAATGGTGATGGTTCACAGTTTGCAGTCATCGGTTAACATCATGTGACACATAGTTAGTGGGGCCCGAGGTTATTGGTGCAAGTGTGACGAAGATCAACGGTGGTCATATGATCTCATGGGATCTTCTGATCCCATGTGATCATGCAACAACTGTCTGATGGGGATCTACTGAGTTAGGTGGGTCCTATGCCAGGGGTGCCGAGATGTTTGCTGATGTAGTGGCCAGGATGAATAGGGGAGTGACACGTAGTGGTTAACAGGGCTTCGGTGGGCTTGCAGTTGGTGATGTGTCCCATCTGTAGTGGGTGGCTGGTGGTCAGCGAAGGTTTGGCAGGTGGCTATTTTTTGTGGGCCCAATGTGTCATTTGTGGTGAAGAGTGATAGATTCTCAAGGTTGTCGCATGATTACATGAAGGCCTTTCAGCTCATGTGATCATGTGACCATTGATTGTTTCAAAATGGTGCAACGGTCTGTGGGCCCGGGGTTGGTAAAGAAAGAGCACGGTTGTGTGGTTAGCTTGTTTCATGTAGTAGCCAGATGGAGCTCAAGGTTAAGAAAAGATAATGTGACTTGGCGACCAAAAGGAAAAGTGAACCCAAGGTGAACCTGGGGTTATTCTTGCAGTCAATGCCAACAATTTCGGTGGTGCCACCAATGGTTATCAGATAACCTCTAACAGCTGGTCGTATGATCGCATGGGCTCTTTCGAGCCCATGTGACCATGTGACAAGCCATTAGCAGCTGTAGGTGGTGGGTCTCGTAGGTCCAGGCATCTGTGTGTCAGGCGGTGGCAGTTTCAGCAAAGCTTGTCACATGATCGCATGAGGCTTTTTTAGCCCATGCGATCATGCGACCAGTGGTATTTTTAAGTGGTGCATCATTTTTTCATGGGTTCTCTTCCAAGATGAACATTTACAAGTGTGGGTAGCTGAAGAAAATTGATGATTTCAGAGGTGGTTGCAGTTGGAAGAATTTGTAGAGATCTTTTGGATAGCCATTTTGGGTCCTTTCCAGGATTTGAAATCGGATTTGGAGCCTTTATGGCTGAGTGGGCTTGCAGGGGGTTGTCAGGTCAAGGTTTTTGTCTATAGGCATGATTAGTTTAGGCATGGGCACGCAAAGAAGATATCTAATCTATTGAGATATTTTTAGAGAAAACATTTATGATCAAAAGTGACTAGTTTTAGGGGTGATTATTCTATTGCAGATTTATGTAGCCCTAATTGAGATATTTTTTATTCCTGCCTGTGTGCAGAGTTGTATATATTGTTTTTTTTGAGCTTTTGAGCTTAGAATTCACATTTTGTAAAAAGAGAAAGTCTTTCCTTGGAGAACTATCTATAGCATTTCTGCTCTTTGGTTTTTCACATCTTGTAAGTTCTCATTGATAATACAAGCATTGCAGAGGCATTTTGTGATAGTCTTTCATGTCCTTGTGTTTCCATGTTTGCATTATCTCTTATTGGATTGAAGTTTATGAATGCTTTCAGTGATTCTTAGTTTCCCTGATTCCTCTTACTTTTAGTTTGAATGTGCACTATTGTGTCTGATTTGATCTGAGTGAGTTTGTGAGTATTCTTTAGCCCCTGTCATTCTATCTCATTCCTATGCCCCCTTTTGCTGAAGAGAATGTCTGCTTGCAGGTCATAGATTGTGTCTAATTTTTAGGCCCTCTTATGAAATACTTATGCTAGCCTATTCAGTAAGTTGTGATCTCCTAGACCTAAGCCTTTCACTAGTTTCACTCCTCATACTACAATTCATACCCCAGTTTTCAGTGCATCACCTAGTAGGATAGATTTGCTTTCAGTTATTTCCCTTTTATGCATTCCTTCTATCCCTTTCCCTCAAAAGTTTACTTTCATGTTAAGAGCAAATCAGGGTGATTATCCAAGAGGAACCAACCTAGAATCTGGAGGTCTCATCTCGGTTAGCAAAAGGTCCCACAACCTTGAGATGAGTCCCATGTTATACTGGATTATCAAGACTATGAGAGCTTGAGATTAGAGGCACAAATTTAGTGTATAACAATTACAATATAAACAATGACCACTAAGCTAAGGAAAGTAGTTCCCTAGACAAAAGGAAATAAGGAAGAACCTTGCCCCCTAAGGATAGAAATAAGGGATACCTTCACAAAACAAATGTCTTAGAAAATATATCTTGATAAATAGATTCTATGGATGATTATAATTATAATGCAAAACTATAGAAAAATAGGAGAGAAAGAATACCAATTAAGACCCAAGACATAATATATAATAAAAGCCTAATGGATCATAGGAGATTGGATGAAGATACACCTCTTGCCCCCCAGTCACGAGACAAGAGGGGAAGAACATCTACATTATATCAGAAGGAGGGGAATCCCCTATATCAAAATTATGAAGGAATTGTAAAACTGCACGAGAATGAGATATAGTTCCTAAAGCAACTCTTTCTCTAACATATAGCTTGAAATGTTTACAATCAACAAGTAAATGTGTATTGCTATAATAAAAAGGACATTTATATTTTTATAAAGCATCTATCGACATAGGTCAAAAGATTTATTTATTGGAATTCATTAGCTCAACATATACCTTCTTAGCTACTTCTTGACGAGTATTAGGGTTATCTAAGATAGGTGTAGGGAGAAGAATGTGAAGAGGAGGATGATGATCAACATCACCTACCTTGACTTGAGATTTTGAACAACCAACACCATACATATCTATTTTAGGGGGTATATGAACTGGAAACCTAATACCATGCTCGTTAACTCCAGGCCCTAAACCTTTATAACCTTGTTTAGTCACCATATTATATCCGGTAGTGTACATATTATGTAAAGCTTCTATAGGAGGTGATTGTTTATCATGTTCATGAGTAAAGGTTGTATAAGGTGGGATAATAGGTTTTGAATAAGTTTCTTTACCCTTTCCTTTAATATCATCATGAATTAGAGGAGAAGGTACAAAGCAAAGAAATCTTGCACATCCGCATCCTGAACTATAGCTTGAATCCCATCATAAGTATAGGAAGAACGAGGATGAATAGATGGAGAATTAGATATCGGATTAGGATTAGGAAGATTAGGATCAAGATTGATAGGATTAGGATTAGGATTAGGAAGATTAGGAGATGGTGTATTATCTACCAAATTCTTCACATAATCCAAGAGATTAATAAGGCTACCACATAAATCTTTAATGAAAGTTTTGAATGTAGGAATACCAGTGTCGGTCAACTTCACAAAAGCATAGGCAAGGGCTAAGTGAAGGGTCATCAACATAATGAAGTGAATGATACTCTCATAAGAATCATAGGTATTATACAAAGATGCTAAAAGAAGGGTAATGAGGAACATGACCATACACCAAAGCATCTTAAAAATCTCCATAGTAAATGAAATGCAAGAAATATTAACTATGTGAATTTATTTTTTGAATTTTTGAATTTTAAAATGCAAGAGCATAAATTATATCTAATCCTAAGGGAAATCTAATACCAAAAAGAAAGAGAGTAAGTATGTCAGGTTCACCAAAATGAATAGGGTGAATTTAGTATCCACCTTACGATGTATGGGGGAAATATGAGATCCACTTCTAAATCCAAATTCCCAAAGGAGAGATCCAAATTGATCAACCAAAAGGTTAATGCACAATTGAATCGAATCTATGGAGAATATGAAAAAGAAAGAAAACCTTATATCTCCCTATAATGGATTTGTGCTTGAAATCTAAAATAATTGAAAAGGGAATACTAACCTCAAAATATGATAGATCTGGAAAATGCCAATTTTTGATGTCTGTGTGTAGTTTTGAGCAATTCTACAACCTTTTTTGAATTGGAAATGCCAAGATGGAGAAAACCTAGAAAAATTTAATCTTTCTGACAATAGGTAGTCTTTGACCATGATAAAAGGTCAAAGGCTACATTCTTATTTTGAAGGTCAACTTTGACTTTGTTCACAGGTCTCAGAAGTTCACCGAAAAGGGTATCCAAATCCAATCTTAGATCCGAAGTTCTGCACCTATACTTGCAAGAAAAAGAGGGTTTTTGTTGTTTGTTTAAGGGGTTTGCCTTTGTCAAACCCCAGTTTGGAATCAACCTTAATATTAAAATTGAAATGAGAATGCTAGAAAGTAGTAGAAGTAGATCTAACAATGAAGCTATGGAATTCGATAGATATGTAATTGTATTTTGAATGTAAACAAATGTATTAATATGAAATCTTGAACACAATAATGGAAAATGTAAATCAAAACCATGAAAGTAAATACAAAACCTCCATGCTTGTATGCTTGAAATCCACCTTGATAGAAGAATAAATGGATCTAGAAGATTAACAAAGGATCTTGAAGGAAGATCACACCATCATAATGGCTAGATCAAGGGTTTGAATGATGAATCTTGCATGCTTGAGCCAAATCCCTTCAAAGGCTTAAATGCTTGAATCCTTGATCTTCAATGGAGAACTTGAATGGAGAAGAGAACTTGAATGCTTCCTTGGAAATGCTTCCTTAACGTTGCTTGAGAACTTGATTTCTTGATGGCAAAAGGATGTGTGAGATGTGATGGATGAAAATGAGAGAGGAAGGCCTCCTTTATAGTGAACTAGGGCACAAACCTTGAGAGAAGGCCGACATTGGAATTAAATCCAAATTAACCTTAACCCCTAGAAATGGAATCATATTAAACATAATTTAAGGATTTACCATTCTAAAACTCAAAATGGCTGACCCAAAGGTGGGAAAATAAATATCTTTGAAACCCGACACCTAGAAATCATGGGAACTTGAAATTTGAACCCTAGGTCAAAGATGAGGTCAACTCTACCCTAGGTCAGATTCAAGGTCAACCTTGACCTAGGTGAGAGTCGAGGTCAACTTTCACCCTCAAGGTCAAATTTGACCTTGAGGTCAAAAACCTCAGGACCTCAATCCATAATGCCAGGAAATGCAGAAATATACTGAAAATAGGGATAGATACAAAATGGGGAGAACAAGTTAAATCTGAGCAAAGGGTTGATTCAAGGTGCTTGACATGACCCAAACCACTTACTCAGAGGGATAAACTCTCTTATCATGGAATTTCTTCCATTTTAAGATGATACATTAGGTTCTACTAATAATATAATATAAGAGGAGGCAGTCCAAAAACTAAAACTTGAGCAGATACCTCATACACACCCCTACAAAGTGACTTAGTTGAAGAAGGGGCACAATGTTCTTGTGAATGAACAAGCATGGGTAGACTTCATGATTGGTGGCTATCAAAATAAGATACTATGTGACATCCTACCAATGGATGCTTGCCATTTACTACTAGGAAGGCCATGGCAATATGACCGGGATGTTGTTTATCATGGGAAGAGAAATGTGTATAACTTCAAGAAGAATGGAGTGACTTATAAAATTTAGTCACTTGTAGAGGGAGGAGCTGCAATTTTAGTTGATCCTAATGTACTTTTGATGAGTGGAAAGGAGTTCATGCATGAAATCAATGAAGAAGAAGGAGTGGGACTAGCTATAGTCTTGAAACCCAAGAAGGAGACCAAAGTGCTTCATCCTACATTGCCTAAAGAAGTGCAATAGCTTTTGGACAATTTTAAAGACATCATAAGTGATGGGAGACCACCTAAACTTCCTCCTCAAAGAGAAATCGGTCATCAAATTGACTTTGTACCTGGAGCATCCTTACCCAATGAGATAGCATATAAAGTGACCCCGGAGATAAACAAAGAGATAGCAAGGTAGATTCAAGAACTTCTTGATCAAGGGCTGATAAGGAAAATCATTAGTCCTTATGTTGTACCCATGGTCCTGGCACCAAAGCAAGATGGTAAGTGGAGACTATGTACTGATTCTAGGGCAATCAATAGGATTACCATTAGATATAGGTTTCCTATCCCTAGAATAGAAGACCTTATGGATTGTCTTGGGGGGTCTCAATACTTTACAAAGATTGACCTTAAAAGTGGGTATCACCAAATTAGAATGAAGGAAGGGGATGAGTGGAAGTCAGCTTTTAAAACTAATGAGAGTCTTTATGAATGGTTAGTTAAGCCATTTGGGCTTACAAATGCACCTAGCACCTTTATGAGGTTAATGAATGAAGTCCTAAAAGACTACATAGGTAGGTTTGTTGTGGTGTACCTAGATGACATTCTAATCTTTAGTAAGACCAAAGAGGAACATATGCAATAGTTAGAAGTTGTCCTAAAAAAATTGCATGAAGAGAAGTTAGCCATTAACTTAGAGAAGAGTGAGTTCCTCAAACAAGAACTAGTGTACCTAGGCTTTGTGGCATCTAAAGGTGACCTCAAGATGGATCCAAGAAAAGTGGAAGCCATAATAGGTTGGCCTACTCCTAAAAAAGGGATAGAAGTAAGTATCTTCCATGGATTAGTTCAATTCTATAGGAAGTTCATAAGAGGATTTAGTGAGATATGTGCACCTATGCTCAATACTATCAAAGGTGGAGTGAAAACTAAGTTTGTGTGGACCAAGGAAGCTCAAGAAGGGCTTGATAATTTGAAAGAGTAAGTGGAAACTCAACCTATTTTGGTGTTACCAAGCTTTGATAAGTTTTTCATTGTAGAATGTGATGCAAGCAACATAGCAGTGGGAGCAGTGTTGAACCAAGAAGGGAGACCGGTTTCATTTTCAGTGAAAGGTTGAATGAGGCTAAGTCAAAATATTCTTCATATGATTTTGAGTTGTATGCATTAGTTCAAGCTCTCAAAAAGTGGAGGCACTATCTATTACCTAAGGAGTCTATAGTCTTCACATATTACCAAGCATTGAGTTACATTAACACTCAAGACAAGCTTAGTCATAGGCATATCAAGTGGATGGAGTTCCTCCAAGCTTATACATTCACCATCAAGCATAAGAAGGGGCTTAAAAATAAGGTTGTTGATGCCTTAAGTAGAATTTTTTTGATTGTCTAAGAAATCCAGCTTCAAAGCATTGGTGTGGAAGGGTTTAAAGGACTCTACAAGGAAGATGAGGACTTCTCCAAATCCTACAAGGTATGTGAATATTTTGAGAATCACTTTCATAGTGAGTTTTCTAATTATACATTACAAAATGTATTTTTATTCAAGGGTAACCGGCTATGTGTACCTAGAGGTTCTATGAGGGAGAACCTAATCCAAAAGAAGCATAATGGCAGCCTTAGTGGACACTTTGGCTTGAATAAGAAATTGGACCTAGTGCAAAGGTTCTATTATTGGCCAAGGATGCAAAGAGATGTAAGAAGGTATGTAGAGAAATGTATGGTTTTCCAAAAGGCTAAAGATACATCATCAAATGTAGGGTTATATTAGACTTTATCCATTCCTAAGAGGCCATGGGAGTGTCTAAGTATGGATTTCATAGTGTTTTTTCCAAGGATAACTACTAGTTTTGATAGCATCTATGTGGTGGTAGATAGATTCAGCAAGATGAGCCATTTCATACCATGCAAGACTACACATGATGCCATCTACATAGCACACCTATTCTTCAAGGAGGTGGTAAGGATTCATGGTCTACCAACCATCATAGTCTCAGATAGAGATGTGAAATTCATGGGGCATTTTTGGAAGACTTTGTGGAAGAGATTGGGCACCAACCTTGCTTTTGGGTCAGCCTATCATCCACAAATGGATGGTCAAACAGAGGTGATCAATAGAGTGTTAGGAAATCTCCTAAGGTGTCTTACCAAGGAGTATGGATAAGTGTGGGACCAGGTCTTACTATTGTGTGTTAAAATTATATCACACTTCTATGAATCATTACATTCAAGATCACTCAAGAATGAGCTCTCAAATAGAGACTCATAGCTCTCTATTCCTGGAGTGCAAGGGTTTGTATTAGAGGCCCTCAGATCAACCTACTTATGCCCATACAAGTACACCGAGAAATGAGAGATTCAAAGAGAAATAGAAAGATTGCCAGTCTCCATGGTCATCAATTTATTGCATGCAAATGAAAATGAAATCTATGCTAGATGAATTAAGCTAGATGATAACAATACAAGAAAATAAACTATTCTATTGAAAGAAATGCTTATGCAATGTTAATCTATGAAAGGAAACATGAATCTAAACTATTATGTAAATGCAATGCTAATTGAAACTATGGATTTCCATGATGTGTGAGAGAATAAGACAAGAAGAAAGAAGTCTCAAATATCCAAGCTCAAAATTGCTCCAAAGCTTCTTCCAAAATTGCTCTTCCAAACCTGCAGCATAACAATAGTTCAAGAATTCTAGATTCGATAAATGAGGAGAAGAGGGCTCCTTATATAAGAAATTGTGGAGATAAAAGCATCTTGAAGAGCAATATGGAATAAATCCCAAAAGAGGCAAAAAGAGGAAAGAATCAGGAAAAAAGATTTTTATTTTATTTTTTATTTGATTTATTTCCTTTTCCATCATAGATTTTGCTTTAAGTGGGGATTTTATTTATTTAAAAGAGGAATTATCTTTTAATTAAATAAGATAAGTTTATTTAATAAAAAGAGGAATAGTTAATTAAATAAGATAAAATCATTCAATTAAAAGGGATTTTAATTAAATAAGATTATTTCATTTAAGATATTTCTTTTAATTAAATAAGCCTATTTTATTTATTTAAAAGGGAATATTTCCTTTAAGTAACAAAATTATTGATGAAATGATCAAACCTTAGAAATATTTGAATTATTGATTTAGTTGCGATTTGATTAAGGAATTGATTTGAAAATTGCAAAGCATTGATTTAGGAAAAAGAATTGAAGAAATGGGGCCCAAAGTCTAGGCAACCATTTTAGGGTGCATACATTTTACCCTCTTTGACTAATGTGAGATCGATTTGGGATCACATGTAGTCAAAGAATGGAAGTTGAAATGTGAGATCGATTTGGGATCACAAAACAACTCAGATGTGTGTTCAATGGATGGGAACACATCCGGACAAGGATAAGTTGATTGAAAAAGACAAGGCCAACACCCCTGTAAATAGGTAATTGTCAAGTCTCAAGATAAGAGATAAGGATCTCAAGCAAGGTTTGATTGAAAGGTTTGATAAAGATAAATCAAGGATTGAAGTTTGGTAGGTACTGCCCCCTCATGATCGAAATCAAAATGAGATAGGGGAGAAATAATAAATTGATAAATTTGATCAAATCGAACAAAAGATAAGGTTCTTGACGTAAGATGAAAGATATAAGGATCACAGAACAAAGGTAGATCATCATGAAAGATTATTCCCCAAGGTTGAATTAGAAGAAAAGAAGTGGGGTGAAAGCGAACGAAAGACTAAAGTTTGGAAGAGGTGAAAAGAAATGAAGAGAAGAAAGAGAATTTGTCTCAATAAAGAGGATGCCTCGAAATCAATCAACTGTTTAAGATAGGAAATTTTGATTGAGATCATGAAAGAAGATAAGGAAATGAAGATCAAAATGTGATCACAATTGATTAAAATGTCCAAAACAAAGATGAAGGAAAACCCTCTCAAACGCCTAATGCAGCCTAAAAATGCAAATTAACATGAAGTCTAACAATGAAAGCTACATGAAAATGCAAAGGTGTACTTGCAATAGAGCAACTGTAACATAGGATTTTGTGTTCTTCATTCATTAGAGAATGTTAAGGAATTTATTTTCATCATTGGGCCATTATTAACGGACATCAGAAAATCACACAATCATCACTAGTCACAAGTGCAACTATGAAGATATGAATGTGATTTATATCGGATTGGAATGTGGAAAGCTTCTAACATAAGAATCAAAGACATAAAGGTCAAGATGACTGTGATGTTAGCTTACCCAATTTAATGTAGAAAAACCATGTTCACATCAAGGCATAGATGCCAAGATGACCATAAGAACAGTTGTGCAAAAACAGTCAAGGATGATGCCTCAAATTGCCTAAGTGTTTCAAGGGAACAACAAGAGACACTCAAGAGGTTCAAGACCACACCCATAAGTAGAAAGCAAATAAAAACATGCTCCATGCCCCAAGTCTTCTAGCTATGCATCACAGAGAGACTTATTAGACAAGGACACTCAATGAAAAGTCAATAATAGTCAGTACACAAAGAAAAGATCATGACATAGCTCAAGCATTAAGTTTTGTGTTTAAAAAGTTAAGTGTGTTAACTAATATTGAGTTCCGAGGATAATGATCGAATGCTTGCAAGCAGGTAAGATCACATGAAAAAACTGGGTAAGACCAAACCAAGAAGTGTTTGAGAAACACTCAATGTCGGGGATTGTGTTGAAAAACACAGTTTGTGAGGTGTCCTAAAGACTAACACATCCAAGAGACCAAAGCTAACATAGTTGTGCCCCCTAGACAAAGACAAAGACCAATTCTAAACCAAGGCAACAAGGACAAGGCATGATGGAGAAAGGCTAAGTGTCAAGGACAAATGCTAAGAAATAAGGGTGCAAAGGCCTCAAGTGGCACCCATTTCCAAGTTTTTACCAAGGCACTTTTTCTTTTTCTCATTTTTTTTTATTTTTCCTTTTCCCAATTTTTCTCTATTTTTTGAAATTTTCCTTATTTTCTGGAAGAAGGCAAGCTTTTTAGATAATGCTCCTTGAAAGGATAAACCATGATATGCTCAAAGATGTTGATAGGGAAAGGGAGATGGAAGAAAAAAATGGAGGATAATGTTTTATGTAAAGCGAGTGAGGTTGGAAGATAGGATGAATAGGCAAATGAGGAGAAATGATAGCAGGTGGAAGGATAATGAATGGAAGGACTATGAAAGGGTAGATGGAAAGGAAGGAAAGATCAACATCAACACACACCTTGAATGGTGGTGAGAGGATGGAGGAAATGTTAATGAAGGAATATGTGAACAAATATGGTGAATGGATAGTAGAGGTTGCGGTTTAGGCATATGGAATGGAAGAATGTTTTTGGAAGAAGATGAAGTGGAAGTCTTTGGAAGCTTGAATGTCAACTAGAGGATTTTGGAACCCATATCTTCAATGATGGATTTTGGAATCCATATTTGTCTTGTACTTTTCTTCTTAGATATCTCTTTTGACTTTATGCTTCCATGTCGATTAGAGGAGACATGGTGATCTTCTTTTTTTGGATGGATTCTTGTATTGCTTCTTTTTCTTATATTGAACATTCAAGTTACTTCCAAAAGACTTGGGACTTGTGGGAGAAGGAGGATATGAATGGTTTAGATGGGTGAGTGGATGAAAAGGATTCAAAGGTATGAGCCTATGTTGATCTTGAGGAAAGATAGGAGATGGAGAGATGTAAGGACCCAAGATGGATGATGAATTAGGAGAGTTAGGAGGGGAATGTGAAGGGACATAAGGGCCCAAGATGGAAGGAAGGTGTGAAGCCCTTATTTTTGGTGGAGGAGGTCCAAGGATGGACGTGGAAAATGCAAAAGGATAATCAATAAGCTCATCATCATCTATATGACAACCAAGGACATCAGCATCTTTAGAGTGAACATTAGGATTTTCAATAGGATCATGGACATCTTGAATATGAGCACCTTCTTTGATAGGATTGTTCAGAGCTTGCAAAGACTTAGGAAGAGTAGAAAGTGGAAGTGGGCATGGAGTGGTAGAACAAGAAGATGGAAGACTTTGATCTTGACAAGGATCTTTGGATAGCATAAAGCATATAATTTGTCTCTTGGTTTTCAATAGGCTTAAATTTGGAAGTAGCAACACTATTTTTAATAACCTTATTGGAAGTATCATCTTTGGAAAATGAAAGTGTAGTAAGGTTATTTTGATGGTCAATAAGCTCAACAATGTAAGTAGTAGCTTGATCTTGCTTAGGAGAAGACTTAAGACATGGTGGAATGAATGAGAAAGGGTGTAGAGGATCAAAAGTACCATGAAATAGATGAGAGACATAATGAAAAGGATTGGATGACATGGAGGGTTCTTGATCTTGATCTTTCTTTATGTTCTTTTCTTTATTTTTAGAGTCCTCTTGACATGGAGCCACTTCTAAGGATACAAAAGCATGTTGGGATTGTATGGAAGACTGTTGCAGAGATGGTGAAGGACCTGCCGAAGTAGGCATTGTAGTGTATGAAGGCTTAGGCTCTTTAGGTTTAGCATCATTGAAAGTATTTGCAGCTAAGTGAAGGTTAGCTTGAGTTTCTTTAAGAGGTATCCCTTGAGGATAACTATAGGGAACCGTATGAAAAGTATTAGGGCTTTTGTTGGATGAAAGATTTGTGAAAGATTTGAAAGACTCAGAAGCTTTAGGAAATGTATGGGTATTGGAGGAAGTAGAGGATGGAAGGGAATCATCACAAGACAAAGGTTCAGCATTAACATGATCTTCCTCGAGAGTGTAATCTTTATTTTCAACATGAGAGCTCTTAGAGGAGGGATTCTTATAGTATTTACATTTTAAATTAGTGTGGAAAGCTTTCTCTTCCTCAGGTGAAGTAGATGTATCATCTAGGTATTGTTCACAAAAATCATCAAAGTCTCTTTCAAAATTAGAATCATATGGATCACCATCATGATCTATCCAATGTGATGTCCCATTTCCAGTAAACATGAGCACACGACAAGGAGGGCTCTTAGGAATAGAGGTTTCATAGGTATCACTACATTGTCCATCATCATAGTCATCATAGTCATCAAAGACAGGTGTATCACTCTTCGTAGGAGAGGCATCATAAGGATTACTATATTGCTCATATTAAGGAGTAAGACTCTTGGGAGAAGTAGAATAGGAACAAGATCATGAAGAAGAGGAAAGTGAAGACCTAGTAGAGGAAGAAGACTTAGATAATGAGGAATGCAAATAATGTCTAGAAGAGTCATGGTAAGACTTAGAAGATGAAGAATGTTTGGAAGAATAAGGTCATGACATGATCATGTCAATGATCCTAGTGAAGGTGTCAGATTCATTCAAATTTTATTTTATTTTTGTCTTAATTTTATCACCTTTTCCATATCTAGAAGGACTATTAGAAGAATAAAACAATTCAAATTGAGCAATAAGTTCTAGATCATCGATTGTCAAGAGAGGTTCCATAACAAGATAGTTGGAATTCATGGTTCTGGAAGAGGAAGAATCAATCATGGAAGTGAAATAAGAGGTGAATAGAAGAAGGTAGAATGGATAATAAGAGGAAAAAAATCAAGAAGACATGAAGATTTTAGGAAGAAGAGGAAGAATGGACATGGGAGACTAGGAAGACATGGGAGATGTGGAAGAAAGAAGACCAAGAGTCATTTTGTGCAACTTGATACCATTGAAGTTCATTTGAGAAATATGTCACAGTACCTAAGATCTGACTTGGACTAACCAAGGAAGACTAGAAATGACAGGAATTAGTTTTGGATTGCAGACAATAGCAGGACAACAAAAAGGTTTTGTGTGATAGTTTGCAAGGTAACAGGGTGATACAATAAGACCAGACAATATTTCACAAGAAGTAGTACGATAGAATCTAGGCAGGTAGTATGATAGAAGGTATAAGGCCCAGGTGACACAAAATTAGAAATGAAGTGTCGCATGATAAAATCCAAGAAAGTGGTGCGATGAAAGTTTAGTATCACATGATTTTTGTCCAATGAGTGTGAAAAACTTAGCTTTGAAGGCAATTTGGGGATTCTAGAACTCAGTTTTTGTTCATTTTAGAAAACCAACTAGATGTACCAACATATTTTTTACCATGAAACAAGCACGCAAGATAGAAATCAAGGGGTTCAAGCAAACAATGTCTTCAAACAATGAGCAAGGGGCAAAGCAACCTTGCACATGAACAAGAATAGTGACTTAGTATGCTACTCCCTAAAGAACTACTTGTGTATGTTCTCAAAATGTTTTTGCATGTATGCACAGTCTTAGAAAATGAAAAAATTTGGCCTCACTAGGGTTTTTAGTAATGGTCTGACTCTGCAACTTTTATGATCTCAAGAGGGTGAACTTCAATCCAAGCACACTGGGGTTTTGACACAATCCAAGAATTTAATCAACTAGGAGCTTCTAGGGAGATTTGATAGCCCAATAAGAGACCACACCTATGAAGATTTCTTCCACAAGGACATTTATATAGAGGCTACTGCTACCATAGTGAAAATGGCTATTACCACTTGAGGTTTCATCCACATGGTTTATCCAATAAAGGGAGTGTCCACTATGGTTAACCCTCTCTAAAAGGTGACTCACAAAAAGGACCACATGGGGACTAGATCAAATTCAAGGATCTCGATTTCTGATACTATCCAAAAAGGAAGTAGAGCATAATCCCCTAACGTCTTCACTTTTCCAAAACAAAATAGATAGATTAATCTAACATGCTAAGACTAGAATTATCTTGCCAAGATCTGTGATGTCAACAACTCATGATCTATCAATCTCTCTCGAGAGAAAATGTATCAATCAAAAAGTGGAAGACTACAAACCCAGTAGAACGCAAGATAATCTCAGTATCCTCCCTACCTAAAAGGGGTTCTATCATCAAGAAGAGCTTTACAAGAAACCCACTCTCTCAAGAATGCCACAAATAGTGTTCATAGGGCCTAATTACTATGTGTAGCAGATATGCAAAAAGCAAATCTATGTTCATTTTAGAGCCCAAAACTGAAGTCTGTGATATGAAAGCAAGAAAGGCACACAAGCTTGACACGTGAGATGTTTGTTTTATGTCCAAATTGAAATGTTTTCAGATGCATCAGAATACCTGAATTCCCTTGCAACATGCTTAGTAGATTTTACCTAATTTTTAGCTTTGTTGAGAAATCTCGCACAAGCAAGCCACGAACTCTCCGACAAGAAAACAAGCAAACAGGATATGCAACATATATTCAACTTATGAAAACCATAGGGTTAGATCTAAAAATCAATTTTTATGAGCAATAATAACTATAAAATAATCCAAATGACAACTCATATCATGCATTGAATCATATGATAAATAAGTGCATACCCATCACAATTTTTTTATTTTTTTTGCATTTGACCTAGCCAACAAGATCTAATTTTTTTGATATGGTTTCGGCTACAAAAATTAAATTGAAAAATAGAGACCTCTTCTAAAAAATAGAGAGCTTTCCAAAAATGTAAAAATTTCAGAAAAATCTCTTCATTTGTGCCCTAGAGACCCATTTTACCAAAATAAACAATTTTTTGTAAATCGACTATTTGAGCTATTATATTGCATCTCAATTTAAAAGACAAAGAATGGACCCCCTATATAATTTAAAGAGATTTCCTAAAATGTAACAAGTTCTAAAAAATATGCTGATTTGTGCCAAAAATTAATTTTTTATGAAAAATAAAGAAAAAATTATTAAAAATTCAAAACATCTTAGAAAATTTTGCATTTTTTATCGAAGGTTTCCTGATATGTCTCCAACTTGGAAACAAATTTCAAACCAAAACTCCAAGCCGTTTGGGAGATAAAATTACATCTTTGAAAATTTTAGGGTTTTTATCTCCAAGGAAATCTGCACAAGGGGGTTAGCTCAAAAAAAAAAAACAAAAAAAAAAAAAACCAGCATGTAAAGGTGGGTTGCCCCATGGTGGGCACCAAAAATGTGTGTTAAAACTTTGTCACATTTCTATGAATCATTACATTCAAGATCACTCAAGAATGAGCTCTCAAATAGCGACTCATAGCTCTCTATTCCTGGAGTGCAAGGGTTTGTATTAGAGGCCCTCAGATCAACCTAGGTATGCCCATGCAAGTACACCAAGAAATGAGAGATTCAAAGAGAAATAGAAATAATGCTAGTCTCCATGATCATCAAGTTATTGCATGCAAATGCAAATGAAATCTATGCTAGATGAATTAAGCTAGATGATAACAATGCAAGAAAATAAACTATTCTATTGAAAGAAATGCTTATGCAATGTTAATCTATGAAAGGAAATGTGAATCTAAACTATTATGTAAATGCAATGCTAATTGAAACTATGGATTTCCATGATGCATGAGAGAATAAGACAAGAAGAAAGAAGTCTCAAATATCCAAGCTCAAAATTGCTCCAAAGTTTTTCCAAAATTGCTCTTCCAAACATGTAGCATAACAATAGTTCAAGAATTCTAGATTCGATAAATGAGGAGAAGAGGGCTCCTTATATAAGAAATTGTGGAGATAAAAGCATCTTGAAGAGCAATATGGAATAAATCCCAAAAGAGGCAAAAAGAGGAAAGAATCAGGAAAAATGATTTTTGTTTTATTTTTTATTTGATTTATTTCCTTTTCCATCAAAGATTTTGCTTTAAGTGGAGATTTTATTTATTTAAAAGAGGAATTATCTTTTAATTAAATAAGATAAGTTTATTTAATAAAAAAAGAATATTTAATTAAATAAGATAAAATCATTCAATTAAAAGGGATTTTAATTAAATAAGATTATTTCATTTAAGATATATCTTTTAATTAAATAAGCCTATTTTATTTATTTAAAAGGGAATATTTCTTTTAATTAAACAAAATTATTGATGAAATGATCAAACCTTAGAAATATTTGAATTATTGATTTAATTGTGATTTGATCAAGGAATTGATTTGAAAATTGCAAAGCATTGATTCAGGAAAGAGAATTAAAGAAATGGGGCCCAAAGTCTAGGCGACCATTTTAGGGTGCATACAACTACAAGTTGAATTTGCTTATAATGATAGCATAAACAGGTCTACCGATAAGAGTCCTTTTGAGGTATTTTATGGCATGTACCCAAGAGGTGTGTGTGATTTTAGAGAACTTGGAAACCAAAGTGGAGTGAGTGGACATACTGAAGACTTTTCCCAACCAATACAAGAAGTCCATGAGCAGGTTAGAAGGACCTTGATTGAAGAAAATCAAAAGGTGAAGGATAGAGTTGATACAAGGAGGAAAGAACTTCAGTTTGAAGTAGGTGATTGGGTAATGGTACATCTGAATAAAGCAAGGCTTCAAAAAGGAATACCAAGAAAGATGCAAATGAGGAGAGTTCGACCTTGTAAGGTTCTTGAGAAGTATGGTTCCAATGCTTACAAGAGAGGCCTACCTAGTGACCTATCCATCTCACTGGTTTTCAATGTGCAAGACTTGGTGAAATATAAAGGACCTGATGTGGAGGAGGAAGAACATATCCCTCATGTGAACACTGATGTCTAAGCACTAAAAATACCATCCCAAGTGAAGCCTCAAGCTGAGAAGATCCTAGACTCAAGGATCGGGAAGAAGACTAGGCATGGAGTGTACATGGAACACCTTATGAAGTGGCAGAATTTTCTAGAATCAGAGGCTCAATGGATTGAAGAGAATAGCACCAAAAATCTATGAATAGATATGTCACTCCTATCCACTAATGGGACTTAACTTCTTTTTGTTGGGGAGTATGGTTTAGAAGCACCTAGGCTAGCTCCTAGACACCTACTTTCACAATTTTGGCTTGTATTGACTATTGGCCAAGTCACTATCCTGATGGAATTTTGGTTTTGTTTATATTTGGATAGTGAGTTTGTGTGTGGTTTGAAGTCAAACAAAGGTCTCTAGTTATGTGGGTGAGTCCTAGTGTGGGTATTAATAAGTTTGATGAAGACCCCAAGCACATGGCTTTCATGCCATTGGTAAGTGCTAAATAGTCAAAGTGGAGTTTAGATTATATTTAGGTATTGAATGAAGGTGGTTAAGATTTTTAAAGGTCTTAGAAGGTTTGAAAAAGGAATGAGAGTCTATTTGAGACCTCATGACACAACTTTGTAAAAGTTATCAAAGAATTGTAAAAGTTGTCATGACAACATTTGGTCTAAACCCTGTATGGGGCTAAAAAGTAGTTATAGGGCTCAAAACGACCAAGTTTTATGGTCCAAACCTATAAATGGCTTGATTCCATTGAGGCCAAAATTTGGCTTTCTCATTTTCATATGTATTGTTTTGAGTTAGTAAGACTGGCAGACTGTGCCCGTGTTTAGATTGAATAGAGAAGCTTGGAATCCAATCTCATGGATTGAACCAGGGATAGGAATTTGTTTATCTTTTTTTTTTAATGTTTTAATATTTAGTTTTAGGATTTATTTTGGTTTCTTAATTCTATTTTAAGCTTGTAAAATAAATCCTCCTCTAGAAGCCATCTTTATGGTATGTAAAGAGTTGACGTGTTTAGGATGGCTCTAACTTGAGAATCCATGGTTGGAACTTTATGGCCATTTGGATTATGTTAGGCCATTGCATAAGATTTTTAAATATGTATTTTATTAGTATCAAATGTAGGGGAGGTGTGTTTACTTTTAGGCCCTAGGTGAGCAGAGACAAGCCCAGCTAGGAGCCTGAGTTTGAGGCATCATTTGGTAGAGCACGAGGGGTATGATAAACCCAATTTAAGACTTATAAAGGAGTCTTCTATGCTCAAAGAATCACTCCTAAAAAAGAGAGCTCATGAACAGGTTATTTGGGAGTACAAAGATCAAACCCTCACTGTGAAGTAGTGAGGGCTAAAGAGGCCTAAAAACTAGGCTATAAAGTAGGACAGTATAGTACGGACCTACTAGAGAGATAAGGGTTTGGGAATCTTGACATATTATGAAAAGGGTACTTAGAAGTGTAATTTATTTGGGTACTTGTGTGGGAGTTTTCAAATCTAGGCTTCCATTTGTGTGTTTGAAGACCTACTAGACCTAGTAGCCTTTTTAGGCCAAATGTGGAGATCAGGTACTTGGAGAAGAGTGCTAATAGATGGTACACCCCAAGATGATAAAAATAAGGACTAAAAGATTCATCTCATGTACATGCTGATTGAGTTCTAGATTATGGAGGTTTGGATGAATTCCTGGTTGAATTCACTTGGAAGAGTTGAGGAGTTAAGGAGACTAGAAGACCCTGGTAGAGAGATCTTGGCGAGTTGAGGAGATTAGGAAGAATCCATCTGATAGTAGGGTCATAGGAACCCTAAGACAAGTCAAAGAAGATACCTAGTGAAGTCCTAGAGGAGATAGGACTTGTAGTGAAAGATCTCCCTATCAGTTTCCATCCAAGAGGAAATCAGTTTGGTCAAACTAGAGAACATTGAAGAGGCTTATCAATTTGCATTGAAAGATGAGGATAAATTGAATAAGAGACATGAGAAAAGACAAAGAGGTAGAGGTGGTAGATTCCCTAGGGGAAGAGGTAGATCTAATGGTGAAAATAGTAGATCTGAACCAGAAAATAAAAATCCAGATAAAGGCAAGACCGAGTGGAAAGGTGAAAGTTCATCTAGAGGGAGACACAGTAACTATGGAGGTGGTTATAAAAGAGGAAGTTTTTGAAGAACTTGTTACAATTGTGGAGAAGGACATAGATCATTTGAGTGTACATCTGCAAGTAAGAAGGTTGGTTGCAGTAGAAATGCTTTGGTGCAAGAAGAGTCACCGAATGAACCTGAGAAGGAAAATAACTTGATGGTAAGGAGAGAACTTTGGAATGAAGGTAAAAAGTAAGATCTGGTAAGTAAAAGTTTGTTCAAGACCAGATGTATACTTTCTAACAAATTTTGGAAGGTAATCATTGACAATGGTAGCTCAAAGAATCTGGCATCTGAGGAAATGGTCACAAAGTTGCAGTTAAAAAGCTTGGAACAACCGAATCCCTATCAGATTTCATGGATCAAAGATGATCATACACTCTTGGTAAGTGAATAATGTTATGTAAATTTTAAAATTGGAAAGTACTATGATAATGTGTTATATGATATCATGCCTATGGATTGTTGTCATATTTTTTTGGGTAGACCTTGGCAATATGATAGACATGCTATATATGATGGGATATTGCATACATATACTATTTGGGCTAATGGAAGAAGACAAATCTTGTTACCTTGGATGGAAGAACCTATTAGTAATGTTTGCACATCTGTGAAATTTTTCCTAATGGAAGAAAGAAATTTTTTTAAGGACTTGAAAAAGAATGATGTATGTTTTGCTATGAGTCCTAACAAACCGAGTAGGAAAACAGAGGATAGTGTCCCTGGGAAGATTGATAAGTTACTCATTGAGTATAGTGAAATCATTTCTGATAATGTACCTGATGGTTTTTCACTGAAGAGAAGCATTGATCATGGCATGGATCTAATCCCTGGAGCTAGTTTACCAAATAAGGCACCTCATCAGTTGAAACCTACCGAGAATTAGGAATTGAATCGACAGATTCAAGAGTTGTTGGAGAAAGGTTTGATTAGAGATAGTCTAAGTCCTTGTGTAGTACCTGTTGTATTGGCACCTAAAAAGAATAGGGAATGGAAAATGTGTACTGATTCTAGAGTAATCAATAGGATAACAGTGAAGTATAGGTTTCCTATACCGAGAATGGATGCCATAATGGATAGTTTGACTAGAGCAAAGTATTTTACCAAAATTGATTTCAAAAGTGAATATCATCAGATCAAAATTAGAGAAGGTGATGAATGGAAGACTACTTTCAAGATAAAAGAAGGTTTGTATGAGTGGTTGGTTATGCCTTTTGGTTTAACTAATGCACCTAGTACTTTTATGAGACTGATGAATGAAGTTTTGAAGAAATTATCGGGTAAGTTTGTGATTGTATATCTTGATGATATTTTGATATTCAGTAAGACCAGAGAAGAACATTTGTTACATGTTAGACAATTTTTGTAGAGACTGAAAGAAGAAAAGTTGTTGATAAATTTGAAAAACTGTTCATTCATGAAATAGGAGATTATGTATTTGGGATTTGTGATTTCAGCTGATGGTTTGAAAATAGATCCTGAAAAGGTTGAAGCTATTTTTTATTGGCCTACACCTATGAATTCTAGTGAGGTAAGATCATTCTATAGATTGGAAATTTTTTACCGAAAGTTCATTAGGAATTTCAGTTCAATTTGTAATGCTATGATTGAGACTATGAGAGGAGACAAAAGAGAATTCAAGTGGACAAATGGAGCTGATGAAAGTTTTGAGACTCTAAAGCAAAAGGTTGTTGAATTGCCTATTTTGGCATTGCCTAATTTTAACAAGGTATTTCAAGTGGAATGTGATGCAAGTGGTAGTGCAATTGGAGCTATGTTAAGTCAAGAAGGTAAACCTGTTTCTTTCTTTAGTGAAAAGTTGAATGATGCAAAAAGGAAATATTCTGTGTATGATCAAGAATTCTATGCTATTGTTCAAGCACTAAAGAAATGGAGACATTATTTGATGCCAAGTGAATTTGTGTTGTATACCAATCATAATGCTTTACAGTATTTGGGTAGTTAGAATAAGTTAAATCAGAGACATATGAAATGGGTTGAGTATTTGTAGAGTTATACATTTGTGACAAAGCATAAAACTAGAGTCACTAACGGAGTTGCTGATGCATTGAGTAGAAGGAGATCTTTGATGACCGAGATGAAAATTGAAGTTCTAGGCTTTGATGACATTAGAGATTCTTATGAATTTGATCCTAATTTTTTGAAGATGTGGAGAAAGTGCAGAGAACCTATTCAAGATTAGTAGAGTACTAAATAGGATGAATATTTTATGCAAGGAGGTATGTTGTTTAAAGGTATTTAGTTGTGTATACTGAGAGGAGCAATGAGAACTAATTTAATAAAAGATAAACATAGTAGTGGTTTCACTAGACACTTTGGTGTTGATAAGACATTGAAATTGATTAAGAAGAAATAATTTTGGCCATAGTTGTATAAGGATGTTCAGAAATTTGTGAAAAGTTTTGGAGTTTGTCAAGTTGCAAAAGGAGTTAGTCAGAATACTAGATTCTATACACTGATTGTTGTACCTAAGAAACCTTGGATTGACATTAGTATGGATTTTGTTCTTGGCTTACCGAAGACAGTAAGACATAATGATTCTATATTTGTTGTTGTGGATAGATTTTCTAAAATGGCACATTTTATACCTTGTAGAAAGATATCAGATACAGTGCATGTAGCAGATCTTTTCTTTAAGGAAATTGTCAGATTGCATGGATTACAGAGGAGTATTATCTTTGACTGAGACAATAAATTTTTTGGATACTTTTGGAAGACCCTTTGGAAGAAGTTTGGCACCGAGTTGAAATATAGTTCTACATTTCACCCACAAACTGATGGATAGGCCAAAGTTGTGAATAGAAGTTTGGGAAATCTTTTGAGATGCTTAGTTGGAGACACACCAAGTAATGGGGATTCTGTGTTGGCACAAGCAGAGTTTTCATACAATAATTTAGTGAATAGGAGTACTAGAAAAAACCTTTTGAGATTGTAAATGGCATACAACCGAGAGGTATATCAGATTTGAGAGATATTGCTAATGAAAGAAAGAGAAGTGTTGAAGGAGTAAAACTTGTTGAGTACATGAAGACATTACATGAAGATGTGAAGCTTAAGTTGGAAAAGAGTAATCCAAAATACAAAGACAAAGTTGATAGATCAAGAAGACATAAGACCTTTGATGGTGGTGATGATGTAATGGTTCATTTGAAGAAAGATAGATTTCCTATTGGAACATATGGAAAGCTGAAAATGAAGAAGTTTGGACCTTGCAAGATTTTGAGGAAATTTGACAGTGGAAATGCATATGAGATTGAGTTACCTGATGACATGGGCATATCACCCATATTCAATATTGTTGATTTGTACGAGTTTCATGAACCTGATGAAGACATGACAGTACCAATGGATTATCCTAAGAAGTAGAATGAAGAAGTTGAGCAGATTCTGGAGTAGAGAATTGGCAAAAGTACAAGAGGAAAATAGTATATGGAATCTAGTAAAGTGGAAGAATAGGCCAATTGAAGATAGTTCATGGATTTCATAATCTGAGCTAGATGCAGTCGAATCATATATGTTCAATGATTTAGAGAATCATTTTCAAATAACCCTAGGTGTTTGATGCAGGAGCATCTCGAGTCCTCGGCAATCCTGTGTCACAAAAAATATATTTGAGTTTGTTTGTGTTGCTTAGTTCCTTCTTTGACTGATTTGGTTCAATGTTGCTTAGTTTCCTTTATTTTATAGTGTTGGTTGGTTATCTCTCTAGTGCTCAGTTATTTCCCTAGCACTCGGTGATGCTTGTCTAGCGCTTGGTTGGCTTTTCTTATCGACAGGTTTATTTTGAGTTTCTGTTGAGGCTGACTTGTGCATTTAATTTGGGCCATAGATTTAATGTTGGTATCCATCATTGGGAAGCATGTGGACCTAGATCTGACTATTTTTTCTGTTAATTGTGGATCTGAAGGCCGACTTAGTTCATTAGCCTCTTGTATAAATGTAGTTGTTTGGTTAGATTTTGAAGAGTAAGTTTAGTTAGAATATAGAGCTAGAAGATTAGAGAAATTTGGTAGATCCTCGCATGTTTGAGGACTTCTGTACTTCATTGTAATATCTAGCCTAAATTGGGAAGCACTTATAGCCTAGCATGTATTAATTAATTTAAAGATAATATATTAAAAGTATTTGCATTCTCTCTCTGATGTGAGTGTTCCAAGGTTTGCTTGCACTACATCTAAGAGATCTAGCTTGTTTCTTCTAGGAACCTAGTCTCCTCTAGGTCTTGATTGGTCTAGGTGATTAACTAACACCAATCCTAACTCTTCTTGAAGATTTCTTATCCATTGTGCTTAACCTTAGAAGACTAACACCTTATAAAAGTTCAATCCTCCTCACTCACTTAGAAAGCTCTAAATGCCAACTTCTCATAAACTCAAACTTTCATTGTAGGGATGCTCTCCATCTTGAAAACATTCGTAACTTGGTTCATTTGATCCATTGTGAAGGGATCTTGAATCATACTCTTACTAGATTCAATAGTTCACCATTTAGAGACCTTAAACATAGGCCTAATCCTTGTAGCCTTTTGGAGAGGCGTTTGGCCTTTCTTTCGAAACTTTTCCAAACAACTTGCAAAACCAATTGGGGATTCGGATACCCTTTTGGCTCTTACTAAAGATTTTGCAACTTTTTGGTCCTGAGAGCTTCCGTACACCTCTTACCTACAAACTAGGGTAAACATGGCTAATTAACATACTTTCTAGGACTGAATCTGTCCTATTAGAACTCTCACTCAAAACTCTATGTGGATGATTGGTATGAACCCAATCTTCATAAGACATTTAGCTATAACAAACACCTTCAAGAAAATGTCCTAGAGCTGTACTATGTTAGGATTGAGTAATACTAAGCTAGATCTCTTAATAATGACACCATGATTTGTTCTCGAGGAATCCCTAATTAAAGGGAAAACCCCGGTGGGGATGGTACCCACAAATATGCACTAAAGTATAATGTCCCTATTAAGAGATCTAGCCTTGTTAGGAGCTGATTGTTACATAGTACATTTCCTTGCTAGAGGATTACAAAAACCCTGTCAGGGGCATACAAGAAACTTGGTTAAAGGTGGTGAGTACACCACTCTTACAATCAATACTATCCCAAAAATAGTTCAGAAAAGGGAACAATACAAACACTTATCTTGCTTAGATAGTTTCAATTATATCTTTATCTCCTACTGATCTCGCATCTAAATTCTACTATATTCTTTACAACCTCATATATATGTTCTTCTTTCTTTCACAAGAGTAATTTGTACTTATACAAAATTGACTTTCCAGTCGGCTTCACAAAATGTCATCCTTAACATAGTGAAAACTTGTGCAAATGATATATATGGAGTCGACACTCTTATATTACCAAAGAGTTGGCACTATTATGTATTTACATGACTTAGCACATTATCATATTCATCATGCTTTCCTATATCATCACAATTGTTCATGTACCCTGATTATATTGTTTTACTATCTTCGCATACCTTCCGAGTACTGTATCTCATACAACATTTATCCAAAACTTATGCGATCCTAACTAAAGCATTTACATATACCAAAATACCTCTAGTTAACTTCACAAGTCATAATACCTTGTATGTCTCCATCGCTATATATTCAAAACTGTGGCACTATACCCTATTTTCTTGATTCTGGACTTAGTCATTTTCATGATTGTGAATCTAGTAGCAATCTCCTCAACATGTGATCATACTTATCATAAGTGTTTCCATAAATGACAACCCTTAGAAGATTTCCAGTACTCCAAAACATCACATCACAACAATCTCTCCCTTTGGTATTGATGGCAACACTTAGAAAAATGACTAAGTATCATAGAGTACTTCTCTTCTTTTCCTTCTCTTTTTCTTCCTCTCCCTTTGAGATCAATGGCAAAGGTAAATCTCAAAATTTTAAAATTGAAGCATAGGCAATCTAGTTTTTTCTTACCAGATTTAAGACATCATGGAAGGATGTTTCCAAGGTCTTAATCTCCTCAACCCATGAACTTGTCAATAGCTCACTGACATGGATTAACCCATTTAGTGCATATGATGATGTCGCTACTACCTTAAGCTTAGTGAGAATAGGTACTACCATTGAGATTTCAACCTTAATTATCTCAGAGAGATGAGTCTCTAGATTCAAGAGCTTGGGAGTCAATAGGTTCCTTAATGACCCAAAACGGTCTGTAACTCTCCCTTTCTCTATTTCCAGTACACTTATTTTCTCCAGTAGCCTAGATGTTTCCTTGTCTATTTCTCCCATAGTTTGTGAAGGTGATTCACAACTATCCATTAAACTGTCAAGACTTGCCCTATCTTTGGCTATGGTCTCCTCAACATTCTTCAAGTGTCTACAAGGGTTTATGCAATAACTATATAGTTTCCTACCTTGTGCTACACAACTCTTGGGTTTAAGAGTGGTATCCTTTAGGATCCCTAAGTCCAATGAGATGGTCTTGTGAACTTTGCTTAACTTATTCTCCAAGAAGTTTCATTTAGCCTTTTCTTCTATTGTTTTTAGCAATGAGTCAAAGTGACTATCAAAGCTATCTAGGACTATACTAAGATTCTTAGTTTCCTCCTTGCCTTTAAGGATAAGTGGAGAGGGTAGTAGCATGTTTACTATTTCTACTACCCTTCCCATTATCTTGGCTCTTTTGTCTCCTTTCTGGGCTGATCTCTCCTTAGTTTTAGCAAATGCCATGAATGATAGTCTCATTAGTTCATCTTCAGCCATGTTATCCACATCAAAACCTACTGGTTTGGTAGCACTTGCCAATAGTAGAGATGAATCAAGAATGATTCCAGTCGTCTCCTCTTCCTTTGGTTGTTTTTCTTGATGTCCTTCTTGGTGTAACTCCTCCTGTATTTGTTCTGCTTGTTTTTCCTCTGATTTCCTTTCTTCCGTCTATCCCTGGTCTTCAACTTCCATCGCACTATCCATCTTGTCTGTGAATGGATCATGTACATCCTACAAAGTGTTAAGGATAATAGGAACACCAATGACAAATAAATCTAGTTGTAAGTTAACTTGAGCGCTTTAATCAATTTTCTATGAGATCTCTCCTAATCCCAAGGATATAGGTTTGGCAGTCTTAGGAGATGACTCCCTTTTAGGCATTTCCTGCATCAAAACTTCATCTAATGCCTTCTAGGTATCTTCAATTACTTCATCATATCTTCTAGCCATGATTTTGATTAGTCTAGTATTTGTTCTTAAAAGAGGTTTTAGTGCTTTTATGATTCTTTCTCTTTCTTGGATAGACACAATAGGAAACATGTCATCAATTGTTTTATTTCTTATGTTCTCATCCTCTGAATGTGCTAACTATTTTTTGATTTCTAGCTTGCTATATAGTTCTTTGGGAACACTAGATTCAACTTCCAACAAATTCTTTTTGAAGACCAACAAATGCTCAATGGTAGTGTCTTCAATGATCGCTTGATCCTCAGGGCTATATCTCTCATAGTATCTTTTTATAGATGTCAAGTTTCCATCTTTGATAACCCTCTTCTGTACTGATTTCATATCAGGTTTCCACAAGTTTTGTGGATTATTTTGAACCGTTTGCTCTTCTTCTTTTTCTATATCCCTTTCTTCCTTTTTCTTCCTCTTCTCTTTTGTTTCTTTTTCTTTTGTACTAAGATTTCTAGATGATCTTCTAAGAACCTCTGTAGTCTCAGTTTCATGTGTTTCTTCTTCTGGGGGAACTGATAAATCAATGAAGTTATCAGTGGTACCTATTTTCCCTATTTCCAATGAGATGGGTGAATTAGTGGAAATACTGGAAGATGCCTCCATCTTGTTTTTCAAGTCTAAATATTGCTTCTTTGTGATTCCTACTTTCATAGTAATTTCCTCTACTATCTTGCTAACTTTCCTCTTTCTTGTTACTTTCTCTCGTTCTTCTCTAACTTTTTCATATTTTTCTGTATGTACCCCATCTTTCTTGATTGGGATCCTTTTTTTCTACTAATACATATTCTAGTTGCATAGATAGGACTTCAACACTTACCTCATATCCCATAGGATAACACCATTTGGTTCTAGGCTCAACTACCTCAAAATACACACAATCAATTTCAACCATGAAATAGATGGTGTCCTGATAATTTTCTACTAGGCTTTCAGGAATTCTATATCTTTCTTTCATTTGCCTCTACAAGATCTTAATCATGCCAAACAATTCTCCATCAATCCAATCCTTTTTCTACCTTCTATAATGCTCTGAGATTTGTAGACTAGTGTGTTCATTGTCTTTCCATGCTCTAGGATGCATACCAGGAAAATTGTGAATAATATGTAGGTACATGTGGATTAGTAGTGACCCAAACCTGAATGCCTTGGTTCTGTCCCTTTTAATGATCTTAACATTTTCCAAAAACTATTGTGCTAGAACTTGGCAAAGGTTATATTGTTTGTTTCTTTAACCATTTTGTAAGCCATCATGACAACTCCAGCTGATACAAAATTAAGTCTAGAACTGTGGAACAACTTGTAGACAATAAGCATTGCTACCAATCTGACATCTTGAAGGTATATGTCATTTACAGTCATATCCCTCTTCTTCCATTTGGAGTGTGTGAGGGTTTCAACATCTTTTCTTAGACTTTTCTTACTAAAAGGTTGGGCTCATTCATTGTCAAGACCTGTGATATCAGGAATTATCTAAGCACATATCTTTACTATTTGATCTCCCATCCATAGAAACTGATCATGAACTCTACTTAGAATGATCTTGAACCATTCGAATTCCATGAATTCAGTGAGACAGATTAACTTGAGTATTGGTAGGTCTTTCAAATGTTTGAATTCATCTATCAAAGACCCATTCACATCTATCATACCATTCAACTCATAGAAGATGTTGACTTCCCCAATAATTTCATACTTGCAGTGTATGTATGCCCTAATACCCTCTCTGTGCAATACACCTACGGGGGTTTGGGAAAATGCCCCTTCCGGATCTTCCTCACAAGATTTGTAAGGATGCCTTTTAAACTTATACCTAGGTCTATCAACCACATCAAAGATTACTGGTGTAATCATGAATTTTAAAGAGATTAGGTCTAAATACCTTGATTGTGCACAAATCTGATGCTTGACTTTACATGAGCACATAATCTCTCTGCTAGATCACTATTTTTCCTTCACACTTCTACTCTCCTTAGTCACTAATCAAAGAGTGGTAGGGAAATGTAGTTATTCGAGTCTTTTATTCATCACAAGTTGAGTGTGAGCATTAAACTTTGGTAGCTCAACTTTGCACGTCATCTGATCAATGCAGAACTCACGAACATAAAAGATGGATCTTCTAGTGCTGCGATCTCATCCACAGATTTGAAAACATCTGTAATCCTTAAAGTCAAGCTTGCATGAGCTTACTCTACTTATACCGGGGCTGGATAAAATTTGTTGTCTACATCCACTGCTCCCCATGAGGCCATGAGGCCTTCTAGGCTGATGCCTCATATAATTCATCATGTGAAGACACAACATCACAAGTTGTCTCTTGCTGAACCACAACCTTATTTAGAACTTTTACTTGCCATATCTTTTCATTTTCTAATTTCTTGATTTCACTTATGTAATCATTTAAGCTTTTACCATTGTCACTAATATTTTTCCTTTTGACTATAGGTGGTGGTGTTTCTGGTTCATTGAATCTTCTTGGTCCTCTTCTATTGTTATCTCCATTGTATCTACAAAACTTCGCAATGTGACTTGGATTATTACATTTGTAACAGATGGGTTGTCCTCTTCTATCTTGACTGGTCTACAACTTACAGTACCTTGCAGTGTGTCTAAAGTTATTGCATTTCTGACATGTAATATTGGCTATAGTTTCTTCTTTGATATAGTCTTTCTTATACCTGGATTGATCAGGTTTTCTTGAATCTACCTTCTTGTGTCCATACTCATAGCAATTAAAACAATAGCTAGTAAAGGGTTTAGAATTACCATTACTTCTGCAGTCTCTTTTCATGTGACCAACTTTGTTGCATCCAAAGCATCTACCTTTGAAGGGTTTGAATTGTTCTCTATAATCTTCATTTGTAGTTCTTTCAATTGGAATATATTTTTCCTCATTCCTGGCTTCATTTGGTTCTTCTTGAGTTCTTGAACTTCCAGCTTCATTTGGTCCACTTATGTTACCTTTAGTTCTTAGTTCATTGTTCTTGTCATTTCTTATGTGTAACTCCTTAATAAGTAGTTTGGCTTGAGTGAGTTCACCTTTGATGATTTGATTGTAGTTATCCAATTCTTGATATTTATCTTTCTAATGCTCAATTTGAGTCTTCATATAATCTATCTAAAGGTTGGCTTGTTTTAGTGACTCTTCAACTTTATTTCTTTCATCTTTCTCATTCTGAATCTCCTTGATCATCAAGAGATTGATTTGTTCTTTTTCTTGCTCCAACATCATTACTTTATTTCATGTGTCATTGTCAGAACTTTATTTGATTTTCTCCATAAGGTTTTGTCTTTGATCTTTTACAGTTGCAAGTTGTTCTTTGAGTTTCCTCATGAAACCTTTTGCTCTTCTTAATTTGAATTTTAGTTCACCATTTTCAGCTATCATCTTATCCAGATCTTCAAGTGCAATTTCAAAATTTACTTGAAAGTCTTTTGAATCCATTCTGATCTCCCTTAAGATGTTAAGCATTCTCTCAAAGGGCCAATAGCTCTAATACCAATTGTTAGGATTGAGTAATACTAAGAGGGGGGGTGAATCAGTATTACAAAACTTTATTTTCAACTTTAAACCATTATAAATAATCCAAAGTAATGCAGAAATGAAAAGAACATATAAGCATAACACATTACTTATGACACCATGATTTGTTCTCAAGAAAACCCTGATTAAAGGGAAAACCCCGGTGGGGATGGTACCCACAAATATGTACTAAAGTATAATGTCCCTGATAAGAGATCTAGCCCTGTTAGGAGCTAATTGTTACATAGTACATTTCCTTGCTAGAGGATTACAAAAACCCTATTAGGGGCATACAGGACACCTGGTTAAAGGTGGTGAGCACACTACTCTTACAATCAATACTTTCCCAAAAATATTTCACAAAAGGGAACAATACAAGCACTTATCTTGCTTAGATAGTTCTAGTTATAGCTCTGCCTCCTACTAATCTTGCATTTGACTTTTGCTATATTTTTTGCAACCTCATATATATGTTCTTCTTCCTTTCACAAGAGTAATCTATACTTATACAAAATTGGCCTTCTAGTCAGCTTCACAAAATGTCATCCTTAACATAGTGAAAACTTGTGCAAATGATATATATGGAGTCGATGCTCTTATATTACAAAAGAGTTAGCACTATTATTTATTTACATGACTTAGCACATTATCATATTCATCATGCTTTCCTTAATCATCTCAACTATTCATGTACCCTGATTATACTATTTTACTGTCTTTGCACACCTTTCGAGTACTGTATCTCATACAAAATTTATCCAAAACTTATGAAATCTTAAATAAAGTATTTAAATATACCAAAATAGCTCTAGTTAACTTCACAAGTCATAATACATTGTATGTCTCCATCGCTATCCAAAACTGTGGCACTATACCCTATTTTCTCGATTCTAGACTTAGTCATTTTCATGACTATGAATCCAGTAGCAATCTCCTCAACATGCGATCATACTTATCATAAGTGTTTCCATAAATGACAACCCTTACAATATTTCCATTACTCCAAAACATCACATGCCAACATACTGTACCTTCCAACCCTACAAGAGATTTCTATTTCTTCACAACCTAGACCTCTAATCGAGCTCTATCAGTTCGCCTAGGGCCTAGCATTAAAAATATCTCTCCAAAAATTGACACCTCCTAATCCTAAACATATGTACAAAATTGACTCCCCTTACATTTCCATCTACCCTTAGGTGTTTCCTATGCTTATATTTCATGGGGGAGCCATGAATACTCAGACTGGTCAGAGCAAAACCAATGGAACTCTAAAAAAAAATCTACTTTAGCCGACACCCCAAATCTACTCTAAACAACTTTCTCTTCAAATGAAAAAGTCTTAGAACACACTAAAGAACACTAATCAACCACTAGATTTAGACTCTCGATCCATTTCAATGCACTATCAGCACATGAACTTGGAAAATACACTGTAAAACTATTGCGGAGCTCTATTCACAAACTCAAAAACTATTACAATACAAAACACACCTCAAGATTTGAGTCTTACATCACATAAGATGCCATTTCCACCATTCTATGGCTTTTTGGCTAATCTCCCACCTCCTAAAGTTTAGGGGATCCAAGATAACAAAGTTGCATGCAACATTTGCAATCATTGCAAATGTTGTCATGACAACTTCTTTGCAACATTTGGCAACTTTCACATATGCCTCAATCCTATTTCTTAAGACTCTTAACCTCCAATTTTTTGAGGATCCAAGGCCATTAATGAACTTATGGCATCTTTACAACCTCATTGTGTGCCTAAGGCACATTAAAAACTCCATTTTAAACTATTAACACTAAGAATTAAAAACTACTAACATTGGCTATTAGTGTGACCTTAGTCCTAGTGACTAACTCACTTAGCCTACATTGAAAATGACCTTCTAAGGTCTTCAAAAAAACTAAGTTACTCTTCTTGACTTGGCTAGAGTCAAGTACAAGCAAAAAATTACTAAGAAAGGAGGTTAGCCATGGTGTGCTCCTACACCATCCTCCCCAAAATAAAAGGATTAATCCACCCTTAGATTGATGATTCTTAGATCAATCCCCATCTTCTTGAACTCTAACTCTTTTATCCACACTGCATCAGCATCCATTTACCCATGCTTCTTTATCAGATGTTCCTTATACTCTTTAGTTCTATTATTTTTATAGACTCTTGTGTCCAACACACTATTATCTCCTATGACCGTAGCAGTAGGTAATCGCAACTCTTCCACATCCTCGATCACTTCATGAAGATTCTGATCCATGTCTTGTTGTGGTCCTCTATAATGGACTAATCCTATAATTTTAAACACATGGGATGGTCCACTATCTTCTAGGAGCTATACTTTGAAAGCAATATCAACATACTTAGCTAATATAGGATAGGGACATATCCTCCTCATATGCAACTTGTGAGGTTCTCCCTTCTACAATCTTGACTTGTTAAGATGCACCATAACCAAGTCACCAACATTAAACTCAACTTTCTTTCTACTTTCATCCACCTTGGCTTTGTGTTTCATGGTGTTCTTTGTCAAGGTCTTCCTCACTGTTTCATGTATCTCTTTCATAGCATATGCAAATTCATCAGCATATTCACTTCCTTTCACTCCATCTTTCAAATTCCTTAGTTCATAAACACCTCTAGGATGTAGTCCATAGACTATTTCAAATGGACTCTTCCTTGTGGATCTATTTATAGTGTCATTGTAGGTATATTCAGCTTGCCCAATCAACTGATCTCATTGTTGTCCATACTCCTTGGTCAAGCACCTTAGTAGATTTCCAAGGCTTCTATTGACAACCTCAGCCTGACCATTAGTTTGGGGATGGTAGGCCAATCCAAAGGACAAGTTAGTGCCTAACCTTTGCCAAAGAGTCTTCCAAAAATGACTTGGTGAATTTAGTGTCTCTATCTGACATAATGCTAATAGGTAACCCATGGATTCTCACTATTTCTTTGAAGAAAAGAGAGGCTATTTGACTAGCATCATTGGTGGTCTTGCATGGCACAATGTGAGCCATCTTGCTGAATCTATCCACAACCACATAAACATTGTCCATACCTTGTCTTGTCTTGGATAACCCAACTACAAAATCCATACTCAAGCAATCCCATGGCCTAGTAGGAATAGGTAGTGGTTGATAAAGACCTACATTTGTATAAGTGCCCTTGGCTTTTTGACATACCACACAACTTTCCACATACCTCCTAACATCTAGATTCATCCTTGGCCAATAATAGAACCTTGAAATGAGTTCTTAAGTCTTAGTGATCCCAAAGTGACCACTCAAAGTACCATTATGCTTTTATTGTATCAAATTCTCTCTAATAGAGCCTCTAGGAACACACAATTGATTTCCCTTAAACAAAAGATCACTTTGCAAAGTATACTCAATATATCTACTATGAAAATGATTCTTCTATTCAACACATACCTTATAAATATTAGAAAAATGCTCATCATCACCATATAGATCCTTGAAATGATCTATTCCCATGCTCTTCAACTGAATCTCCTAAATTGTGAGAGATCTTCTTGACAATGCATCTGTACCCTTATTAAGGACACCTTTCTTGAGTTTGATATTGAAGGTATAAGCTTGTAGGTACTCAACCCACTTCATGTGCTTGTGACTCAACCTCTCTTGTGAATTCAAGAAACCAAGTGCTTGGTTGTCTGAATACACAATGAACTCCTTGGGAAGCAAGTAGTGTCTCCATTTTCTCAAAGCTTGGACCAATGCATACATCTCAAAGTCATATTAAGAGTATTTCTTCTTGGCTTCAGTCAACTTTTCAGAATGGAAAGCCACTGGTCTTCCTTCTTGGCTTAGAACAACCCCAATTGCTACATAGCTAGCATCACATTCAATGGTCAAAAGCTTCTCAAAGCTTGGCAACACTAAAATAGGTTGGGTAGCTATCTTCTCCTTCAGCAACTCAAAGCTTTTGTTAACATGTTCATTCCAAACAAACTTGGTTTTCATTCCTCCTTTGATAGTATCTAACATAGGAGCACAAATTGCACTAAATTTCCTTATGAACTTCCTATAATATTGTGCAAGGCCATGAAAACTCCTTACCTCTGTTTCTATCCTTGGAGTAGGCCAATTCATGATAGCCTCCACTTTACTTTTGTCTATTTTTAGATTGCCATGTGATAGGACAAATCCAAGGTACACTAGCTCTATTTTGATGAACTCACACTTCTCCAAGTTGATCATCAACTTCTCATCATGTAGCTTCCTAAAAAAAATATCAAGATGCTCTAGGTGCTCACTACTTGTCTTGCTATATTTTAGTATATCATCTATATATACAACTACAAACTTTCCTATGTAGTCTTTGAGGACTTCATTCATGAGCCTCATGAATGTGGAAGGGGCATTGGATAACCCAAATGGAATGACAAGCCATTTATACAACCCTTCATTGGTCTTGAAGGCTATTTTACACTCATCTCCTTCATGTATTCTTATTTCATGATAGCCACTCTTCAAGTCTATCTTGCTATAGTACTTAGCTTCACCTAAACAATCCATCAAGTCTTCAATCCTAGGGATAGGGAAACTATACATTATAGTTATCCTATTGATAGCCCTTGACTTAGTAAAATGCCTCCAAGTTCCTCCTTTCTTATGCGAAAGTACATTGGGTATGGCACATGGACTACTGCTCTTTCTAATGAAACCTTGGTTTAGAAGCTCTTGTATTTGTCTTGCTACTTTCTCATTTTGTTGAGGGGTCATCTTGTAAGTTGTTTTGTTAGGTAGGGTATCTCCTAGAATAAGGTCTATCCTATGACTTATGGATCTCTTAGGTGCTAAGGTTGATGGTTTTCCATCACTTACAATACCTTGGTAGGTCTGCAACATACCTTGAATTTCCTTTGGTAATTCTGCCTTCTTAGCCACCTTGTCTTCTTCTAACTCCTTTGGTCTTATCACCAATGAAAATCCTACTCCTTCACTATATTCCATAGCTTGTAAGAATTCCTTTTCACCCACCATGAGTACATTTGGACCTGCTATCTTCACCTCAGCATCTTCCAACAATGACTATATTTTGAAGGTTACATTATCCTTCTTGATAGAATAAGAATTCTTTCCTCCATCATGTATGGCTCAGCAATCAAATTGCCAAGGTCTACCTAGGCAAAAATGACATGCATCCATGGGCAACACATCACATAAAACTTTATCCTTATATCTTACAATGGAGAAATCCACCCATGCTTGCTCTTTCACTAACACATGTTCACCTTTATTGAGCCAAGTGACCTTGTAAGGATTGGTGTGGGGTATCCTTGTCAACTTTATCTTGTTGACTGCTTCCTTTGACACAATATTGTTAGTAGAGCCTAAATCTATAATGACCCTACATACTTTCCCCATCATCTTGCACTTAATCCTAAACAAAGACCTCCTTTGGCTTGGTTCCTCCTTCACTGGCTCCTTGATCAAAGTTCTCCTCATCATGAGGTTCTCTCCCTCTTCTGAATTCAGTGGTACATCAACATTCTTCTCTGATGCATTAGACTCATCTTGGACTAGGTTAGTTCTCTTGTCACCTCCTTGTGAAGAACCACTTTTCTTTGGACATCTATAGGCAGGGTGCCCCATTTGGTTACAATGGTAGCACTTCATATTGGCAAAATATTTTCCTCTTACTCCTTGTCCACCACTTCTTCCTCTTGAGCTAGAGTTAGAACTCCTTCCTCTACCACCTCTACTTGAGCTTCCTTCTTGCTACTCACTAAATTTTGTGTCAGCTTGAATTCTTGATTCAGAACTTCTCCCACCATAGCCACCTCTTTGTCTTCTACTATCCTTGCCCTTACCTTTACCTTTAGAGGTTTCTTGTCTCCTCTTGCTTTTCTCCTCTATCTTCAAGGCCATTTGATAGCATTGGTGAATGGATTTGAAGTTCACTAGGCTCATTTCTTCTTGAATAGACCAATTGAGGCCATTCAAGTATCTTGCAAGCTTGATGCTTTCCTCTTCAACCACCTTAGATCTCAAACATAGTTTTTGAAACTCCTCAGTGTATGCTTGGACATCTAAATCTTTTTTTCTAATATTGTGTCTCCTCCTATGAAGCTAAACTTCATAGTCATCGGGAAGGTAGGTCTTCTTCACTTTGGATACCATGCCCTTCCATGTCACTATAGGACCTTTTCCATCCTTTTCCCTCTTGGTTTGCACAAACTTCCACCAAGTAAGAGCTGAACCTCTTAGCCTAGACTTGGCTACCACAACATTTTGTGCCTCAGAGATACCATCACATTCAAAATGGTTCTCAATGCTATCAATCCAATCTACAACTAAATCCGGATCTATTTTTCCACTAAATAGTGGCACACCTTCCAAAGCTTTACTAGTCAATGCCTTCAATGCTTTTAAGAATGACTCTTCAGGAAGAATAGGGTCAGGTGTTGATGCTTCCTCCTTTAACTCTAATTCCTTCTCCCTTGCTTCAGCTTCTTCCTTTTGGTCAATCTTGTCCTTGACCTTATCTGCTTTGTCTTGGACTTCACCCAAGAGTTGCTCCATTTGAGCTAGTCTTGCTCTTAGCAACTTATTGTCTTCTTCTTGTTCCTCAACCTTCTTGGATAACTCAGCATTAGTCACCATGGTTTTTTATTCTACTCATCCACTTGGTGTATTTTCTCCCACTGATTCAGTAGGCTACAACATCCACCACAAGCCTAATCAATTCAAGCTCTGATACCAATATGATGTGAGTGTTCCAAGGTTTGCTTGCACTGCATTTAAGAGACCTAGCTTGTCTCTTCTTTGAACCTAGTCTCCTCTAGGTCCTGATTAGTCTAGGTGATTAACTAACACTAGTCCTAACTCTTTTCTAAGAGTTCTTATCCTTTGTGCTTAACCTTAGAAAACTAACACCTTATAAAAGTTTAATCCTCCTCCCTCACTTAGAAAGATCTAAATGCTAACTTCTCATAAACATGAACCTTCATTGTAGGGATGCTCTCCATCTTGAAAAAATTCATAACTTGGTTCATTTGATCCATTGTGAAGGGATCTTGAATCATACTCTTATTGGCTTCAATAGTTCACCATTTAGAGACCTTAAACATAGGCCTAATCCTTGTAGCCTTTTGCAGAGGCTTTTGGCCTTTCTTTCCAAACTTTTCCAAACAACTTGAAAAACCAATTGAGAATTCAGATACCCTTTTGGCTCTTACTAAATATTCTATAAATTTTTGATCCTGGGAGTCTCTGTACACCTCTTTCCTACAAACTAGGGTAAACAGGGCTAATTGACCTACTTTCTAGGACTGACTGTGTCCTGTTAGAAATATTACTCAAAACTCTATGTGGATGATTTGTATGAACCCAATCTTCATAATAAATTTAGCTATGATGAACACCTTCTAGAAAAAGTCCTAGAGTCATACTGTACCTTCCAACCTTGCAAGAAATTTCTATTTCTTCACGACCTAGACCTCTAACTGGGCTCTATCTTCTCGCTTAGGGCCTAGCATTAAAAATAGCTCTCCAAATGTTGACACCTCCTAATCCTAAAAATATGTACAAAATTGACTCACCTTGCATTTCCATCTACCTTAGGTGTTTCTCATGGATAGCTTTCATGGGGGAGCCATGAATACTTAGACTGGTTAGAACAGAACTAATGGAACTCTAAAACAAAATCTACTTTAAACGACGCCCCAAATCTACTCTAAACAACTTTCTCTTAAAATGAAAAATTCTTAGAACACACTAAAGAACACTAATCAACCACTTTATTTATACTCTCAATCCATTTCAATGCATTGTCCGCACACAAACTCAAAAAATACACTGTAAAACTATTGTAGAGCTTATTCACAAACTCAAAAACTATTACAATACAACACACACCTCAAGATTCAAGTCTTAAATCACATAATATGCCATTTCCACCAATCTAGGGCCTGTTGGATGATCTCCCACCTCCTAGAGTTTAGGAGATCCAAGATAACCGAGTTGTATGCAATATTTGCAATAATTGCAAATGTTGTCATGACAACTTCTTTGCAACATTTGGAAACTTTCACATATGCCTCAATCCTATTTCTTAGGACTCTTATCCTCCAATTTTTTGGGGATCCAATGCCATTAATGACCTTATGGCATCTTTACAACCTCATTATGTTCCTAAGACACATTAAAGACTCTATCTCAAACCATTAACACTAAGAATAAAAAACTACTAACATTGGCTATTAGTGTGACCTTAGTCATAGTGACTAACTCACTTAGCCTACATTGAAAATGACCTTCTAAGGTCTTCAAAAAAACTAAGTTACTCTTCTTGACTTGGCTAGAGTCAAGTACAAGAAAAAAATTACTAAGCAAGGAGGTTAGCCATGGTGTGCTCTTGCACCACTCTCTCACTGTTGTGTGTTATTGAGCAAGGTGGATCTAGTTAGGGCCCGTCCAGTTCTATCGTGCATCAAGGAGGTGTCATCATTTGATAGAGTGGGGACACATCATGATGCTAATGCACCTAGGGTTCCTATTGGTAAGCCACGGGTGGATCATGTTAGTATTCCTTCCATTGTGAAGGAACATGTAGAGGTGGACACACTAGGCACGATTAGTGCTCTAACAGAGACTCTCATTTAGTGTGCCACTCCTTTAGTTGAGGGTCACCATGGTCAATCTTTGAGGGGGCATATTTTTTGATCATGTGGATCCTTGTGCACATTTGGTACTGCTCAAAGAGAGGAAGAAGATCATGGAATGATGACTGATGATTTTGTAATATACAACATTTGGCATTGAAAAATAGGTAAATATTTTCAAATTCATTATGTAATGCCCCGCCAAGGAACCCAAAAGAACTTAACCTAAACATGCATCTAAGTTTGCAGAATAATTTTTTTTTAAAGTTAACATACATGATAAGCATTAATGTGGAAGCAATTACCATTAACTCACATAACATAAACAACCAACACAGGTTACAACTCGCAAGGGTTCCTTGATGATGATTACTTTAACATTAATTAATAATATAGATTAGGTACAATTATGAAACTCCCATAAAATAATTAAAGATAAAATCAACATCACCTAGAAGATAACATAAATACATTTGGTACCATAAGGTATCCATAATAACCTACATCAACTGCACATGTCACAGGGTATGTAATACAATAATCAAAACGAAGAACACAAGACATCTCTGAAGAACTGATACAAATATACAAGATCACAAAGAAGAAGATCAAGAAGAACACCTCTCCAACAATGAGGATCAAGAAGGAACAACTGCAACAGGGATCATCTAGCACTGGTACACGAACATCAGAATCTCAAATGGTAAAAGAATCACTACCACCCGACCTCATGAACCTAAATGGTTCACTCCCACCGTGCTGAGGAGATAAAAATAGATCCCACTCGGATAACAACATCAAACAAATCAAGCTAAGGAAAGGATCCTGAAAGCTCTCTAACTCAGGGTGAAAAGTAATAATGTCATGAAAGACTCACTAATTCAGAGGCAATCGACACATGTAGGATAACTAGACTATGCATAGGAAGGTGTCATCATGTACGTCTAACCCTTGAGTCTCGTCCTAGTAATCTTGCTGGATCTGAGCACCCAAGTGACCATACACGACATCAATGACTTCTTGTATAGATGAAGCCATCAACTATGCCAACTCATCCCTTAAAAGGGGGCTAGTCATCTTCTCAACACCATCTTAGTCTGTACTAGCACTAACGCTTGGGTGAGGACCATACCTTATTAGGTTCATTTTAATAAAACTCTCAATGTTATATTTAGTTATCACTTGATTAAGATACTTAACAATAAGTGATCTTGGCAGCCACTTGTGGGCCCCGACACTTATTGCAAGCCACCTCCTACTACATATCTAGGTAAACTACCCTAGGCTCACAGATCTCACATAGATCACAAAAAGATAACAATGTCCCTCAGGACTGTTCCACAAAATAACAGGAACATACTAGTTCTCACATAACCATGATATCACAAAAACACTCACAAAGTGTTCACAAAAGAATATACACATGATCCCGTGGATCAAACATAATCAATCAATGCCATATTCTCCTCTATAGAATATGAAGTAAAACTCAATACAACATGAGCCCAAAAGGTCAAAATAGGGATGATAATCAGATATCACACACACGAGACATAACTGAAAAGCATGAATACCTGACACATACCCAACCTCTGTATTCTCCTAGGTCATCTAGAACCCAACATCCCATAATGTGAGAGAAGACATGAAGAATACACAATCACATCAATTGAATTGAAATAAAATCATAATCCAATACATTTCATAATCATCATAAATGAATTCAGGAAAAAGGTTTACTAGAGAGTTCTCATAATAATCATATTCCAATAATGTCACAAATAAATAGAATTACCTAAGAAGTACCACATAATCCATCTTAATGAAAATACCCAATTTCAATAGAAGAACAAATATATTATTCTATGAATGGCAATAATTAAGTTACAAGGTTAAAGTCTCAATACCCTATAACTGACATTCTTATGATCGAATGATTAAAAAAAAATTATGCAAACTATATATTCTAATGACCCTTGATTCAAATTCTCTAACAAGATTGCGCTTATGATAAATAAGAAATTTCATTAATAAAAATTAACAATATTAAATGAAATTCCATTATCAATATTAAGCAAAACATAATAATAAAATTTTATTAATATTCAAATAAATCATATTAATAAAATTAAATTACTAACGAATTATAAACACCATAAAATTCATTTATTAACAAACTATATGTATAAATAAAATTTAATCCTTTAACAAATTATCTATATATATTATATAATAATTAATTAATATTTTAAAAATAATATATAACACCGTTCAATAACAAATTAAAACAAAATAACATATTAAAAACATTTACTAACATATAAATTAAAAAAAAACTAACATATTAAAATAAATTAACTTAATCACATAAATTAAAAAGTAACATATCAAAGTTGGGGAGGTCCATGCCCACACCCCAAGGTCTGCATAGGTACCTCAGTACCTAGCCTACCACGGCAAGCCATGCACAGACCTGGTACTGTGCACGGGAACCGTGTACAGTACCAGGTCTATCACGGTCTCCTGTGAAGGCTTGAGTACCATGCGTAAGGAGAGGGTGACGTGGGTGGGTTGTTGGTGGCCCCCACCTGTGGTTCACTTTTAAAATTTTTTCTTCTTTATTATATTTTTTAAAAACTTTTCCTCACAATAAACGTACCACTTATTTTATAATCTCCTTAAAACAAACCAATAATTTTTATGTAAGAATAAAATTAAGCATTAGTAAAAAAATTTTGAAACTACTTTTGAATTATTTTTATTTTTTTAATATATATTTCTGAAAATGGAAATGTCAGAGCTATAGGAAAATTTACCAGAAATGGAAATTTTCCCCTTTTACACACACATGTAAGTTTGTCTTATTCCTTAATTTGTATTCTCTTCTATATTTTGCAACACAAACACATTTACCAATATATATTTTGTCATGTAAACAAATAATTCTTACTGTGGTAATAATTTTGACTTTTGATTGTCATTTTGACAGAGAGGGGATTTTTCTTTTTTACACAGAATAGTGAATTTTCACCCAAAATGGATTTTTGAAGACAACCCATTTATTTAATTCAGTCATACTATAGAACTAACTATAGAGAGATTAATTTTTCATTTTCTAGGTGATCTAAGGTGAGTTTTCTCTTGAAATTTCGACAGCATAACCCTACTATGCCAAGTTTGTATAAAAAAATATATAATGGCAAACTAATGAGTTTTCTAATCCTCAATTTGAAAGCATAAATAGAAAACTGATCTAAATCCATATACCAAATCAAACATAGAAAATAACTGAAAGTACTCAACAAAACTACAGGAAAGTTCCTCAAAACCCTACCTCAATTCCAATGATAGAAACTGAATAAGATTGCCTGTAGAATGTTGAATCTCCTAGATCTCTCAATAGGAAAGCTCAATCTACAGATTCTAAATCACAGAGCATGTAACACCCAAATCCAAAAGCAAGCAACCTTCACCCAAAATTCAAGCACAACTCCAAAAAGCTCAAGAAAACAAAAAAACTCCAAAAGCTCTCTTAAAAAGTCCACCAACAACTTGATTAACTCCAAATGAATGCAAAATCCCCTTATTAAGGATTCAACTCCACCAAACAAACAAAACCCTAGATGACTCACAAAGAACTCCTAATCAAACTCTCCCACTTTTGTTGAGAGAAAATACTAATTAATAATCAAAAATAAATATAATTGTGCACAACTCAACTTAGTCTCCTAAAGACAAGTTGTCACTTTTTCCAAACAAATCACTTTCAATTATGCACATGTTAATAATTTAAAATACATATTAAATAAATAAAATACTTAATGCATCATAAAGTATGCAATTAAATATTTAATTATTTAATAATACTCACAAACATAATAAAATCTAATACTCAATAAAATACTCAATTAAATCCAAATAATTAGTTATTTGATTTAAATTAAATTTCATCAAAATAAACTTAGGACATAATCAATATTAATTCCCAAATATTCAAATAATCAACTTTAATTTAATTTCCTCAATTAATCATAGGAGCATATTTAATCATTAAATTCAACTATGCACCTAACATTGATAATCACTTAAAATAATCTAAATAAACATAATTCAACTATAATCAATAAATTAATAATCACCCACATAACCACAAATCAACTGAAATCATACGACATAAAATTAAACAAAACCAAAACCAAGCAACACCAGAAAGGGATCCACGAACTTTGCCAACCTGACAAATTCAGATAGGGTAGTCAACAGATACTTATCCAACAACTAGGATAAATGGGTTTGGGTTAGGGTTTTGGATCCGTGTTATCTCCCCTCTCTTACCATCTGAGATATTGTGATAGAGCATGCTCATCCTGACAATTCAAGGAAGACAATGCCCGGTACCTGCGAACCTGCATACAACACCTGCATGTACAAACATGTATAAATATTTAACAAGCAATGGCGGGGATTGGCTGATCGTGTGGATCTCACAAGCAACTACGACTCTGTCCCTCAACCACATCAAGCACGTCAAACAAAAATGTAAAACAAACACATCAACCATACACATGCAAGTATGGGGTCAGTGAAATCATAAGCATTGATGATTTCCTAACATATAATGTAACATTATAGAGTAATCATAACATTAATAAAATCAGACTAGGGGTAGGGGTACTACACATTACATTTATTTGATCATATTTCATTTATAAAAGAATACTAATTAATTTAACTAAAGAATAACTAGTATCTATTAATTATGATCAAAATTCATGGAAAGAGTGTTGATGGCAGTGGCAATGGAAATGATCCTCTGGTCCCCTTCTACACATCATCATCCACTCCACAAGTATGTATCGAATAAATAATTTTAATTAATATATTTGATTATTATGTAATTATATGAATGATTGTATCATAACTTATTATGCATGTGTATTAGTTCACTGTGGACCATCAACATTCACAATAGACAACAAAGGGTATCGTGCCACTTTCCTTGAGGTATCTTTATTTGCATGTTAATTTGATTTACTTGATTATATTTAATTAATAAATGAATGAATAACTAAATTACTAGACAAATTATGATCAAAATCCAGATGCAAAGTGGTCATTGCGGTGATCACATTCTTTCACCTGGCTTTGTGACATCATCGTTGAGTCCATAGGTATATATGTAATAATGCATTATAGTTAACATGTCAGTAGTACATTCTTATATGAATGGTTGTCTTATAAATTTCTATGCACATGTGCACTAGTTGAATGTTGGAGCTTTGACATCAACACCGCACACCGAAGGACATGGTGGAACCTTCATGGAGGTATCATTTATTCATTAGTAGGGTTCTAAAAAACCAATGTAATCTTGATAACTACATAATACTTTTTTGGTTTCATTTTTATTTATTGACATTAGAGACTCCTTGTGTTTGTGATACTTTTGATCATGGAGTAGCTACAGCAATAGCTAGTTCTAAAGCACTAACTGAGGTATGAAAGAGATCACTTAATTCTAATTATTATTTTAATACTTTGTATTGAATTTTATAATGATATTCATGTATCTATTTAATTACTATTTGGATCATTGTTGTAGGGACTTATTACTCCAGATCGTCAGCATGCGCCTTCGGTGGATGTACATAGTGACTATTTTGTAGTGGTAAGTGAATATTCTATTTTATGTCACTGTATAATTCAATTTTGATGTATATTAGTTATTGATGCTTAAATTTTTTTTATCATCTCAAGTTGTAGAAGATTCTAGATAGGAGGACTAGTGAGCACACTCGGAAGACTACAACATCCACTACATCTCCATCAATGCGATGATCGAAGACAACTCAAGATTTGTTTTCTTCCCCTAGCGGGAAAGGACCAGATTAGGGATATAGATTGTATGCCTATATGGCATTAGTGGACACATTTTTTTATATTGTATAAGTGACACATTGTACATCCATTTGGCTTTGAGAAAGGAAGTTTAACTGTATTGGATATATTCGATGTATGACATTATTGAACATATAGATTTAGCTTCATGCCCTACGAATATTTTATTTTTAATGTTTTAGGTATATAATTCATGTGTTTGGTGTATTAATGTATACTAATTTATGTTTATGTGGATGTCTTATGCTTTTTAAATTTCCCATGCCTTATAGTTATGCTTGTATGTTTATTGATGTATATTGTTCTTGTATTATTTATATTTTATTAGAATATGAATGTGATGCAAAGGTGGTGTGTAAGACACTCTGAACCAATATCCTTATAGAAATACATTAACAATCAGTAACAAGTGAGACAATCTTCTCACATCAAACATCCTTCATAAGGATCCATTGTCTACACTTCACCCAATGCACTTGCATTAGTTGGCTCCAAACTATCAAACTGTCATTCTAGGACTGATCCTAGTAACCTTCACCAGTCATAAAATGACATTCTTCTCCACATCATCCCAAAATAATTCAAAAAATAATCAATGATCTGGATACCCTTTTGGAAGTTTTAAAACATATCCCAAAATGCAACCCAACTTGTTTTGAGACAAACTACTTTAAAATTGTTGATTCCGTTTTGTTAGAGATGCTTAATTCACCCATTTAAAAAAGGAACCCTATCATGGGTAATCTCCCATACCTATATCTCTTCAACAATCCTATGAAATGGATCTAATTAGAAGAATATGTAATTAATTTGACTCTATGAAACTTATGGATATGAAAGCCCTAAATTGGTCTTAAAAACCCCTATAAACTAGGGCCCTCTCAATGAATGGCCTCCCAACACCATACCAACCAAATGAAATTTGTTCCACCATTCTTATACCATCCTTAGATAGATTCAATCATAAAATGACCACCTCCAAGGGCTTGATTCTTTTCTTCTATACCTATGGCTTCATTTCAATGACCCTTGGTTAGTCCTCAACCCCAACAACTCCTCCAATCAATGCCCACCTATAAAATCCTTCTCATTCCTACATTTAAATTGTTGTAATGGTATAATAAAATGATTGGATCCATCCCCAAGTGATAGTAATTACATGAATACGTGCACCAAGTGCATTATTACAAGTTTTTGATCCTTCATGGATCAAATCATTACATAAAATGGCTTAATAGCCATGTTACAACATTGCAAAGGCCTTATAGGTCTTGTATCTTCTTCAAACTAATTAGTCACCCAAGTTACCCTCCGTCTTTCATTAGGGTTTCCTACACCAGTTCTTCCATACAAACCACACCATTAGCCCTTTAGGCTTGTAGCCTTCACCAGTCACAAAATGGCCTCTCTCCCAATCTTCTCAAATAATTCTAGAAACCAATTAGGGTTTCAGATACCCTTTTGGATTCCCTAAATCCTCACCAAGTCTCAGGGTAGACTCTTTTGGACCATATACTAGATCCAATACCCTAGCACCCACTAACTAGTCCTAATTCCATCCCCATTACAAAGAAACTCATAAAGATATTCACTCCACTACCTCCACACCAAGAAAAAATATTTTCTAAGGTCTATAAACAAAATATTTTCAAAGTTTTAAGGTTTCAACACCTACTAAATCTTCTAGCCACCAAACCCTTGTTCATAGGGTCACACAACTAGGGTATGTTCAAAAAGAAATTTACAATATCTTCCAGATCACTCTAGTTGATCTAACACATCAACATTGATCCCCACATCAACAATCCACCATAAAATGTATCCACTCTTCAGGGAATTCATCCACCATACTGGCTAGTGTAAGATAGGGAACTTTCTCACACAACAATCGCCTTCATTCAGTGATCTTCAAACAACATCAACTTGCATCCCTACATGAACAAATTACAAAACAAGGATATAATACATGTTTGCACTCTCCCACTAGTCACAATGGCCACATGGGAGGGAAATTCACTTCATTTTGCTTACTTCAACTTCTAAACGTTGGTTGTACCCTTCTAAACCGGTCATAGTCCAAAAAATAATAGTCAATTACTTTGCCTTATGAACAATAAGAATATTGAAACTAATGCATGGAATATGTAAATGATAACCAAATCAATGCATTTACATCACTATCCAATCAAGATCACACTTCCATAAGAATCTTAATTCTGAGATGCTACCTCGCACGAGCTCAGAGAATGACCTCGTAAAGATCACTGATGTCATGCTGAGTGCATATTGAGGGACACTTCAACTCAGAGTGGTAAAAAAAGTTTGAGTGACTCTATGTGCCAAATGAGGTTGCCACTAGTGTTTACCCAGCCATTCAGATCTATTGCAATAGATGGTTCGACGCTGTGATAGATGGTTTGAAAGATACACAATGTTGCTCATTTCAACTGCGGAACACTGTGAGTTTTTACATCAACCAAGAATAGGTTGTCAAATATAAACAAACTTGAATCTCTAAAAACTGAGATAGGTTATTGTAGGCCTAAAAAACATAGTCCCATAGCACCTATCGGTTTGATGCTACCTGACATGAGATTTGAGATATGACCTCGTAAAGATCATCAATTTCATGCTAAAGGGACCTTGAGGGACACTTCAGCCCAGAGTGGTCGACAACATTTGAGGAACTCTATGTGCCAAAATCAATTGCCACTAGCATTTACCTAGCCATTTGGAGCTGTTGGAAGAAACTATTCAATGCTATGACAGACGATTTGAAAGATACATAATCTTGCTCATTTCAACTAAGGAACACTTTGAGTTTTCACATCAACCTAGAATGTGTTTCCAAATATAAAGAAACTTGAAGCTCTGAAAACCAAGATAGGTTATTTTAGGCCTCACCAACATGGTCTTTTACCACCAGATAGTTTTATACTACCTCACACAAGCTCTGAGATATGACCCCATAAAGATTGTCGATTTCACACTGGTCCACCTTGAGGGACACATTGGCTTGGAGTGGTCGATAGAGTTTGAGAGACTCTCTGTGCCAAATGAGGTTTCCACTAGAATTTACCTGGCCATTCAAAGTTGTTGGAATGGGCAGTTTGATGCTATGACAGACAGTTTGAAAGATATGCAATATTTCTCATTTCAATTGAGAATGTGGTGTCAAATATAAATGAACTTGAATATTTAAAAACCAAGATAGGTTATTTTAGGCCTCGGCAACATGGTCCCGTAGCACTTGATAGTTTGATACTACCTTGCACGAGCTCTGAGATATGACCCCCTAAAGATCGCTGATTTCATGTTGAGTGCACCTTGAGGAACACTTCATCCTAGAGTGGTCGGCAATGTTTGAGAAACTCTGTATGCCAAATGAGGTTTCCACTGGTGTTTACTTGACCATTCAGAGCTGTTGGAGCAGACGGTTTGATGCTACAAATAATGGTTTGAAAGATACACAATGTTTCTTATTTCATCTAAGGAACATTGCAAGTTTTGACATCAACCGAGAATGTGGTGCCAAATATAAATGAACTTGAATCTCTAAAAATTGAGAAAGGTTATTGTAGGCCTCGTCAACATAGTCTTGTAGCACCTAATAGTTTGATGCTACCTCACACAAGCTCTAAGATATGACCCTATAAAGATTATTGATTTCATGCTTAGTGCACCTTGAAGGACACTTTGGCCTGGAGTGGTCAACAGTGTTCAAGTGACTTTGTGTTCCAAACAAGGTTACCACTAGATTTTACCCAGCCATTTGGAGTTGTTGGAACAAATGGTTTGATGCTATGATTGATGGTTTTAAAGATACACAATGTTGTTCATTTCAACTGAGGAACACTTTGAGTTTTAACATCAAATGATAATGTGGTGCCAAATATAAATGAACTTGGATCTTTGAAAACTTAGATAGGTTATTGTAGGCCTTAACAACATGGTCCCGTAGCACCTAATGGTTTGATCCTACATTGCATGAGCTCCAAGATATGACCCCATAAAGATCACCAATTTCATGATGAGTGCACCTTGAGGGACACTTCAGCCTGGAGTGGTTGGTAGCATTTGAGAAACTCTATGTGCCAAACGAGGTTGCCATTAGTGTTGACACGAACATTCAGAGCTGTTGGATGAGATAGTTTGATGCTACAACCGATAGTTTGAAAGATACGCAATGTTTTTCATTTCAACTGAGGAACACTTCAAGTTTTGATATCAAATGAGAATGTGGTGCCAAATATAAACAAACTTGGATTTTTTAAAATTGAGATAGGTTATTGTAGGCCTCTACAACACAGTCTCGTAGCACTAGGTGGTTTGATGCTACCTCACATGATCTCCAATATATGACCCTGTAAAGATCACTGATTTCATGTTGAGTGCACCTTGAGTGACACTTCGGCCCAGGGTGGTTGGAAGCACTCAAGTGACTATATGTGCCAAACGAGGTTGTCACTAGTGTTTTCCCAACCATACAGAACTTTTGGACTAGATGGTTCGATACTACGACCAACGGTTTGAAAGACATGCAATGTTTTTCATTTCAATTGAGGAACACCTTGAGTTTTGACATCAACCAAGAATGTGGTGCCAAATATAAATGAACTCAGATCTCTAAAAAATAAGATATTTTATTATAGGGTTTGACAACATGGTCCTGTAGAACCTAATGGTTTGATGCTAACTTGCACGAGCTCTGAGATATGACCTTGTAAAGATTGCTGATTTCATGTTAAGTGCACCTTGAGGGCCACTTCGGTCTAGAGTGGTTGATAGCATTCAAGTGACTCTGTGTGCCCAAAAAGGTTTCCACTAGCATTTACCTAGCCATTTAGAGCTGTTGGAACACACAGTTTGATGCTATCACCGATGGTTTGAAAGATACACAATGTTTCTCATCTCAACTAAGGAACACTGCAAGTTTTATATATCAACTGGGAATTTGGTACCAAATATCAATGAATATGGATCTCTAAAAATTGAGATAGGTTATATTAGGCCTTGGAAACATGGTCTTATACCACCTAATGGTTCAATGCTAACTTGCATGAGCTTTGAGATATGACCCCCTAAAGATCACTGATTTCATGTTGAGTGCACCTTGAGGAACACTTTGGCCCAAAGTGGTTGGCAGTGTTTGAGTGAATCTGTGTGCCAAACAAGGTTGCCACTAGAGTTTAACCAGCCATTTAGATCTATTGGGGCAATCAGTTTGATGCTATGAATGACAGTTTGAAAGATACTCAATGTTTCTAATTTCAACTAAGGAACACTACAAGTTTTGACATCAACTGAGAATGTGGTGCCAAATATAAATGAACTTGGATCTCTAAAAATTGAGATAGGTTATTGTAGACCTTGGTAACATGGTCTTGTAGCACCTAGCAGTTTGATACTACCTCGCATGAGCTCTGAGATATGACCCCTAAAGATTGTCAATTTCATGTTGAGTGCACCTTGAGGGAGACTTCGGCCCGGAGTGGTTGGCAACTTTCAAGTGACTTTGTGTGCTAGAAAAGGTTTCCACTAGCATTTACTTGACCATTTGGAGTTTTTGGAATAGACATTTTGATGATATGATGGATTGTGTTCGAGAGATCACTGAATGAAGGAGGTTTTTATGTGGCGAGTGCCCTATTCTGGTACCAGTCATTTTGGTGAGTGTAAATCCTTAAGAATGGATGTTTTTATTGTGGATTATGGATTTTGGGATCTATATTAATGTGTTTGATCAACTGATTTGATCTGGAAGAAGTTGTAAGGTTTCATTTGAGTAGGCCCCAATTGTGTGACCCTAGAAACAAGGGTTTGGTGGCTAGAAGAATGAGTAGTTGTTGAGACCTTAAATACTTGAAAATTTATTTTTTTTAAACCTTATGAAAGACTATTTCTTGGTTGGGAGGTTGGGGAGTGAATATTTATAAGAGTTTCTTTATAATGGGGATGGAATTAGTGTTAGGATTAACAGTCCACAATACAACTGAGATGGGGGGGGGGTGAATTAGTTGTATGATAGAATATTAAACTTAAAATTTTGAGCTTATTAATATCAAATCCAATGAACACAATGAATGTCAACACAATAACACAATATTTTGGTTACGGGGAAACCCTGTTAAAGGAAAAAACCCTGGTGGGAATTAGCACCCACTAATGATGTACTGAGAGTATAGTAATCCTTGTTAGAAGATATAGCCCTGTTAGGAGCTTTTTGAAACATTACAGTACATAGTCCTTGTTAGAGGACAGACCCTATTAGGATTCAAGAACAAAGAGGGCTCACTGCCCAAAGAAGGTTAAGTCCACCTTCTGAACTCACTACTTCGCAACAAGTGTATATGAAGAAATATAAAATCTTTTGAACTGTTTGCTAGCAACTGTCTTTGCTTGATCAGTTCCAATGAAGTCCACCAACAATCCTCTACTCTACATATAGTAGACACAAGTTTGCAACCTTCTTCTATCACATATATCCATCCATGTCTTTTCCAAAGAAAATACCTCACATTTATACCTTATTACATTCTACCAAGATCAGGTCAGCCCATAAGGCTTTCCAAATTAAAAACAATTACATAATCCCTTGCTAAGATACACATGGTATCTAAAACAAGTTTAGAATTATTACATTACAATAATTAAGGACCAACATCCTTAAATTATGCTTGTCAAATAAAACACACGCTTCATATCCTGAGTCAGCTCAGAATAAGCCATCGCCAAAGCACACGCCCCAAATGACATCACCAATCATTCCATACCTTACACTGACCAATGAACATTATTTAGTACATCTTCCATCATCCTTCAATCTCGCATACCTTGAATCCAATCCCTCTAAAATTTATGCCAAAAATTCAGAGACTGACTCTATCAATTCTCACAATCACAATCTAGTGACCAGTCTTTACCAAAACAGTTGTAACTTCCTTAATATGCATCCATTAATGATGTGATCTTAGATATAAGATCACAACATCCATTTGAACTCTCATTTGACTTCACAGCATCTGAAACATCTCTACACATCTATACATTGTGATTACCAGTCTGGTTTCTTCATACAAGCATATGTTGACATTAGTGACCAAACATAAATGCCAACAGTAAGAGTACCCATTCAGTAACGTAGTGATTAAACATATTAAATGTCTTAATCACCACCCATGCATTAGCAATATCCAACAATCTCCCCCTTTGGCATTGATGTCAACATATGGGAAAATCTTATCCCAAAGTTGTATCAACCCAAAAGTCCTTCAACTGAACAACCTCCCCAAACAGTGAAGATTTTCTCATAACATCACTCCCCCTTTGACAAAAATGGCAAGGGGTGCCAACTACCTTCACATATAAGCTTTCTTCTATGATCACTTGTCCTGAGGAGTACATCCCTACAACCAGTCTAGAAAATGATGAGGCTCTAAGCACTTCTGGACTGACGCATCTTTGCATCATTTAGTTCTGACTAGGAGGGGCACGAACCCCTAACATACCTCTGAGATATTCAAAGGTATCTTTTGGTAGTGGCTTTTTAAAGATGTCTGCAATCTACTCTTTTGTACTCATATATTCAAGCTTGATTTCTTTTTCTGCCACCTTGTCTCTTAATAAGTGATACTTGATAGAAATGTGTTTAGTTTTAGAGTGCATTACCGGATCTTCGACATGTTTACTGTACTAGTGTTATCACAATGGATAACTACAGGATCATTAAAATTTATTCCAATGTCCATCATTATTTGTTTCATCCAAACAATTTGAGTGCAATTTATAGCAGCAGCAACATATTCTGATTCAGTGGTAGATTGTGCTATACAATCTTGTTTCTTACTTAGCAAAGAAACCAACTTTTTCCCAAGAAAAAATGCACCACCACTTGTACTTTTTCTATCATCAACATTTCATACCCAATCGGCATTAGTATAAGCATGAAGTTCAAAGCTATCATTTCTGTCATACCATAAACCATAGTCTATGGTTCCTCTAAGATACCTCAGTATCCTTTTCATAGTAGCTAGATGAGTCTCTTTGGGTTCTTCTTGATATCTAGCAACAATTCCAATAGCATTAGCAATATCTGGTCTGTTGTGAGTTAGATATTGTATCCCTCCAACCATTGATCTATACAGAGTTTGAAAGACACATTTTGAGTCATCATCAATTGTTAGCTTGTTTCTAGTCACCATAGGTGTTCCTACCGGTTTACAATCTTCCATACCGAATTTCTTAAGTAATTCTTGGTCTGAGAAATGAAAATACCATTCTCATTCTGAGTTATTTGTAGTCCAAGGAAGAATTTCATTTCACCTATCATGGACATTTCAAATTCACTTTCCATTTCTTTTGCAAATTTCTTACATAGATCATCATTACCTCCAAAGATAATGTCATCCACAATTACTTCTACTATTAAAATTCCATCTTTAGTAGTTCTCAAGTACAAATTATTGTCTACATTACCTTTTCTGAATCTGAGTCCAAGTAGATACTTGTCCAACCTTGCATACCAGCCCTAGGAGCTTGCTTCAACCCATATAGAGCTTTCTTCAATTTGCACACCATGTCTTTGTCTTCGCATAGAGGAAATCCATCTGGTTGTTCTATGTATACCTCTTCTTCAAGATCTCCATTCAAAAATGCAGATTTAACATCCATCTAATACACTTTGAAGTTTTTGTGTGCAATATAAGATTGGAATAATCTTACTGCCTCTATTCTAGCAACAGGAGCAAATGTTTCTTCAAAGTCTATGCCTTCTTGTTGTGAGTAACCTTTACACACTAGTCTTGCTTTGTTCCTTACAATTGTTCCTTCTTCATCCATTTTGTTTCTAAAGACCCATTTAGTTCCTATAACATTTTTATTTTTAGGTCTTGGAACTAATTCCCAGGTATTATTTTTCTTTATATGATCCAAGTCTTCTTGCATGGCTTTTATTTAAGATTCATCTTTAAAGGCTTTATCTGTATTCTTTGGTTCAACTTGAGAAATTAAACAAATTTCCTCTCTAACTTTAGATCTAGTTAGTACTCCCTGATTGGTATTGCCAATAATTTGATTTTTAGGATGATTATTTTTTACATACCTTGGAGTTTTAGGAGTAGTCTTGCTTGTCTCATCACTTTCTTCCTCAACAAGTTCTTCTTCTTTGGCAGTAGTAGAGGTTTATTTTACTTCTGATATCTGACTATTGTCATACATTCTTTCCTGTATTTGAAATTTCTCATCTATTCTTACATTGTTGCTTTCAACCATCTTCCTTAATCTTAGATTGAAACATTTTTATGCCTTGCTTTTAACAAAGTAACCAAGGAAAATACCTTCATCACTTCTAACATCAAATTTCCCTATCTCATCATCCCTCTTGCTATAACATTTGCTACCAAAAATTTTGAAATATTTTATAGTAGGAGTGTGATCAAACCATAGTTCATAGGGAGTCTTACTTGTGCCATCTCTAATCTAAATTTGGTTTAATGTGTACACTTCTGTTCCAATAGCTTCTCTCCAATGTACATAAGATTTATTTCCTTCAATCATCATCGTTCTCACATCTTCAAGTATAGTTCTATTTCTTTGCTTTGCTATCCCATTCTGTTGTGGAGTCCTAGGAGCAAATGTTTGTCTTTTTATTCCATGCTCTTCACAGTATGAATTGAGTAAATCTGATGTAAACTCTCCACCTTTGTTTGATCTTAAACACTTTATTTTTATTCTTGATTCATTCTCTAATTTTTCTTTAAACAACTTGAATTTGTCAAAAGCTTTTGATTTCTCTCTCAAATAAGTAACCCACATCATTATAGAAAAGTCATCAACAAAGAGGATGAAATACATTTCACTGTAGTATGACTTTATTCTTGTAGGCCCACATAGATCTATATTTACCAGATCCAGCTTCCCTTTTCATGTAAATGTTTTTCTTTTATGACTATTTTTGGTTTGCTTTCCCATAACACATTTTCTGCATATAGTGTTAGAAGGTTTCACAATCTTTGGCAGATCTCTTACTGCATTGGCCATGCTTGCTTTCACAATATTATCAAAGTTAACATGAAAAAATCTTCTATGCCATAACCAACTATCATCTACCTTCACAACAAAATAAGAGGCTCAAAATGTGTTTAGTTCAAATACATTACCTCTAGATCTTGATCCGGTAGCAACTAGTTTTCCTTCCTTGCTTCTGATAAAGCACTTATCATCAGCAAAACTTAACTGAAAGTTTTTATCCATCAACTGCCCAACACTCAATAAGTTGTGTTTCAATCCTTCAACAAGTAGTACATTGTTTGTATTGGTCTTTCCATCCAGAGTGATGGATCCTACTCCTATGATGGATTTTGGGAGATTATCCCCAAACCTTACAACACCTCCATCATAATTTACTAGTTTGACAAATTTATTCTTATCACCAGTCATGTGATGAGAACATCCACTGTCAATTATCCATTCAGTTTTCTTGTCAACATGAGATACTAATGCTTTCTCTTCATGAATAGGTTCATCTTTAATAACAACAAATGCAGTCTCTTCATTGTCTAAATCATCATCATCATCAGATATTCCTTCACTGGCATAATAACATTCTTTATCTCTTCTAATCTTTGCATAGTTAGGTTTGTATTTAGGAACTCTTGTAGGACATCTAGATGCAAAATGACCTACCTTATTACATGAAAAACATTTCAAAGGTAATTTGCCTTCAAAATTGCCCTTACCTCTTTTCTCTCTTCTGGTGATTAGTGCAACAAGTTCTCCCATCTTCTTTTCTTCTTCCACTATTTTTCCCATTCCTCAACATACTCACCAAGCTCTTCTCTCAGGTCTTCTTTGCTTGTGCTTGGAAGTGTAGATGCTTTCTTATGTGCAGATGCCCTAAATGCAATTTCTAATTTAGGGGCAGCTTCTCCCAATTCCATAGCTTCAAAAGTGGTTAACTTTGCAATCAACATCTCTATGCTAAATTTTGGAGTCGGGGGTATAGTTTCTTGAATAGACATTGCCTTGAATTTGTAAATAGGAGTTAGAGATCTAAGAATCTTTGCAATGACTTCTTCTTCATCATAAGTATCTCCATAATTTTTGATTCCAACTATAGCTTCTGTAACCCTTTGAACATAGGCTCTAATGCTTTCATCCTCATTCATTTGCAACTTCTCCATCTTTGTCTTCCAATTTTGTAATTTTGCTTCTTTGGTATGTTTTTCTCCTTCATAGAGTGCCTCTAGTCTATTCCAAATATCATGTGCCAAATCCAGATCTTTAATTTCAATGAACTCACCCTTAGATAGTGTGCTGATCAATGCTTCTGTTGCGACCATGTTGCATGAAAATAGTTTATTTTCATCATCGGTAGCTGACCCTAAGTCATTCTCAGCCTTCAAAGTTTCCTTCTTTTTCACAATCATCCAGTAGTCTATGTCCAAACATAGTAAATGTGTTCACATCTTGTTTTTCCAACTGTCAAAGTTTTCAAGATCAAACCTAGTACTATCTTTCCTATTGTATTCCATTTTCCAAGATCACCTCAAGTTGTTAAGCTTTCTCTTTGAGGACCACATGCTCTGATACCAATTGTTAGGATTAATATTCCACAATACAACTAAGAGAGGGGGATGAATCAGTTGTATGATAGAATATTAAAATTAAACTTTTCAGCTTATTTATATCAGATCTAATGAACACAATGAATGTCAACACAATAACACAATATTTTAGTTACGGAGAAACCCTGTTAAAGGTAAAAACCTCAGTGGGAATTAGCACCCACTAATGATGTACTGAGAGTATAGTAATCCTTGTTAGAAGATATAGCCCTGTTAGGAGCTTGTTGAAACATTACAGTACATAGTCCTTGTTAGAGGACAGACCCTATTAGGAGTCAAGAACAAAGATGGCTCACTTCCCAAGGCTCACTGCCCAAAGAAGTTTAAGTCCACCTTCTGAACTCACTAGTTCACAACAAGTGTATATGAAGAAATACACAATCTTTTGAACTGTTTGCCAACAACTATCTTTGCTTGATCAGTTCCAATGAAGTCCACCCACAATCCTCTGCTCTACATATAGTAGACACAAGTTTGCAACCTTCTTCTATCACATATATCCATCCATGTCTTTTCCAAAGAAAAGACCTTACATTTATACCTTATTACATTCTACTAAGACTAGGTTGGCCCATAAGGCTTTCCTAATTACAAACAATTACATAATCCCTTGCTAAGATACACACGGCATCTAAAACAAGTTTAGAATGATTACATTACAATAATTAAGGACCGATATCCTTGAATTATGCTTGTCAAATAAAACACACACTTCATATCCTGAGTCGGCTTCAGAATAAGCCATCGCCAAAGCACATGCCCCAGATGATGTCACCAATCATTTTGTACCTTGCGCTGACCAATGAAAATTATTTAGTACATCTTCCATCATCCTTCAAGATTGCATAGCTTGAATCCAATCCCTCTGAAATTTATGCCAAAAATTCACAGACTGACTCTGTCAATTCTCACTATCACAGTCCAGTGACCAGTCTTTACCAAAATAGTTGTAACTTTCTTAATATGCATCCATTAATGATGTGATCTTAGATATAAGATCACAATATCGATTTGAACTCTCATCAGACTTCGCAGCATTTGAAACATCCATACACATTTCGTACGCTATGATTACTAGTCTGGTTTCTTCATACAAGCATATGTTGACATCAGTGACAAAGCAAAAATGCGAATAGTATGAGTGCCCATTCAGTAACGTAGTGATTAAATGTATTAAATGTCTTAATCACCATTCATGCATTAGCAATATCCAATAATTAGGCCTAGTTGATGACTGCTAGGGTATTGGATCTACTAGATGGTCCAAAAGAGTCTATCTTGGGGTTTGGGTAGGATTTATAAAACCCAAAAGGGTATCTAAAACAATCAAGAGTTATTTTAGTTGTTTTGGAGGATTGGTAGAAAAAAGTTGATTTGTGACTGGTGAGGGCTACTAGCCTAGAAGGCTAATGGAGTGGATTGGGTTGAAGATCACTTGACCAGACTTGGAGGGCTGGTGGAACATGGCATATGGACCATGTTAACATGTTCTAAGAAGTTAGAGCCAAGGTGGAAGACATGTTGGAATAGTTGACATATTAGAGGCTCTAGGTGCATTGGGAGAAAGCCTAGATTGTGATCATTGGTTAATGGGATCACCAATAATGTCATGTAATCCATTAAATGGCATAAGGGATAAAGATGTAACATTGGGGTCACTTGAGTGATCCAAGGAATTATGTGAAGGTTAATAACCTATAAGGTTTGTGACTGTTATTAGATAGTTTTAGAGTTAGTTATATGGTTGTTGTTGGTTTTTTTTGGAGTTTGAGTCTATTTCATGGTGGATCCATGAGTTTGGAGACATGTATGTGGATTTTTTGTATGTAAAGAACCATTTTTCAAATGGTGTTCATTGAATAAATAAACATTATATGCAAATTGTGTACTGCCCCATAGGTACAGTCAGCCTTAGTAGTGTTTTCAAATGTGTTTTGGTGATGTGTAAGGATTGGATCATGATGTGAGGACATTTCCTTGGTTGTTATTTACCTTTCCATGAAATTTTTTTAGTATTTTATTTTTGAATAAGGTAGAGTAATTAACTGGTGTTCTTGATAGAGACTGGGTTTTGTGCAGGCCCTACATAAATGACCCTAGAAGTAAGGGTTTGGTGGCTAGAACAATCGGTAGAGGTTGAGACCTTAAAAATGTGAGAATATTTTTTTTTGAAACCTTATAGAAGACTTTCTTACCTTGGGGTTAAGGGAGTAAGTACATTTATTAGTTGTTTTGTAAATGAGGGTGAATTACACCTAGTTTAGGGTTGCTAGGTTATCGGATCTTGTATATGGTTCAAAAGAGTGTACCCTAATACCTAGGGAGGACTTAGAGAACCCAAAAGGGTATCTAAAAAATCAAGAGTTTTCTAAGTTGTTTGGGAAGTTTGAGAGAAAAAGGCTGATTTGTGGCTAGTGAAGGCTACTAGCCTAAAGGGCTATTGGAGTGGATTGTCTTCAAGGACACTTAACCAGACCTTGTGGGTTGGTGAAACATGGAACATTGACCATAGTTAAGGAAATCTAAGGTGTTGGAACAAGGTTGGAAGTCTTTCTTGGATATTTTATAACTTGGAGGCTCTAGGTGCATTGGGAGAAGCCTAGATAGTGCATCCTTGAATTGAGTTGGTTCCTTAAGGCTATTCAATGGCCTTCCAAGTATTATGTGCATGCATGTCATTGGCATAACATAATAAAGGTTTTTTTATTAATAATGAGAAATATTTTTACAACTCATCTCATTAGGAGCATCAGGAGGAAAGAGATGAGCAGAGAAAACCTCTAGTATTGCCCCCAAAAATAGAAGAGAAAGGTTGTCATTAAATATTACAAACTTCCCATTATACATATGGGGTAATGTGCGAGCAATTTACAGTCCACCCTATTTACAGTGCTATATAAATATACATGTTATATGTACATGTATTCAAATAGATTTGACATTACAATATTTTGTATCTCCATTTAGTCCAATAAACAAATTGGATCTTTCCTACCCTTCATTGTCTCAAGTATATCCTTGTGGTCTGAGTCATGAACCTTCCAAAGAGTTTTATTATGTGGTCTTCCCCCATATCTGATCAAGTGCACATTTGATGCAATGATGAGGTTCAAATAATGAAGAATCTCTCTGTGTGTCTCGCAATCCTCAAACAACCATAACCTAGCCCGTTCTTCATAGCATACCACCTAAGTCATGTACCAGTTACAACCACTGCTCCTATAGGGTATTCTAATTCTTCACAATTGATAATCAAGTGATCCAATTTATTTTTTTCCTCAACACAATGACATAAATAATAATATGTCCCTTATTCATTATCTTCAGGTGCAATAACAACAAAAACATGGCCTGTAATGATATAATAAACATAATGAGGACATTAGTTTACTGAATATTTATGATAAAGTACTAAATTTGAGACTATTTATATGTGGAAAATTTACATGGTTGTACTAGATCAGATAAGTGATCAAAGTCAATGGATGATTCCATTTCTGTCAGTTGTAGTGATTCATGGGGATGATAGGAGGCAAGTGGGCTCAAAATATGTGTATACTATTCATCAACCCATTCCTTTGACTCACACCCATCCCAATATTCATCTACACATGATGAATAAAAGCACACTATATGTCATATGTAGATACTCCATGAACCTACATTACAACTTCTAAAAGAGTGTAGCTCACTCGATCCTGTCAATGTACAACAATGCTCATATAGTGCAATGCTAGTTTCATCCATCAACTAAAAAAATATATGAACTATAGACTCACCTTCATTACCTAAACCCATTTTAGAATTACACCACTGGACAATACATCTTGCATCTGACAATATTTCTTTCTCTTTGTACTTTAATTCTTCATGTGCTAAGGCTCTTTTAATACATGCACCTGCACCATCGTGCTCTCCCTTTCCATTACCAGCCTCTGTGAAATTTGACATATATTTAATTCCAGTAATCTTATGCATCTTGCACAACCAATAAAACATTCAAGAATTATTGAATTGTGATGCACAATTATCTAACCATATGATATGTCAATGATATGATATGCCTTTGTTAGCCAAATCACCATAAAATAGTTGAAAGCAACCATGTACAAAATCTATAGAATGTGAGCGATCATAGCTAATATAAAAATATTATGTTCTCAATATCTTCCCATTCTCCTCTGTACTATTAGGTGAATGCATGAATGCTATATGAACAAATATAGCAACCTATTGAGAGATGTAATACTTTTCTTGTACCTCATTCTATGGTTGTAGTGTGTAGTTCTCTACAAAGTCCACAACTAAAATAATGGTATCAAGTGGGAATGTTTCCTTGCACAACTTGAATTGCATATCCAACCATCGCGGTGTATGTGTATTCCTTGCATACTCATAAATCATTTCTTTATGAAAAATGTCCATGAACTGATACAATGGAATTTTTTCAATTACTAAATCACATCTTTTAGCCTCTTTTCCATCTTTTAGATTGTATGTCACAGTCTTATATTTTCCAAATTGCACTATTTCATTACCAATTCCATGCGTACTCTCCATATGTTGAAAATTTGGCAAATGTTGCAAACCTCTACAATCTATGTATGTAGCATTCAAGTATGAGAGCTTGTAAATTTTTGGCCATCCACTCTTTCACATAAAATGGTAGATATTAATTCCCTTAAAGATCTAGGTGGGACATTTATGTTACAATCCTGCAAAATATTTTTAGAGTGCAAATCTACACATATATTCCAATAAACATCAAAATGATTAGAAAATTCAATATGTACCCTACAACAACAAGTTTTGTGTGTGTGATTTATCTTCACATAAAAAGGTTTACCCATTTTTAAATATCTCTAACTAATTTTAATTTGAGGATACATATGTATAAATTTTACAAAGTTTTGTGTCTGAGTTGAATCCAAAAAATGTTTTGGATACAGAACATGAATTTGACTACCAATCTTCCTTCTTACAACATCTCTTTGATTAGGAGATACATGTGTGTTATTCTTCCAGAATTATTCAATCAAGGATTTCAAAGCTTCAACAATTGCTTTATCTTTTTGCGGTAGTCTACTGGAAAATGCCCATAACTCATTGCTATTTGGATCTTCCACTCTTTGACGCCTTCTCAGGGCTCTCATTGGAGACTTTCTACTTATTTTCAATACTTTTCTTGTCTTTCTAATGAGTCGATATTTGTTCATTTGAGTGCTTACTATTGTTGATGTAAGTACACGTTGTGTGACATTACTATATTTCGTGTGTGATGTAGAACCCACACTCTCATATATGCAGTCATTAGATTCTTTACAATAGATTTTTCACTTGACTTAACCATCTTTCTTAGCCAAAGAATCTTCATGATGGGCCTAAATTTCAGATTTCTTATCATTACAACAAATAGTTGACATCTTCATGTCATGTTTAAATTCTCAAAAAATGATCTCCAAATACGATTAGCATTTATTTGACAAATATACTTGGGAATCTTGTTAGGAATTTCTTGCAAAATGTTAGTATCAATATCAATCAAATATTTTGGCTTTCTATAAATAATTCTAGGAGTATCAAAAATATTATGTGTGAATTGTGTACCATCTTGAGTACATTCAACATGACATGATATCGTGCCTACACCTTGGGATGTAGATAATCGTGTGTCTTCAACACATGATACAATTATGTACCTCCACTTTAAGATGTATACAATGGTGTGCCTTCAACATGATACAAGGGGGTGCGTACACCTTAGGATGTAGACAATGGTGTGCCTTCAACATGATACAAGGGTGTTCCCACACCTTTGGAAGTAGACAATGGTGTGCCTTCAACATGATATAGTGGTGTGCCTCCAACATTGGATGATGATGTCTCTTCAACTTGGGAACTCATAATTGATGTGCATGCATCTTCATAATTCAATTGTCCCATTGTATGCAAGTTTCTCATTCATTTTCTTTTTATTTCCAATTCCAATTCTCTCTTAATTTGTATTGATGTTTCATGTTCCTCATCGAAAGAAAAATCTTCTTCTATGATATCTATTTTTTTTTGTTCGTGAAGTTGTCTCATTCTTTCTCTTTTCTTCTCTTTGTCTCTTTCATGCTCTTATGGTGTTAAAATCTTTGCTTGGTTCCTCTGCATGATGATGATTTCTACATATGAATTGATTATAATTTTAAAAATATAATATAAATCTATTACAATAAGTCAAATTATAATATAAATCTCTTACAATGTGACAAATTATAATATAAATTTATTATAAGTATATCAAATTATATATTGAACAAGTCTATATCATACCAATTATAAACCAAAAGAATCTTTATTCACATTTCACATGTAAAAAATAAAAAAACTTACCTCAATCGATAAATTTCGGTGAAGAATGATTGACTTTCACAATTCAATGTTGATTTTTAAACAAAAAGGTGGTGCAAATTTATAGAATATGCTTCTTTGTCACCGTCAACACCATGAAAAGTGAATATTTGTCGGATAAAATGTAGAAATCGGATAGTTTATAGAAAAAGTGGGCCTCTTTAACAAGATCTCTAATAGATAAGACCATTTATTTTAGTCTTGCATAGCGCAAGCATGCTATAGCGTGTGTGCCCTATGCAAAACTAGAAAAGTGTAATGTGTGTGTGTGTGTGTGTGTGTGTGTGTGTGTGTGTGTGTGTGTGTGAGAGAGAGAGAGAGAGAGAGAGAGTTATTCTTCAAGTGGATTTGTAGTAGCCAAGATCACACATGCTAGGATATATACTTCTAATTCAAAATATACATCCCACCAAACATGAACTATTTGTTGACATTGAATCAAGCATATCTAACATTCAAATCATTAAGACTTGTGGATTTTCAAATTGGGGGAATACTTTTAAATTTTCAACCTTAGTCCAACCAAAAAAAAATCAAACCTTGATTGATTAGAACTCATATCTAAGATCTTAGATGTTCTGCCTATATTCTTGAGAACTAACATCAAACCATTGTAATATGTATATTGTAGGTCTTAGACAAATAAATTTTGGCATTAAACTTGCTTATAAAGGGGCTTTTGGATACAAATATAAATAGTAAAACCACCCAAATGTGATGGGAATGATCTGATAAACCATCAAACCATAAATATTGGCAAAAAGAGGATTTGGGGATTCTATAGAGAGAATGGATGAAAAAATAAATTCTAAAGTACACATGAACTTTGTTTAAGGAACCATAAACCTAGAAGAAAGAAATAAAACCCAAAAATAGTCTTCAACGCAATTAGAAAAAAAAGCTACATGATATCATACAACACTAAAATCACCATAAATATTTGCCAAGCAACCTTCAAATGAACAACAAAAACAAATGTAAGAAAGATTAACCGAATTTCATGCCTGAAATATTTTCAATCTTACATGAACACCTTTGATTCCACTCCAATATATCCATTTGAACTGTGAAATTTAATGTATGCTTGAAAAACCGTGTAAGAGATTTTCCATAAAAATAACATCAAGCACCAAAAACTATGTATGAAATACAAAAAAAAACTCTGTCCAAATTATTAAGCTAAAATAAAATCCCTACTTGAAATCTCAATTTTTTTAGTAAGCAATGCCAAACCCCCAAAAGATCCCTAAAAGGAAGATGACTCCTCCAATTACAAGAAACAAAAATTGCATTTTTAGAAATCTTCACATGTTTCAATTTTACCCAAGAGGAACATGTGCTTACTTGAAATATATTGATTGAATGAACTTGAACGTGTGTAGCACTTGTGTTTCCAACAACTTCTCCCTTAACCAAGATACCCTTTCTATGCTCAATTTTGCAGCTCATTGGAGTGAAAAGATTGAAAGCCAAAGCAAATGTGTCCTTTAAATTTTGAAAAATGAGAATAAAGAGGAGGTAGGCAGTTGTTTGATTTAATGAAAGACAATTGTTTAGATTAATGGTAGACAACTATTTAAATTAATGCTGCAGTTGATGACATTGTACCTTTCAAAGTTTAATTTTATTGATTTTTTCACACAAATTTTAATTTCTCATTGCATTTTTCCTTCACAGCAAATAGAATTCTAAAAAATAGTATTATTTAAACTTTTAAAGGGGTGACAAAGAACACTCCTGCGTTTGGCTTTAAGTTTGAATTCCAGACTTCCCTTCTTTATTTTAAAATTATGAAACTTTAGACAATAAAAATAAACTTGAAAAATCTTTAAATCCTATTGGTCTATTCAAAATAAAATTACATCTAATTGTTCCAATAGTTACTTGCTTATGGCAGGAACTAATAAGAAATTTCTTACACTTGTTTTAATAATGTGGATGTGTTAATTAAAGAAGTGTTGATCTATGTAGCGTCGGTTAGATAAAACTAATTATATATAATAAATTATGAGAAATGATATATATAGATAGATAGATAGATAGATAGATATTATTTGTATTAATATATAGATATATGTATATAATGTTAATCATTTATTTATTATTATAATGAATATATAGTTAATTATTAAATTAGATTAATGAATAGACATGTCCTATGAAGGGACATGTCTCTTCTTGTTTTTACCATGTATATATTCAAAGATTGATGCATTTGGAAAACACATACTTTTAGGGCAGTGCTATTACATTTGCAGCGATCATGGAAACTTGACATGATATCAGAGCTAGACTACAAATGTCTTTAGAAGTGCACATAATTTTCCAAGTATGAAGATGAAGTTTTCATATAGACTTGAATCTTTTCTTAAATCAAAATTTTAAATAATAGACTTGTGTTGTATGATAGAAGTTGGATTCACTGCAAGAGATAGAAGGACCAGAGAAGTACCAAGTCATCATGTGTAACCACTCGGTGGTGTACCATTGCAGTGTGAAAAGCTATTAAGATCATTCCACCTCTACAATTTCTACCGTGGCCTAGCATGGGATCATTATATTCTGTCGGTTCAGTAGATTCTGGAGACTAAGTGATATGAAAATCTCAGAGAACTAATAGGACAAAGAATAACCAGATGACTCGCTTCCATTACAAATGTAGGGAGTCAGAGTTCTCTGAGGGGAGAAAGCTAGCGGAAAAACTTTTGGGTATGTAGTGTAGTAGGGAAGGATGTGGAATTTAACATTACGATCCGTGAACTATTTTTGTCAAGTCAATACAGTCTACCTAATTTTACCAGGCATTGTTATCTCTTTCCTTCTGAAATTTTCAATATGTATGATATGTCACCTCCAGTGGAAGCAACACATTTCACCAATAGTCGAAGCAACACATTTCACCCTAGACTTATCTACAATCTCAACTCGGTCTATTTTTGCTTGCTGGTGTATGGATTTTGAGCCACATGAATAACGTATCTGATACAATTGAACATGACAAGACAAAGAAATGCTAGATTACCTTCAGATTAGTTCAGAGAGACGACGACATGCTTTTTAAAGTTTTCTTCCATCAATTGACTTTGTCAAGAATGGTAGTTAACTAGTTAAAATATTTAACTAGTCAAGTAAACTGTATGAAAATCGACTGAAGCAGAGGACGAAACTCTTGGTACAATTTGGCATAAGAATATTGTGAAGCTTTATTGTTACCTAGCAAATAATGACGATGTTGGTGAGTACGTGAAAGAATTTGATCCAAGAGTAAGCGATGGCAGCTCTACCACAACAAAAAGTTACGGTGACTTTATTAGGATACATTAATTCTTCATTGGCGCACACTACTTGGCTGCACCGACCATTGAAGTTCTTGGCCAGCAAACTATATCATTTTTTAGTTCTATATCGGTGATGGGTTTGCAGATGCTCACAATTATTTTCCCATTATTGAGGGATTCAAGTCTCATATTAATAATGACACTTTATTCATTCTTTGGGGAGAATATTAAATTGGAAGCGTGTTTTATTGGCTCTCTGTCATGAATCTACGGGAGCTTCTTGTCACCTATTCTCAGACTTCTTCGTGTGATTTTTTTGGACCTGTTGTTTCTTCGAGCTGCATATTTATTATGTTTGAATGTTGGGTTCGAGTGTCTTTCTAATGGCTCATCTCATGAGTTGTGCCGTTATTATGACAAGAAGTACCAAGTCATTAGAGTTTTTTTACAAAACTCACAACTTACCGAAAGGCAAACTTATATTGTATCAAAAATTTTAATAGCAAGCATAGGTTGGAAAGGTTTATCAAATCACCGATGGAGTTATCTATATGCCTTCCAACAATGATAAAATTACTATATCGGCTATTTTGATAAGTTTGTAAAGTGTCTCAAAACACCGACATGATAAAGAAAAAGCATGGAAGCTTTCGGGATATAAGGTTGATGGGAAAAACCCTAAGTGTTTGAAGAGGCCGAAAGCCAAATGTGGCAAGTAGTTATTATAACTACCAAAGGGATAAGTATATTTTAATTTGCAAAGATATGTTTAAGAAATGTTTTGCCACTATCCTCTCTACGTGCGCCAAAGTGGGAGCTTTCTATCAGCTCGTGGACATTCATTAAAGCATATGAGATGTTTGACAGAACAAATCATAGACATTTGTAACTTTACCTAGACAAATCATACATACAAATTTAGAACCATAGATGGTGCAGCAAGATTGTTCGACAGAGTGTGTCAAAGATGCTCATCTCAAGGAATAAATTAAAATTATTATAGGTTACGCACGTCATTTATAAAATTTTATATACATCCATCGAAGGACAAAAGGTCTTTTCTAAGCACCATAGTTTTTGATAATAGTAGCAGTAAGAAGGGTGCTGACCCATGGAACAAAGAAGCTAATTATGAGACTTAACAGAAAATTAAATCACCATAGAGAGCAGAATTGCAGTGAGAACATCTACCACGATAAAAAAAAAAAGCAGCACAGAGTAAGCCACCACAAACGCAAAGTATCAGACATTGATGAAACAGTCTTGAAAATGTTTAACTTAGGCCAAACCAAGTGCCACACAGGGCTAAAAAGAAAATTCAAAGTATTATGCATGCGTAAAAAAATAGACATTAACCAAAAAGGAGGCGAGGAGACCACAACATTCTCCATCCTCCCACCCACGGACAACCGCAGAGAAAAATTCCAACTCATAAGTGCTTCGACAACAGAAGGTCTGCCTACTCCTCATGTAGGAACTTGAAGAGTTCTCGATTGTCTTTAACAACATCCTTATCCTCCGAGGGTTTCTCGTTGAGGAGGCAGAGAGTAGTGGGAAAAGCATGCATAACCATAAGCACAAATTTAATGACATCCATCAGACGCTTGTTGGTAGCTTCCAGGTCCCAGGAAAGTTTGGATACCGTGTTCTCCATAGAAGCGAACTGGTGCTTAATTCTTCCCATTAGGCCGCTACCCGTATGCTCTTTATCCGCACTAGGGTCTTTTTCCTTCAACACCTCCTCAACCACATTGGTTTGAATTTCAGCCTACTTAGTCTCGTTACCCGATCCCTCTTTACTAGGAGAGCCCACAGAAGCATCCTCCTGGGTAGAAGCATCCTCCCGACTCATAAGCTCTCTAATAGCTCTTTTCCCCAGCTCTTTAGCAAGGCGGGAGGAGCGCCTAGTAGAAGTGGGTTGAGGCTCAGAGGTCTAGTGACAGTCCAAGTTAATAATTATCTTTTTGTGCTTCTTAGCAGAGGGTGGAGAACTATCATCAGGGTCTTGGGTGTGCTTTTGAGAGCTAGGGGTAGGTTGGGTTTCCGAAGACTTGGGGCTACAAGAAGGTGTGGGGATACCCTTGTTGAGAGACACCAAAGGTGACAAGGGTTGGTGAGAGGAGTGAGAAACCTACAGAGGTGGAGGGGGGCAAAGGGCACGGTGGAAATTGTATAAGCAGAGGATAAGGCCCTGAAGGAGATAGACAAGGGATTTACCAAGGGATACGGCCTCATTCACAATCTTCACGTTAGCTTCCAATGAATGCAGAAGATGAAAAGGGAAGGAGATTAATAACTTGTACCAAAAATGGTTGAGAAAAGGGAGATGATAGTTTTAAAATGTACCAAAATGACCCTCCAAGATGAAGTATTTCATGACCACTTTGCACATATTAGGCCAGAACTCTAGGAGCTTGGAGATGTTGTAGCCACCATTAAGAGGAGAAGGGATGGCTTCCCCTTTGAAGAACTGCACAAATTTTGACTTTGCTTGAGTCTTAGTAGTTTTTTTTCCATTTTCTTCGCCTTGTCGGCATTCCCATAGCCTGGTCGATAACCTCCTCATTGATTTGGAAGGTTATGCCATTAATAGTGACCTGTCTTTCATTCTAGGTTTTGACAACCTATCTAGTGATCATTTCATCGTGACCCTAGAGGCATTCCATAAAAGGCAGGACGCTGCCCTCCTTGCAAAAATAGATAACCATGGGGTCAGAGGAGAATTACTCCTCGATCCTATCAGGCTCTATTCTTTTCCTATCTCCAACCATGTTCTTCCCCCCAAGCCACCAACTGAGAAACCCATAAACCAGAGGACCAGAGGAAGGGTCTTTTGCACCAGACTCAGCTCTCCGAAAATTCACAGAACAAAAGTTGTGAATGTCGAGGAAAAAATCAAACAGGGGATTAGTAGTCATGTCAAGCTATACAGAGAAATTAAGGCCTTGATTATCTTGGGGTTCATAAATCCTTTCCATGGATGCCATCAGGGTTAAAACATGGGAGGTACATGATAACCCATAAATTTCATGAGAAAAATCTGCTTCTTATCTCTTAGCAACCTCTGAAGATTTATTATTACACTGAGTCCACTTAAAGTAATGATGGTTGTTTAAGGGAAGTCTCGTGCCAATATGCCACATCAAACCTCTCTCAAAATTTAAGTTTCAATCACAACGAGCCATGTGGCTAGTAAAAGAGGTTGTGATAGGGGTTGGTTAGGTGAGCTGGCACTCGACCCCACCACAAGGCGTCGCGCTGAAGCTACCATTTTTAAACTTCATGAGATTTAAATTTTGGTTCTCTCATTTCCTGCCTAAGGAGGTCATGAGTATTCTGATGAAGCTGACTAACATCTCTCCAACACCGGAGCCTGTCAAGATGCAGACCGGTAGCCACCATGGCGTCAACAACCACATTTCCTTCTTTGTAGATGTGAGTGATAGTAATCCTATGTGTGCAGTCTAGGATGCCACAGATATCACTAACTTTATTGTCCACTTTCCAACTAGCATTACAAGTACCCCTGGAAGCATCAATTATGGTTTTGGAGTCTCCTTCGATAGAATGTTGGTGCATCCCATTGACATGGCAAATCTCAACCCCCAGAGGAGAGGCATACCCTCAGTCTGGTTGACAGTATGGTTATGAAGGGGTCCAGCATAGGCCGCCACCAAGCAGTCCTTGTTGTCACGGATGACACCCCCACCTACCTGGAGTTGATTGTAGATTGAGCCATCAAAATTCAATTTGTGCCAGGTAGCACAAGGGGGAGTCCGGACAGTAGCATTTCGAATAGCAATTTTGGTGTTATCAAATATGGGAAATCCCTTATCCATGCCCCAGTTCATGGCAATTTTTTGGTCCCAAATAGAGGGTGGAAGAAAAGGAAGCTTCCAGTGAGTGACAAGTAAGCTTTCTTGGAGTACCTTGAGACCAAGTTGGAACACCATCATGCTATCCAATTCAGTATCTCTAAAAATCCTGTATTGCATTCGTTCCAGAGGGACCAACAAAAAATGGCAGGGCCTAATTCCAAAGGAGCTTTATTAGAGGGTGGTGGGAAGGAGAGAGCCAATTATGGAACCAATCATGAATATCCCTATTAGGGACCCATCAAATGTTGAGAAGGGTGAGAACCTGCTACCAAACCTCAGCCGCAAAATCACAATGGATAAATAAGTGATTTATGCTTTCCTCCTCTTTTTTACATAGGCAGCACCAATTAGCAAGACTAAAGCCCCTTTTGGTGAGGTTTTCCATAGTGAGAATTTTACCATGTAGCACCGTCCACCAGAAGAAGTTAACCTTAGGGATAATTTGTGGCTGCCAGACCCTCTTCCAGCATGTAGTGTCAGCAATAGCCATGATGAGCTGGTTGTAAGCAGATTTGACCGTGAAGCCACCATGTTGGTTATGATGCCATAGGATTCTATCAAGCCTGTCAAAAAAGGGAATGTGGACAAAGTGGATCAAGGTATTGAGATTAGTAGCCAGATTGAGGAGATCCACTCTATCCCTTAGAAAGGGGATAATATCGATCCATCTACCATTGATTATGAAGCTAGAGACCAAGCTTCCTACCCCATGGGTAATGATGTTTCTTAATTGGGAGAAGTGAGTGGAGGCAAGAATACCTTCAGGTAACCACGGGTCCTCCCAAAACCTAATGTCCCTGCCATTTCCCAATTGCCATATAGTCCCTTTCTCCATAATACTTTTATTCTTAAGGATATTGTTCCAAATTTTGGAACCTCTCGAGTGTCCCTGTACCATGAAGAGCTTACAGAAATGACCCCCATCAAAGTATTTAGCCTCCATAATTTTGTACCAGTCATCAAAACCTGAGGCCAAGGTCAAAGACATTTTGGAAAGCAGGGCCCTGACCATAGTTGGAAACATCGATAGATCTACAATAAAATAAGGAAAATCATCAAACAATAAAGAGATGTGTTTGATTGAAGTATCTGGAGTCATAAGAAATGAATAAATTCACATGCCACCACTTATTTTTGTATATCAAATATGTCTTGTCCGATATTACGGTTGGGAATGCTTTACTCAAGACATGGATGAGAACTATGGAAACTTTTCGCTATGTTCCCTAAGGACATGTCATCTGAAGAATGAAATGAAATCGTTGAAAGAGTACAAGTCAACTTTGTTAAAAAGGCTTTAGAAATTTGCAAATATCAACATGTGAAGCAAACAAAATGTGGAAACATGAAGAAAGAAGAAGTTTTGTTTAATTGATTTGTCAATTCAATAATTTGGATTATTTGAAAGAACCATCAAATATTTGGTAAGAGTAAGAAAAAGAAGAACATAAAGAAGTTTTACATATTTGATATGATGCAGTATTGTTGAACAATATAAGAGTGGGAACTTTACATTATGGAGCTAATAATATCCAATGTTACATTCCCATTTGAACCATCCTTAGTGGGGAGATGCCTCAAAGAGGAGATGTCTCTCAAATAATTTGAGGAGGTATTCTCTGATTTTATGTATATGGACAGTAAAAGATTGAGGTTCCTTCCTTAAAAGACTAACTACTTGAAGGGAGATCCGATCAGATTGAAGGTTGTCGTAGTGTATAATAGAATCTTTGGATATTCAAGACAGATCATGTGAAAAATTATAATAATGTTCAAGAATGATGACATCATTTTGTTATTTGGTAATGTTCAAGAATGACAACATCATTTTGTAATCTAGTAATGTTCAAGAACGACGATGTCATTTTGTAATCTAGTGTTGAAGAATGACGACATCATTTTATAATCTGGTAATGTTCAAGAATGACAACATCATTTTGTAATCTGGTGATGTTCAAGAATGGCAACATCATTTTTTAAATTTGCATGATATTGTCTATATGCACTCACCTTACAAAATGAAATACTTAAGATAAGTATTCCATGTTTCATTCATGCTATACTATTGGACAAAAGCACAAGAAAATTGCATTCAAGGGAGAAAGAACTTAATACCTGTGATTATGGAACATATTCAAAGGGAGTCTGACAATGTCAAGATGGAGCATGAACTTGAGCTTCAGAGAGAGCAACTAGAGGATATGCATATGTGAACATCTGAGGATCTTGATTCAAATGGAGAAGACCATGTCAAGATGGGTTCCTTAGTGATCAGCAGTTAGAGGAATGTGACTCATAGGATGGAGTTTCAACATTAGTGATCCCTTATTTTTGAGATTCCTTATTAGTATGTAAGAGACATGGTAGGAAGGAATATGATCCAATTGGAGTATATTAATACGAGTGATCAAACAACATATATTATTACCGAACCACTCACCAAGGTGAAAGTTGATCACTTCAGGAAGAATATTTGTATGGTTGAAATATTAAATTTTGAGTTTTACTAATATAATAAAGATGTTTAATGTGTAAACTTCTTTTATCAAATGTGTGACTTTATGGGCTCATCCATCCCGTGTACATTTCTGAAAGGTGACAACCTTTTAGATAATGAACACTTCTATTAGATGGTACAAGGTGACGATCTTGTAATAGAGATTCGTTATGGTAGACTTTTGATATGTTAGTGCACATACCATAATAGGGTTATATGTAAAGGGAATGTAATATTCTCAAATTTACTATATCCTTGTATCACTATTTGAGGTGATACAAAAATCAGGTATCATGATCTAAGGTGATTCCTCATATTAGGATCTAAGGTGATGTGAAAACTAAGTATCATGATCTAAGATGATTCCTCATATTACGATCTAAGGTAATATGTAAAATCTGGGTATCACATGTTAGGTGATTCGTCATATCACATGTTAGGTGATATGTAAAATTGGGTATCACATGTTAGGTGATTCCTCATATCACACGTTAGGTGATATGTAAAATTGGGTATCACATGTTAGGTGATTCCTCATATCACATGTTAGGTGATATGTAAAATTGGGTATCATGTGTTAGGTGATTCCTCATATCATATGTTAGGTGATATGTAAAACTAGGTATCACATGTCAGGTGATTCCTCATATCACATGTTTGGTGATATGTAAAACTGGGTATCACGTGTTACATGATTCCTCATACCACATGTTAGGTGATATATAAAATGAGCATCATGTGTGATGTGATATCTAATTTCATGAGATGTGAAATTTCTTATCACAAGAAATGTGATATATGATTTTATCTTGCCTAGCTAAGAGGGAGTGTTGATGTATGTAGCATCGGTCAAATAAAACTAATTATATATAATAAATTATGAGAAATGATTTATATGTATATATTGGTATTATTTGTATTAATATATATAGATATATGTATATAATGTTAATCATTTATTTATTATTATAATAAATATATAGTTAATTATTAAATTAGATTAATGAATAGACATGTCCCATGAAGGGACATGTCTCTTCTTGTCTTTACCATATATATATTCAAAGATAGATGCATTTGGAAAACACATACTTTTACGACAGTGCTATTAGATTTGCAGCAACCATGGAAACTTAACATTTATTTTAAAATTTTATATTTTTATTAAAAAATATTTTTTTTATTAGAAAATATTTATTTTAAATGGTTAAAGTTTGAAAAAATGAAGAAAAACTAAATTCTTTTAAAGAAAGTTCCAATTTTTTATTAGAAAGTAAAATAATTTGATTGTATAAGCCTAAATTTAATATAACATTTCTATTTTTAAGATGTACATGGGATGTACATATAGGGAAATTTAAAGAATATCTTGCTTCACTGGGATAAGTATCTAATTTTATTTTTTTATCAATGAAGTTGATAGAAGCATAGATAAAATTAAAGGGACATATAAAGAACATTGTGCATATTTGTTTGAAATTAATCCTATCACGACAAGGTAGACATGGTTCCCTTTAGAATGACATTTCTCAAGATAGTTGATAGAAAAAGGATTTCATTGTCTCCAATACAATAGAGCAATGAAACTAGCTATAGTATCTTGAGTATATGTTATAATTGCATTTTCCTATTGTAACACACATCAGAAATAAACTATATAAAATATAATCTTTTGTATCATTAAATTTATCATGATGTTGGTGCATTGCATAGATATCTACACATTGCACTCCTATCTAATCTATCTCATCGTAATTTTAAACAGTAGGTTGCTAATGCTTCATATTTTCTATTGATTAACTTTGGATCATGAAATCCCAATAATAAATTTTGTCATGAATAAATACATTAGGGTGTGGAATTGGCATATGTTGGAATTTGTGAAATTACACATATATAAGGACATATAAGGGTTTATGAGACTTATAGGTTTTGATAGAGGTTTCTTTCCCCTATAAGGCACATACATCACAAATCTTAATATGACTCACACACTTCACTGTTCTTCATAATGATTATGGACATTCATCATTCCTCATATGACTACAAAATCACTCGCATTCAACATTGTCTTGAAATTATTTTGGTTATGAATTTTTTTTATGTAGATCTAACTCCCATGTCATATAATTCTTTTATTATCATAAAAAGACATTCAATAGTTTGAAAAGATTGAAATGATGATTCAAGTATGTAAAAGGTCATTGTAGGAAACAATAAATGTATTACCTACACCTTGTAATACTAGAGGCACCTTTTACACCAACATACAACCTTAAATTTAAATTGTACATTGCAACTCATTCAACAACACAAAAACAGTATTGAGGAAACGTGAACTAATATGAATCATAAAAATCTCCAAGCTTTGAGGTATTCCCTCATGTGTATGATATTGCATAGAGAGATAAATAAGTTTCACCAACTATAAGAGTCATTTCACATACTTATTCAAACCATTTTCAATCAATCATCTTGCATGCATCCTCATATCTTTCAAGCGTATATACACTAGTTTGCTACCTTCACAAGATATGACACATACCAAGATAGCTAAAAACCTAAAAATAAATATTTGACTTAAACCATGTAACCCTAAATCTACATCTAACTCCAACAACTTAGACTCTTTTTCAAACTATTATTCCTTCCAAAAATTTGACCATGAAATTTTAAGATATTAAGATTATCTTAATGATTTTACATAATTTGACATAACACTTGATATTTCAAGTGTAACAATGAAACTCCAAGCAATAATTAAAGAGCTTATATACAATCTTGTTGGTTAACAGTTTGTCCTCCTGTTAGATTTGTAATCGCTAACTCTCTTAACACCCAAGGTGAGAGAACAAAAGGATGTCACCAACAAATGGGTTAGTGTAAGTCTTCTATCATTGCCCTCTGAATTGACAGGTACAGCTCCCTGATTGTGTTTAATCTTCAATGAATATGTTTTTCTTACTGATCATCAGATTATCTCTTATGGGTTTTAACCAAATTGCTTGTAGACACAAACAATTCAGGCAAGGATAATGTTTAACCTATATTCAAATCTAATCTACCTATTCTAAAAATGCATATTCTACTGAGGAGAACAGAAGCAGAATCATACATGGACAGCAAATAGAATTGCTTATGCTGCAACTTCTAACATGAAATAGAATCCAAGAAGGAATTACAGTTCCACATACAATTGTACTTTCTATTCTGATGCACCTAAATTACTGAATGAATAGGAGAAGAATCATACATGACGGGTAAATAGAATTACTTTCACTGCAATCACAAACATGAAATAGAATCCAGCATGCAACTACAGCTTCATATATAATTGTTCTATCTATTCACATGCAAATGAAAACTACTGGTACAACAAACATGAAAATAGCTAGGTAAATGGAATCACCCTTGCTTCAATTGCAAGTTTGCCGACCCTTTCATTCATTTTCTTCACAGTATTTATATAATGCTTATAGGAAATGATTCATCTTCTAGAATTCAAAAAGACAAGATAGAAAGAGAGAACATCTCAATGATAGAATTTGAAAAGCCAATTACTAACATGAGAATAACAAAAGACATTATAATTATGACACTTCAATTTGTGTCCTTCATCTTCTTTTTAATAGCATTTGTCAAGTCAAATCCATTGGGCTTCTCGGAGTCGAACTATCTTTCAAACAATAATCAATCCGATCTACAACTGTATTCAACCTTCTTTAAATATCTCAAAAATATCTAGCACGATCTTATAGCTTTTATCATTACCACCACAAGCTACAACATACAACATTGTTAGGATTATATTCTTTATTCTTTTCCTACCCGTGACCTCAGTCAAAAGATCTATCATCCATATTCGCCTCGGTTCTTAGTCACTTTCGACTTATTCATTTACGACAGTTGAAAATTTACGTCATCTTTCAATCTCTTTATTTTCCTTAAGTCTCGGGTCCCACCTAACAAGTTTCTCATCAGACGGTGGTCGTATGATCACGAGAGGAAAGAATATTCCTCGCGATCATACGATAGCTATAGATCTCCCGCATTTGTCAGAACTCAACACTAGCCGGGTCCACAGGATAGATGGAGTTGATCATAATCCTTTTGCACTTTATCATGTCTGAAAACTTAGAACATCGGCCCCACCTGACAAATTCTCATTGGACGGTGATCGTATGATCGCCAGAGGAAAGAATATTCCTCACGATCATACGCCAGCCATAGATCTCCTAGCAGTAGACCCCCTACGCTTTGCCACTTCTGAAAAGGTAAAATCAATTGTTACCTTAAGATCTTATACGTTTGACATATCCTACGTGAAATCACGCTCACCGTCGATTCTCTACGGATGACAAGACCCTTCTGACAACCCGCCAACTCAGTACTTTGTGGACCTATCAAAAACTACCATATATGTTTGTGAAACATTTTGGACCCACTACTTTTACTGACTTTACACCTGGAGAATCAGACAGATGGCTTGTGATCTTATGGGCTCACAAGATTCTACGAGATCATACGCCATCCGTTAATTTGGAATCTTAGTCGATGTCATAAAAATCTAACCCCACCTTACTGGATGAAATACTACAATGAATCAGGAGCTGCAACATCAATTAATTTGACCAGTCACACTCGTCACCTCAGTTATAAAGTGATACCAAAGATGGGCCCGCTAGGACAGGTGGCACCTTGTCGTTATTTCACATGAAATAAACATCGTGTAACTTTTTTATGCAAAATAACGACAGCCATAGATGCTGACCGATCATCAACCACGCTGAACGTTAACCCTCTGATCAACTGAGAAACAAAATGGATCTTTCTGATCAGAGTTGCACATTGTTAGAATGAAGTCTAGATATTTCAATACCGGCTCTGTCATTGCTTCCGTTACATGAAGAATCTTTCCTTTGATATGTTGTAAACATCTTGAGATCACGGCTTTCAAGCACCATCCTATTTTGAAAAGAAAATCATTTGGAGCACCATAATCTTTGCCGGATTGGGAACTACAACCTACCCAAAAATGAAGAGATTTAAACACAACCCACCCGGCTTGAGGCAAGGAGCAAATGCAAGGAAACCCGACCAAGACTTCCTATCCTAGGGAAGACTTAGACCTAGACACCAGACTGACCAGACTGACTTGACATGACCATATGACTCCAATATTTCCAAAAAAAATGAGTGACTAAAAGTCAGACAATAGTTGGCTCCGATTGTGGGATCATGTACTGCAAAGTGCATGAAGAATTCAGCTTCTCTGGTGAGACAAGTGCCTTATCCATTGGGTTGCAGAGTCTAGACCAAAGAAAACAATGAGCAGCTGCATACAGGGAGGGTGAAGGGGAGCAGGGCAAATTGAAACAAAGCAGGAGAAAACAACAACTAACTAAGCAAGGAAAGGCTACACTAAACACACCAAAATTGGAAAGAAAACCTATTTACAAAAGGTGAGGAGACCTCACCAACAGGACCAAAAGCAAAGAAAGATTCATACGTGGCCGTTTAGAGGGAGAGAGAAGTATGAACCTTTCCTGAATAGAGGAAGATGCTCCACCAATTTGAAACAACATTGATAACTCCTGGCTACTCCTTCGTTGTTGAACTTGAGTGCAAAAACTATTTGCAACATGATGACCCACAGGACCTTTCCAAACAACCATGCCTCATTATAGATCTCTAATTCATCTATGCTTCCATATACATCCTTCCTTACACATTCAACCTTCTGTGATGGAAGAGGATATTCACCATATTCTGAATGCACTACTGGAATATTATCCAATCTATCTCTTTCAGTATTATCATTTCTATTTTCTTTGTTATTATCCTTATTAGAGATATCAATGTTCAAAACAAAATCAGAACATTGCAAATCCTTTAGAAGTGAAAAAGCATCATACCGTTTGCAAGCACTGTTAACTTTAGGTTTCAAGCCCAGGCTAAAACTGGATGATTTTTTATTACACATGGGGTCAATCCAGATTGAAGCACCTTCTCTATCTTTAGCATTTATCAAAATTGAAAAATATTCCTTTGAATTAGAAACTTCAATATTTGGACTAACCATGGAAGAAAACTCGCATGTGGCTTGATCAATCCCTATCTCAGTACATGAAGAACTGTTATCTGATTCTTTATCTTTTTCATGATGCTGCAATACTTCATTAATATCTGAAACCTCTTGTTCAAAATCTATTGTTGCATCAGTTTCTTCATCAACATTTTTAGTAAGATGATTGTCAAAACATATTTCAGCCTTTTCATTCACATATATTTGATCAGGGACATTCAGCATTTTATTATCTTCAAAATGAAATGTTTCTGATATCTAATCTTTATTAGCTATAATGAAAGAAGAATATACACTATTATGTTCTTCAATAACATCAGAAATTAATCCATTAGCCTTGGGATAATCTTCAGAAAAATAGTTTGAAACTTCACTCACATTCTTTTCATCCAATCTACAACTTTCATCAACACAAGAAGGAAACATAGATACATTTTCTTCTTCAATTCTGTTTACCTGATCTTCAAGAATCTCCTTAGGCTGGGAATGTTCTCTTTGTTGGTGACTCATCCAAGGTAATCCATCATTACTTTCATCCACCTTGTAAGAAAGTACTTGATCTTTAGCAGGAACAGCATTAGAGGTTTGATCATTAACCTTCCGTCCTCTAGTCATCATAGTTAGCTTTGGTTCCTCCAAAGTAGCAAAACAATTGTCTCCATCTTCTGAATCTGTCTCATACTCACAATAAAAATTTACGGAGTTGCCATGAGGAGCATGATAATCTTCATTTTCTGGATATTCAACATTTTTCTCTTTTTCTTCATGATTTTCTCTGAGATGAAAGGCATGAGGATTATATCTTTTGGGAGGAGCTTCAATAGCTAATCTTTGTGAATTCTCATTTCTATCTTGATGTCTTGATCCTTCTTGGTAAGGCTGATAAAATGAATGAACTGGTGTAGTAATCTGTCTTTTCAATGCATTTATCTCATGAAATAACTTCTGCAACATATCTTCTGTAATGATTGAAGTACTGGCTATGTTTCTCATGGGTCCAGCATGAAATTCCTTCTTCCATCTCTCGGAGGCTAGCATATCATCTTCTATTTCTTCAGCCAATGTTTGAGCAGCTTGCAAATCCATTACATTGGCTCTTCTTAATTGGTAACCAAGTTCAAGACGCATGGAACTAATGTAAAATGTCTTGAGATTATTTCTAGTGGGTGCATTAGCAGCAGGTATTCTTCTGATTAATTTATTAAATCTGGCATTGAAATCTCTCATGGAGATAGATGGTTCCTTCTTCATTTGAGCTAGTTGTAATAGTAAGACTTGAGCATCTTCAGCGGTCTTATACCTTTCTTCAAATTTTTGTTTCATATCAAGCCATCCGGTAATGCATCCTGTAGGTAAATCTTGAAACTACTCTGCAGCATCTCCGACAAGGCTATCTACAAACAATCTAACAGCAACATCTTCATGCTAAGGATTCACCACACTACATGCCTTATGAAAAGCATTTAGATGTTGTTCTACAAATATTGAGCCATCACCATTGAATCTTGGAAAGTTCTTTCTAAAACCTTTTGGTAAATCATGACTTGCTACAAGATTCAAGGGTCCAATAGCATTTCCCCAAGGAACGGCCATAATTGCTAATCATGTATTCTATTGACTGAATGAATTGAAGCTGAGAGGGGAAATGATCTAAATTCTGAGAAAAACTTTAATATCTTCTTCTTTTTACCTAAAGTTCTCCCCAGTAGAGTTGCCAAAAAGTGTTGGTTAACAGTTTGTCCTCCCGTTAGATTTGTAATCTCTGACTCTCTTAACACCCAAGGTGAGAGAACAAAAGGATGTCACCAACAAATGGGTTAGTGTAAGTCTTCTATCACTGCCCTCTGAATTGACAGGTATAGCTCCCTGATTGTGTTTAATCTTCAATGAATATGTTTTTCTTACTGATCATCAGATTATCTCTTATGGGTTTTAACCAAATTGCTTGTAGACACAAACAATTCAGGTAAGGATAATGTTTAATCTATACTCAAATCTAATCTACCTATTCTAAAAATGCATATTCTACTGAGGAGAACAGAAGTAGAATCATACATGGATAGAAAATAGAATTGCTTACGCTGCAACTTCTAACATGAAATAGAATCCAAGCAGGAATTATAGTTCCACATACAATTGTACTTTCTATTTTGATGCACCTAAATTACTGAATGATTAGGAGAAGAATCATACATGACGGGTAAATAGAATTACTTTCACTGCAATCACAGACATGAAATAGAATCCAGCATGCAACTACAGCTTCATATATAATTGTTTTGTCTATTCACATGCAAATGAAAACTACTGGTACAACAAACATGAAAATAGCTAAGTAAATGGAATCACCCTTGCTTCAATTGCAAGTTTGCCGACCCTTTCATTCATTTTCTTCACAGTATTTATACAATGCTTATAGGAAATGATTCATCTTCTAGAATTCAAAAAGACAAGATAGAAAGAGAGAACATCTCAATGATAGAATTTGAAAAGCTAATTACTGACATGAGAATAAGAAAAGACATTATAATTATGACGCTTCGATTTGAGTCCTTCATCTTCTTTTTAATAGCATCTGTCAAGTCAAATCCATTGGGCTTCTCGGAGTCGAACTATCTTCCAAACAATAATCAATCCGATCTACAACTGTATTCAACCTTCTTTAAATATCTCAAAAATATCTAGCACGATCTTATAGCTTTTATCATTACCACCACAAGCTATAGCATACAACATTGTTAGGATTATATTCTTCATTCTTTTCCTACTCGTGACCTCATTCGAAAGATCTATCATCCATATCCACCTCGGTTCTTAGTCACTTTTGACTTATTCATTTACGACAGTTGAAAATTTACGTCGTCTTTCAATCTCTTTATTTTCCTTAAGTCTCGGGTCCCACCTGACAAGTTTCTCATCGGACGGTGGTTGTATGATCGCGAGAGGAAAGAATATTCCTCGCGATCATACGATAGCCATAGATCTCCCGCATTTTTTAGAACTCAACACTAGCTGGGTCCACAGACAGATGGTAGTCGGTCATAATCCTTTTGCACTTTATCATGTCTGAAAACTTAGAACATCGACCCCACCTGACAAATTCTCATCGGACGGTGATCGTATGATTGCCAAAGGAAAGAATATTCCTCGCGATCATACGCCAGCCGTAGATCTCTTGGCAGTGGACCCCCTACACTTTTCCACTTCTGAAAAGGTAAAATCAATGATTACCTTAAGATCTTATACATCTGACATATCCTACGCAAAATCACGCTCACCGTCGATTCTCTACAGATGACAGGACCCTTCTGACAACCTACCAACTCAGTACTTTGTGGACCAATCACAAACTACCATATATGTTTGTGAAACATTTCGGACCCACTACTTTTACTGACTTTACACCTGGAGAATCAGACGGATGGCATGTGATCTGATGGACTCACAAGATTCTACGAGATCAGACGCCATCCATTAATTTGGAATCTTAGCTGATGTCATAAAAATTTGACCCCACCTTACTGCATGAAATACTACAACGAATCAGGAGCTACCACATCAATTAATTTGACCAGTCACACTCGTCACCTCAGTTATAAAGTGATACCAAAGATGGGCCCACTGGGACAGGTGGCACCTTGTCATTATTTCGCATGAAATAAACATCATGTAACTTTTTTATGCGAAATAACGACAGCTGTAGATTTTGACCGATCATCAACCACGTTGAACGTTAACCTTCTAATCAACCGAGAAACAAAATGGATCTTTCTGATCAGAGTTGCACATTGTTAGAATGAAGTCCAGATATTTCAATACTGGCTCTGTCATTGCTTCCGTTACATGAAGAATCTTTCCTTTGATATGCTGTAAACATCTTGAGATCACGGCTTTCAAGCACCATCCTGTTTTGAAAAGAAAATCATTTGGAGCACCATAATCTTTGCCGGATTGGGATCTACAACCTACCCAAAAATGAAGAGATTTAAACACAACCCACCCAGCTTGAGGCAAGGAGCAAATGCAAGGAAACCCGACCAAGACTTCCTATCCTAGGGAAGACTTAGACCTAGACACCAGACTAACTAGACTGACTTGATATGACCATATGACTCCAATATTGCCAAAAAAAATGAGTGACTAAAAGTCAGACAACAAATCTGAATATGATTAATGGCTATCAAACACTTTAAATTTTTTTTATGCTATTACTTTAGCTAAAAATGTTAAAATAAGTAAATAGTTATGAATAGGTTGTAAGTAGTATCACACCCATTCTATAATGAGATGGATTTAACGTAACACTTTGTAACTATAACTTAAGAATTTGTTTAAGCCTACTTTGATTTGATAGTATATGTCATTCAATTGATATTGAGTGAGGGGTGCCTAATTTAAAAGCATAGACATCAAGTAAGTTTTCTCTTCCAAATCTATGGTGGTGTTGTCAGACCTAAAAATTAATGATTAAAATTGTTTATGTTTTGTAGCTTCAGTTGAATAAACACTATGAGGACCAATACTAGTGAAGATGTGTATATATATATTTAGTATATACGAGATGTGTATATGTGTGTGTGTGTGTGTGTGTGTGTGTGTGTGTGTGTGTACATGTACACACACATGTACATGCACACACACACACACACACACACACACACACACACACACACACACACACACACACACACACACACACATATATATATATATATATATATATATATATATATATATATATATATATATATATATATATATATATATATATATATATATATATATATATATATATATATATATATATATATATATAAGTATCAGTAATCATTCTATTAATTACATATTAATGAATAGACATGTCTCATGAATGGACATGTCTCTTCTTGGCTCATTCTCAATATAAATGCAAGAGATTGTTGCATTTGGAAAACACATACAATGAGATAGTGCTATTACATTTGCAATGATCCTATAACCTTAACATGGTATCAGACCCAAGTTGCAAATGTAAGGGAGTAGTTTGTTGATAGTGAATGTGTGACTGTCTCAGAAAATACTGTCTTAGTACTAAGACCATATCTCTCAAATGCATCGCTGGATTTTTCTTAATTTTGGATATGTTGGTGATAAACAAATTTAAAAGAATCTCACCGAAGAGATTGAAGAGAAAATTCCAGGTTCAAAAGTTATGGCTGGATATGTACAGGTCTATGAAATTTTTTTGAAAAATAGCGAGGTTCCTTCTTTAAAAGCCTAACTATTTGAAGGTAGATCCAATAATATTGAAGGTTGTGATAGTGTATATAACCTTTGGATATTAAATATAGTTCATGCGAAGAATTACAATAATGTTTGAGAATGATGACATCATTCTGTGAATTTGCATGATATTTTCTATATGGGCTCAAGTTACAGAATGAAATACTTGAAATTTATAAAAGATAAGTATTTCATTTTTTACTAATGCACATAATATTTGAGTTTGTAATTCATGCTATACTATTGGTTAGTAAAATCTTGTATCTTTCTATCATTGGTATTTCTAGTCGAGATAGTTTAGTGAGCTATTTGTAACCTCTCTCTGACATACCTTCAGGACACAAGTACAAGATAATTGCATTCAAGGGAGAAAGAACTTGATTCTTGCAAACGAATTGATGATTGAGACTAGATGAAAAGGGAGTCTGACATTTCAAAAGATGTCAAGAAGTTGATAAACTTGAGCTTCAGAGGGAGTAGATGGTTCAGTCAACTTGTGATAATCTTGATCATATCGATTGAGAGGGAGTTCACTATTGAAGGTGAAACACTTCTTAGGTAAAATTGATATAATTGATTATTATACTAATAAATCATTCAAATGTTTTTAATGGGCCTACCCCCTGTGTAAATCATGAGGAAGTGACGACTTCCAAATGATTATCACTTGTATTTGTAGAAGTTATTGGAAGGTGACGATCTTACAATAACTTAAATCATGATATACATTATTTATAATGTTGAAACAGATCATGATGAATTAATGCAACAACTAAGTGTTAGATGTCATTAAGTTGATGGTCTATGAGTTGTTTGCATAAATATATCTTGTAAAATAACAACCAAGTGTTAGATGTCATTAAATTGACGGTCTATAAGTTGTTTGCATAGACATATCTTGTAAATCAACAACTAAGTGTTAGATGTCATTGACAGTCTATGAGTTGTTTGTATAGATATATGATAGGTATTTGGTGAGTATCATGTGTCGATATTTTGTAGGCCAATACCTTATTGAGTACTTGGTGAATATCATATGTTGATGTTCTAATAGGCCAATACTCAGAGTAGTTGGTGAATGTCATGTGTTGACATTCTGATAGGCCAATACTCAAGAGCTTATTGATAGAATCGCCAATGGAGGCAATCCACTTGAGAACTTGTGGATAGAATCGTTGATGGAGGCAGTCCATATATTGAGACTATATTTCTATTGATTACATCTTGAGGATGATGCCTTTATTTATTACATCATATGATTGATGTTGTCAAGTGTCTTAAGTGTTGACATTGGATTGATTTATCCTCCCTAGCTAAGAGGGAGTGTTTATGTTTTGTAGCTTCAGTCGAATAAACACTATGAGGACCAATACTAGTGAAGATATGTATATATATATATATTTAGTGTGTATATATATATATATATATATATATATATATATATATATATATATATATATATATATATATATATATATATATATATATATATATATATATATATATATATATATATATATATATATATATATATATATATAATGTAAATATTAGAGAAATTAATATATTACTCAAGAGATATTATATATATATATATATATATATATATATATATATATATATATATATATATATATATATATATATATATATATATATATATATATATATATATATTGTCATTATATTAATTACATATTAATGAATAGACATGTCCCATGAAGGGACATGTCTCTTCTTGGCTCATTCTCAATATAAATGCAAGAGATTGTTGCATTTGGCAAACACATACAATGAGATAGTGCTATTACATTTGCAATGATCCTATAACCTTAACAAAAACACTAGTGAAAATATATTTTAGGAGGTTTGAGCCATCGCTATTGTTTGAGATTCCTAGTCTCAGTCTTCCAATCAAAGGACTTGATCCTTAGCAACTAATGGCTCTTCGACCATTTTTTAGAAGCCTTTTACTCCTATCAATGACCCCACCATGTAGATCAAGTGAGTTGCTATATTAAAAAAAGCCACATATTTCCTAAAACAAATTGCAGGTTTCTTTGAGGAACTTGACATTAAATAGATGATTAATATCTCAAAAGAGGAGGATGAATTGTGTTTTGACATCAATATAACCAACTTTATGTTGTGACTTCTGTATTCGAAACATTTTGATTATTAATCTAGAATTTAAAGAGTGCATTTGAAAATTCATTGTTCAGAATAAAATAATTTTTTTATAAGCCTTATCAAAAATAGCAATTTGAAATGCTATATAATCTTTAAAATTAAAATTAAATATTTTTAGATACAAAAATCTATTTTAAAATCTTGAAAAACAATTAACAAAAATCATATAAAATAAAATTAAAATAAGCTAATCTATATATAAGAAACACAACTAGAAGGCAAGTCAAGTTAGAATTCTCAAAGAGACGATAATGTTTCATTCTAAAGTATACACGTTTAATTTGACCTAGTGTAATATTTTTTTCAAAATCGTCCACATAACCTCCTAGCAGTCATAGATCGCATCGAGACTCTGTCAGCAACGTTTAAATCGTAAACTAAAACGCGTATCATACAAGGGGGACTCGGTCCATATAAATTCATATATACTTTACTTTTTAATTTCAGCGTGGCAAAAATCTTTAGTCAAGTCAATCCCATAAAGAGGAGGGCGGCAAAACTCTTTATTCAAGTCAATCCGATAAAGGGGAGTATTGAACTCGTATCGCTTGCTTGCAAGTTGCAATTGCGGGGATGCATCCTTGTCTCACGTTTTGCTTTGACAGTGGAATAAATGTTCAGTCAAGTCGATCCCAGAGATTGAAAAAGAGTAGGATCACAGATGAAACATGTATAGTCAATTGATAAATAGGAGATATTTTCTACAGCAAGTTAAATTGTGATATTGCTATCAAGATTCAACTGTGTAATTTTTTGAGTCAAACTCATTGACCCACGATTCATGAGTAGTGGTTCACACGAACCCATCTCTCATGAGAATAAATGGAACACTTAGCACTCATTGAATCTAGGTGATGCTCATTGAATAAATGTATAGTCAATCCAAAATATATAAAGAGGAGGATCAAACAAGTATTGATTGCTTGGAATTGAACATCCATTGATCTGTTAGCCACCAGTAAGGATCAAATTATGTCAATCCCAATATTATGTATCGTTGTTATATTTATTCAGGGTATGTTTGCAGAGGGAGCAGTGAAGCTAGGGGCAAGCCTTACGCCCTCTGCTTCAGGGCAACAGCAGTCTTGGCAATCCCCGGGCAAGAATTTCAGTCTAGGATTTCACCCAAGTGGAATCAGGGGATTCTATGTTGTGGGCATCAGATTTGCTAACATCGATGATTCAACTCTGGTGTGGACTGCAGGCTTCAATGGCGGAATTGAAGTGGGAGAAGAAGGTTCCTTCACTTTACAGAATGATGGCAATCTGGTTTTAAGCAATGGGACACAAATACTCTGGCACACAAACACATCCAATAGAGGCGTGGCATCTGCAGATATGCAAGATGATGGAAACTTTGTACTGCAAAATACTAGTTCAGACACAGTTTGGGACACCTTTGCAAATCCTACTGATACTCTGCTCGTCAATCAAAATTTCACCTTGAATCAAAGCCTGCGATCGGGTCCGTACACATTCACCTTGCAGCCCAGTGGAAATTTCACGCTCAAATGGAACAACTATATCACGTACTTGAACGAGGGTACTCCTCTTGCTACCACAGCATCTCTAACTAGCCAAGGAATTTTCAAGCTTTCCAATTCTTCAGATGATGCCATCTGGGTGTCTCGGAGCGGAGATTATACGGACAATTCTATCATAGTGCGAAGATTGAAGCTGGAATCAAATGGGAATTTGAGGTCGTATGGATGGGTCGCGAGTTCAGGGACATGGCAGTCGGGATGGAGTGCCGTGACAGACCAGTGCAAAGTCTATGGATGGTGTGGAAATTTTGGGGTGTGCGTTTACAATGATACAGGTCCGTATTGCGAATGCCCAACTGCAGATTTTGAGCAGATAGATCCGAATGATGTTACAAAGGGATGCAAGAGGAAACAGGATTTAACACACTGTAGCTACAACCTGAGTATGGTTCCACTGGATCACACAGAATTCTTTTCTTATCCCCCAGAATCAGAATCAAACTCAGAGATATATTATTTGGGAAATCCAGATTGTTGGATGAACTGCCTCGAGAATCCTAGCTGCATTGCGTCTACATTAATGAGTGATGGTACAGGCACTTGCAGGATGAAGACGAGCAACTTCACAAGTGCATATCAAACAGTAAGCATTGCAAGCAGTTCTTATGTAAAGGTATGCAGTGAAGGGCGGCCTCAAACCCCACCTCCTCCTGTCGGTACTGTGAATGAGTCCAAGGAACCTGAAGGTGGAATCGTGTTGCTAATTACCATTAATGTTCTGTAATAAAGTTATTTTTATGATTATTGTCATTTAGCGTTAGTGGTCAGATCTTTTGTATTACGTGGGAATTAATTTTCTTAAATTGGTTTTTATGAGATAGTTTAAAAAAGTTGTACTCAATTCCATACAATTTACAATATATAAGTATTTGATAATACATTTTAAAGCTGTAATCTTTTGGAGGGATGGATTTTTTAATAATGCGTAAGCTTAAATTTTTAATAATGGACTGAGATAGTGGTTGTCGGCATTGTGGCAATCAAGGCTACATCTAAAGAAATTGTTGGTTATTAAGACTTGGTAAAAAGTCAATTGAAAGAAAATATAGCATTAAAAAAGGAGATTTATGTGCTCATATCCCAATTATGGGAGAATCAACCATAGATGTTTATGTGATAGACTTTGAAGTAGGAGATATTGTCTTAAATTGAGACAAAATAAAACTTGTGTATTGTCTCAACTATTGTCTTTAAATGAGTGTCTTAAATTATTGTCTTTATAAGACAATAAAGAACAATAGTGTTGTTGTCTCTTGAAAGACAATTTCATTTTTGTCTCTATAGAGACGATGTGTTTAATCTCATGTATTGTCTCTCTAAAACAATATTCTCATTAGAGACAATATCACTTTAGTCCTCTTTAGAAATAAAATAAAATAATGAATTAAAAAAATATTCAAATAAATAAATATTCTTAAACATAAACTACAATATGGTTGATTAATTCATGTTAGGGCATGATAGAATCGAACCACCAACCTCCTACTTATAAAGCAGGTGCTCTTCCATTGAGCTAGAACCCTTTAAAGAATAAATATACCTTTCACAATCTCTTTATATCATTGTCAAAAATATTTTTCACGTCCATTATTTTTATTTTTTTTCATAGTCAAGTCATTGTTCTATGCATTAGGCTTCATCGTAGTTGTAGATTCTAGAAATTACCTCTCCTTCAAACAGGCTGCTTGTAGGAATTTGACAAAATAGAAAAACACAAATAACAACAATAAAATAACAATTCATTTAACTTTGAAATTATCGATCATGAAATACGAAATTGAAAGAAGTGCTCTGTATTGAATCCCCTATTCTATTGTTGAAAACTATTTTTATTGACAGCTTCAGCAAAAAAAAGAGGATTTTCTATAACAGATATAGTACTTGATCTTATTTTCTCATCATTGTTCTATGCATTAGGCTGTGTCATATGTAACAGTTACCATCAGAAGGTTTTCCTCTAGGGTATTCATTTGCCAAGTACTATGGAAGAAAAAATATCGATCACATGTTGATTAGATGAATGATTCCAAGTCTACCAAGTGTTTCTCTAGAAAGAGGCATCAAGAACTAATTACCTGGCAGAAATTTTGATAACCCATTTTTCATGCACACACGTGAAGAGTTCAATGCCAAGTCCAGTAGGCCATAATTTGGAAGGAAATTTTATGAATATCTTGCAGTAAATAACCATATCAAACTTATAGATCCATACTCATTCCATATATGTAGATGTCCAATATTCAGAAGCATTATAATTTCCTATATAGAGAAGATCTAATAACTACATGTAAAATCTGGTGCATAGTAGATATATACATATAGATAAACAAGTTTTAAAATGATGAGCTTTGTTTGAAGAACCCCAAAATTGAGAATCGTCAAGAAAAGGGGGATGGATTGGACAAGAGAGTTATGAAATATAATTGCATTTAGAAAATAAAGCACTCATTCATATTTAGCAGAATAATTAATAATGGTCTTATCTCTAAAACTTTAGCTTGACTGATGTTGAGGTCAAGGTCTTCCTTTGTTTGAGCAGCTTGCGCCCCTTATCTTGATGGTTCCCAGTTGAACATCAAAAAGGCAATACAAAAAGAACCATAGTGTAAGGGTGGGTTGTTGGTGTAGGACTCACTAATGGCTGGCCTTCATAAACTAATCCATAAAATAAAAAGCACCAGTTAAGGCCTCTACTTTCTGCACAGGCTTCTACAGCTGATAGAATGTCAAGGTTGCATTTGCCCTTCTTTTTCTTCTGCATGACATGGCATGCTAGGATTCTTGTGGCCATTCAGACCATCCTGGAGTGAATAGATGCAATATCTGCCCCTTTGTACCCCCCGTGCATCCCATGCCACAATTTTCTGTAATCTAGATCAGACCAAGACAAACAAAAAAGAGAAGGTGAGAATTCTATCCCATTGGATGTTAGCAATCTAAACCAGCGATGTTTATGTTAAGCATTTTATATTCTTTAGCACTTGTCTAGTTCCCTTGACTAATTAAGAGACTTTGTAAAAAGAAATAAAAAATAATGCTTTCCTGACATTTTGGCGCCCAGTGAATCATAAGAACTTTTAAACAAGAATAAGATGCATTAGGAAAGCTCTATTAACAAAAAATTTAGATATGAAAGTTTGCAATAGTAATATACATTACCACATCCATAGCAAACTAAAGTCTCGTCCACTTTCAGCACATGTAGCGATATCATGATAGAGAAGCTCCTTTTCTCTTTCTACCAACCTAGTTGCTATTTCCATGACCTGCACATAAGAACAAGTTGGCTTTAGAATGATTCTAAAAGCCTTTAGATTTTTAGAAGATATTTTGTTAATCAACATGAAACATTAATATAGTTATAAGAAATGAGACAGTTATTATACATTGTCCCTTTTTAGAGTTTGTCTATCATAAAAATATGATCAAAAATTTATTCGAAAGTATGTCTTACAATTGTTGTAGAATCTTGACTACAAGCATCCCATCTTGCATTTTATTTTCTCAAAGAATAATCTCATACTATAATATTATGAAAGACTAATTGAAACAGAGTAAATTCATAACCACAAAAAATACTAATATCTTGCACAAGATACTACAAGGAACATTGAAAAATGATAGAAAACCCATGAGCATACTTATCCAATGTTAATTTTGATTATGGTTTCATAAATCTTCCTATGGAGATAAGACTTTGGGCCAAACATGTACTTAAAATTCAGTGATAACATTGTTATCATTGTGAGCTAAATGTCTTTATTCAAAAAATCTACTCCTTATGAATATTGTGATTACCTAAGTCCATGAGAAGAAAGAAAGCAAGAAAGCATTCTATAGAACATTGAAAAACCACAAAACCATCATTGTTCTCATCATTATTTAGTGTATAAAATTAAGGAAATATGATTTGTCAAAGAAACTTCAATATATGTAAATCATTTTGTTACTTGAAATGGACCGAAATGCATCAAAAGGAAAGGACCAATTGAGGGAAACTGAACCAAAACTATTTTTTTGTTGGCTTTGCTACTAAAGTTCCTTTCACTACAACAAAGAGATAGATCCAATTAAAAAAGATGGCACTGTTTTATATTAAAATTGAAATAGAATGAATCATTGAAGGAAAAGATAGAAGTGAAGACTTATTATATCCGTCAAGAAGAAAATAGACCAAATATACCACACCCCAAGATATACAACATCCTTCAACCTTCTAATAACAATAGTTGGAAAGGATCATATTCAAGCTAAGTTGCTGAATATAAAAGAGTTGGAGGATGTTGTATATCTTTCCAAATATTGTTCTTAGAGGGTTGGAAAGGATAGTTGGAAAGGATCAGATCCAACTTCAAGTTACAACTATTGGTGTTGGTGTTGGTTCTAGTACTACAGGATTGTTGGCTAGAGCTGCAAGAACACTTGTTGTGGCTGCAAAAAATATACAAAATGCAATTAGTACTAAGAATTCTAAAGCACACAAACGCAAGTAAAAGCCCATATGCAAATTTAAGTCAAATGTAATAAAGATTCCTGTTAAGAGAAAACTTTCATGAATTCGAATATACATGTGTTGAAGGCCCTCCAAGTGTTGAGGATTTAGTCTTAAAATAACAAAAATCTTAATGACTTCAGTTCTAAAGCTTTAGAAGATAAAGAACAAAATTTGGTGTAAATAACATTGCAATGACAATATCACAATAAACTAATGTAGACTTCAAATGAAGGTAATCTTAAAAAAATGAAAGTAACCACCAAATCAAAAGCTTCAAAGGTTGAATCATAAGATAATTAACTTCTTTTTTGGTAGTCAAATATAATAAAAGGATGTGACAGATGAAACATTCAACAAAAATAGAAAATATAAAAAAGAACAAATCATATTGTAAAATCTGAATTGCTAGTTTTAACAGACATACTACAGTTGACATGTACTTATATGCAAGAACAACCTTGACCCCTAATAGTATAACCATAAACATAGATCCTATCAACAGAATATTGATAATTTGAATTTTAAAAAACAAAAAGCACTAAATTGAAATGACATTTCTTTCTAGGATTTACCTACTCCATTTTGATGTTTCTAACACTTTTTGAAAGGACAAGATATGATGGAAAGATCAATGATCAAGGGATGAGACTACCTTAGACAACATAAAAAGAAAGAAAGTTTTTTTGTGACTTTGTTTTCTTCCAATGTGGTGTCATCCTTCAGCACTTTGCCTTGATATATCAGTTAGTGTCGATCAGATGGATAAGCCCCTTGAAGGAGCCTCAAAGGTACCCTTCTTCAGTTAGTTTTTGTCTCTTAAGTTGGGTTCCTTGTTCTCTAATACCATACTTGGCTACTTCAAAGACATTAGCAATTGGCTTTTTGGATTATGGATGTTTGCATGGCCTGCTACATTGGCTTTGATTATATTCCTTTCAAGAACACCTTAAAGAAATTTTAGGGTTGGAGGTAACCCCATACCTTAAATGGAACACATGCACACAACATGAAATTATGATGTAATGTGAGACACAGATCTAAGGTATTGTATTTCATTAATACACAATAGCTTTTGCACAAATGCCTATTTAAATGAAAATAGTGTGTAAAAAGAAGAGGACAATTCATAAGAGGCTAGCTTAGTATAAATGAGAAACATTATTTTTATGTGCTAAGCATCAAGAAAATAATGCAGAAACCAGATTACACTTTCAATTGCAACGATTCAATATCCATACATTACAAAGATAAATTCATAATCAGCAAGAGTATCTTCTAATGCCGCTGATTTTCAATCTTTCTATCTAATGACCAGTGGGCCCAAAATATGGTCACATCATGTTGATTTCCAATATCACTAGCATCGTGAAAGAAAATAGAAAATTGAAATTTTAGAGGGCACTGGTTATGAAATCTCAACCCAAAATATGATCACAGAATATTGATTTCCAATATCACCAGTATTGTGAAAGAAAATAAAAAATTTAAATTTTAGAGGGCATTGGTAATGAAATCTCATCCCAAAATATGATCACAACATATTGAGTTCCAATATCACCAGCATCGTGAAAGAAAATAAAAAATTGAAATTTTAGAGGGCATTGGTTAAGAAATCTCAGCCCAAAATATGATCACGTCATGTATTGATTTCCAATATCACCAGCATCGTGAAAGAAAATAAAAAATTGAAATTTTAGAGGGCTGGTTATGAAATCTCAGCCCAAAATATGATCACAACATATTGATTTCCAATATCACCAGCATCATGAAAGAAAATAAAAAATTGAAATTTTAGAGGGCACTGGTTATGAAATCTCAGCCCAAAATATGATTACAGCATATTGATTTCCAATATCACCAGCATCGTGAAAGAAAATAAAAAATTGAAATTTTAGAGGGCACTGGTTATGAAATCTCAACCCAAAATATGATCACAGCATATTGATTTCCAATATCACCAGCATTGTGAAAGAAAATAAAAAATTGAAATTTTAGAGGGCACTGGTTATGAAATCTCAGCCCAAAAGATAGGGTTTTGTTCAAAACATAAAGGCCCCAATGTATTAATGTTTTATTTGTTTGTTTCATTCATTTTAATGAGTTCTTTCTTTCTTCCTAAGAGATACCATGACTATTTTGAAGAATAAATTAACAAGTTTTATCACAAATCATTTACCCTTTATTCATACTCTGTTCTAGAAGAGGTATAATCATTTTTCTTGGAATATGTATGCTATGTTTTCCAAGAAACAATGACAATGACTACTGCAATGCTTCATTAACTATTTTACAAGAAGTATATGACTATTTTGTTCAAAAGAATGAGGGTTCTCGAGAAAGATATTACTATTTCATTATGAAAATAAAAAATGGAGGCTACTGTCATAGAGTAGCAAAATCGATGAAATAAAAATACATAACTTTTTCCAGAAGCTCTACAGTGGAATCCAGTGCTATTTCTGTTAGAACATAAATCTTTTTCTTATGAGAAATCATGTTTGCGATTTGTGTAGTGGAGATGGGAAAGCATTGTGTTGGGAGTATCCTTTCTATTTTTCTTTCTCATTACTCGTTACATTGTGAGTATTGTGAGCTATTTATACATGGTTAAGTAATCTATGGGATTAATTTGACCTCTTCTATTTTTCAATTAATAGAATGTGTATTGTGATATATAACAGAGCAAGAAAAATTCCAAGCTTTTTTGGGTATCTGCTGCTGCTCCAGTAACATCTGTCATTTTAGGCAGCCTCCTGGTGTTCTGCACACATGCAGACAAACATGGAGTACAAATTTTATGAGAAAAAAGCACTCAAAACTTGTTGTGGGTTTGCTCAATTTCTATTAACATTTAGAGAATTTGAAACGGAAAAGCTTCTGCTTTCTGGGGAGAGATTCATTGAAAAAAGAGATTATTTCACACTCTAATGCTCTTTCCTTTTCAATGAGTACTTATAAAGCATGGTTACTGACTCCCTTAGAAATTGGAATTACAAGTGGGGCATTTGAAGAAAGGTTTAAATCCCTTTTCTATTCAGCTCTTAGTCTTCCATGGACAGTATTTGAAGGTTGCTTTAAAGACAGGACTCATATGCGGTCTTATCTCCCTAACCGTAAGAAAATAGCTAAGTTGTCGGTTCGATTCATATTTAAATTTTTAACAGAGATTTATTATTAAGTATAAAATTTCCACTAGAGAATGTTTGGGTATTTGTTTGGCAAAATGTTGAGATGGATAGTAGAAGAGGAAAAATCAGCCATACAGTGCCATGACCAGGAGAATGTGTTAAAAACTAGTGAGAAGAAAGCATGTTTATAACAGTGGATATGCATTGTTCAAAGAGAAGATATAGTAGATCAATGTGCCAATGTCAAACATAGCAAGCGTAGGAACAGAGTATTTTCTTTCGTAAATGATATATCATATAGATACTAAAAGTGATAGAGATATTTAATGACAATGGTATGAACAAGGCACAAAGTAGCGATAAAAAGGGTGAAGATGTTAAACCAGTATCAAGATGTGTCCCAAAGAGGAGTGTCACAATGATATGAATATGAAGATCTTGTTTGCTATCCTACTTGGAGAGAGATCCAATATGAAGGGGAAAACATGTACATTCAATGTGGAAAAGACAGTGAGAAATGATGTCAAAAGAATAGTTATTCTAAGTGTAAAAAGGGAAAAAGAGCCAATGGAGCACAGTGTTGTTGTATGTTTTGACAATGACCATAAAATGCTGGTAATAGTCATGGTGCATGGAATATCAATGATAAAAGTAGTAATGAGTGCAATGTCAAAAGCAATAATATAATAGCGGATTTCATTTGAGTTGCAGATTTTTTGCAGATCAATGTCAAAAACATATACATTCAATGTGGAAAAGACAGTGAGAAATGATGTCAAAAGAATAGTTATTCTAAGTGTAAAAAGGGAAAAAGAGCCAATGGAGCAATGTTTTTGTATGTTTTGACAATGACCATAAAATGCTGGTAATAGTCATGGTGCATGGAATATCAATGATAAAAGTAGTAATGAGTGCAATGTCAAAACCAATAATATAATAGCGGATTTCATTTGAGTTGCAGATTTTTTGCAGATCAATGTCAAAAACATGTACATTCAATGTGGAAAAGACAGTGAGAAATGATGTCAAAAGAATAGTTATTCTAAGTGTAAAAATGGAAAAAGAGCCAATGGAGCACAATGTTGTTGTATGTTTTGACAATGACCATAAAATGCTGGTGATAGTCATGGTGCATGGAATATCAATGATAAAAGTAGTAATGAGTGCAATGTCAAAAGCAATAATATAATAGCATATTTCATTTGAGTTGTAGATCAAGGCAACCATCAAGAAAGGAGAAATGATCAACAAAGGAGTAAGAGATAGAGAGAAACAATATTTTTCTCAATAACCAACAGATGTAAATATAGTGGCAAAAATATTTTAAATAATGACAAGCAATGCTAATAGTAGTAGAACATGGTTCAAAACATTGATAATGATAATGGAGGTCACTGTAAAACAATGATATAAAAAAAGTGAAAGAAAGGATTCATGCAAAGAGTGATATGAAATGTTAATGTAAAGTAATGCACGATTTGATAATAATAAAAAATCGTGACTATCCAAAATAGATTCAAAGGAGGCTTTGGGGATTGATAACCTAAGGGAGCTCATCATAACCAGAAAAGGGAAAAAACCCATTACTGTGGGGTTTTGAAAATACATCGTCTCCTCCCCTTTAGAAAAAATCCTATGCTAGATGTATCCAAAAGGGTTGGGCCTAAAAATACCAGAATCATGTTTAGTTTGTAAAGAATAACCTCTCATTTTCATGACACCCAAAGGGGCTTTGAGGTTTCCTGCAAGTGCATCCCCCACTAATTTCATCGACCATGCTTGCTTCTCTGGACCTTCAAAAAGACAGTCTATCTTGCATTAGTTTAGCAGTGACAAAATACCCACAATACATAAATGAACTTCATGGTCTGTTAAAACAAGGGAGGAAACAAAGCACAACCCAATGGATGCTGGGGAGGTAGAGCATTCAAACTTACCCAAAAATATAAGAGCAGGCCAGATAACCTATCTAACAAAAGATCCATGAAGAAAAGATTAAGGCATATGAAATATTCATGAAGCAAAGAATAAAGAAAATGAAGGGTTTTAAAAAATCACTAGGGTCGACATGAATTACAGGACAAGATGATGAAACATTAATGAAGCAAAGATTACAGCATATTAAAAACTCACTTGGGTTGACATATATGAGCATTGTAGCACCCCTAAAATCACAAAATTCTGGAGCTTGCATGGTTGCTTGATAATAGGCATTGAAAGCGTAGAAGATGTGGGCAGAGAGCATATTGGGAGCATAAAAAAATCCACAAGGCTGTATAACACAATCACCTTCTCTACAATAATATTTTTTGACATTGTCATTGATCTCTTCACTTGCATTATTCACTACATTAAACTCCCAAATCTCTGTATGCTCCCATCTCTAAATCTAGTTTCCCATTTTCTACCGTTAACAATGGCCGATAAATCTGAAAAAATCTTGAATGATTTCTCATAAATTGGAATGCCCAGAACGGCCTTTTACCCCACCAATCCTTCCTTGAAATAGTTTCTCAATCCATAATCAACACTGATCTTGCAAAGCAGCATATTCCCTATCTCGTGCAAATCATAGCTTATGATATTTGCCCACTCCATATTTTTAACCCACTCCATATTTTTCCCCATTTGGGCAACTGGTATGTGATGAAATTGAAATTTGTAGCAAATCTCGCCGAATTGATGAAAAATGCAGCGGTGATCAACAAAAGAGGCAAAGATTTTTTCGTTGCCTCTATCTCCACTACACTCCGCTTTCCAAGACCAAAATCCCCAAATTTTTCCTGTGTGTTCCTCGCGGTCTAGATATTCCCAATCTTTTATTTCCTTCCACAAATTATCTTGAAGCGGGAAAATGCATTTTTCATTTTTTTTTTTCATTTGTCTCAATTTTTTATTTAAGATACTTCCAATAATTTTAGTTTTAAATTTAAAATAATTAAAGTGTTTGAGACGAAAAATTAATTTCGTCTTTAAAAAATGTCTTAAGTTGCCCTCTTGGGTAGTAGTGTGTAGACTCACTTTTCAATCAAGTGGATGAAATGTGATGAAATGACTCTTCACAATTGCTAGGGTAGCGAGTCAAATGCTTTGTATGCATTAGGGAGTCACACTAAAGAGGAAGTTGTAATGACACAAGGGGCTTGGTCACATGAACAAGAAAGGCCTTCAGATTTTGCACAAAATGAATCAAAATCAAGAGCTGTAATTACTGGATTTGGAGATGTGTGAAAATTTTACTTATGCCAAAAAAAGAGAGAGAATTGACTTCTCTACTTGAAGGAACATAAAAGAAGACAAAATCATTGGTGTTGGTGCATTTAGTTATCTTTATCTTTGTTTCTATAGAGGTAACTTCAACCGGTGATTCTAATTATTTTGTTGTTCTTCTAGATAACAAGTACTTGATAACTTTAATTTTCTCAAGAAACAAACTGATAGCAAAATTAAGTGTCTAATAATGGATAACAATTAATTCTACTCTATAGACTTTGATCAATTTTGTGCGAAGAATGGTATTAAAAATGTTCCATCTTTACTAGAAGAAAATAGTGCATCATACAATTTAAAGAGTAAATTTTTTGAGGGAGCTTGTAGCATGCTCTTTCAAATGCATATTTGGAATTTTTTTTGGACAAAGACAACAAACATAGTGGTGTATTTAACTAACCATAATACATTCTTTAAATTAGCTTTTAAAATTTCTTAAGAGAAGTGAATGGATAAGATGATTATGTATAGTCATCTACATGCATTTGGCTCTAAAGGATTCATTCAATTCCCACAAGAAAATCACTGGACCTAGAAGTGAAATTGAAAGAGTGTATCTTTGTTGGATACATAGATGGGATGTAGCTATAGGTTGTGGGATCCCATTTCAAAACAAGTTACGCACAATGAAAAAGTGATGCCAAGTCTACCTAACATCAAATGTCTACTAATGTTTCACTAGAGGATGAAATGGGAAGTGCAGATGGATACAACATAACTAGATGATAAGGGACCAACTAGACTTATAGTTTCAACTTTCCACTACTGAAAATTCAGATGTGTAGGATGACAAAATGGATATAGAGAACTTTGTTGCTAGATATGTTAGTGATGATATTGGTTCTACTCTAGTAGATGTAGTAAATCTTGTTATGAATGTGAGGTCTCCTTGGGCACCAACATACATTTTATATTTGCATCCTACACCTTGTAGATATGAGAATAAAACATATGGGTTATATAAAGATACACTAACTCTAGATGGGTCTAATTGCTATACAATAAGAGTAGTGATGTCTTGTTCAGTGGCTCACTAAATGTCAAGCTATTGTGGATCCTAAGGAAAGGTGGAAAAAATGATTGAGTGATTTGGTTGAGAGGATTCCACAGAGAGAGAGAGAGAGAGAGAGAGAGAGAGAGAGAGAGAGAGAGAGAGAGAGAGAGAGAGAGAGCTTCAAATTAAGTTTTTTCTTTGAATATGAAAAGGAGTAAGGTAGTTTTTGCAGAAAATGGGTAGACTACTAGTAAGCTTTTATAAAAGGTGTACTTTTTGATCTTGAAATTATCCTATACAATAGGAAATTAAAAGAAATGTGGATTGTTCCTCTTTCCTTATTGCATGATCAAAAGGAAGATGACCACTTGGATCAAGGAGGATTTAATCTCTAAGTGAGTGCAATAATTATTCAATATGATTGATTAAGAGGAGTTGATAGCAGGATGATGCAAAATAAGCTTAAATGACAACTTTCAACATGACAAAATAGACCAAAATCAAACAGGAACCTATAGTAACCTAAAATAGAAACTAAACATTAGTATTGACCTGTAGTTTGAATTTGAGGCAGATTTGAAAGGTCTAGTTCATGCCTTTCTTTCTATATACCAAGGTAAGAGTTTTGAGTTGGGGGCCAATTCCGTGGAAGTCCCCAGGGTGAAAAATTTGGAATCCAAAATGGGCACCCAATTTTTACAAATCGGGCACCCATTTATGTTCAAGAGCCCGATGCATTTTCAAAAATTAGGCACCCGATTTTTAATCAGGTGCCCATTTAGGATCGGGCACCCAAAGAAAAATGGGCACCTGATTTGTTCAAAACTAGCTCCTATTTTAAACAAATCGGACACCCATATCAAAAATCTATTTTTTTTAAAAGAAAAAAAACCAATTTCTTGTCATTTTCATCTTCAAGAAAATGGGATCACATTTAGTAGAGCTCGGGTGCTAGGTTTAGCTTCCCCTGTTGACCCCATCTGCCATTTTTTTTCGTGTTCCATGTACGTACTATTGTTTTCTATTATTTTTTTATGATTTTTGTCATTAAAAACTGTAGTTTCAAGTTATTTTTAACTTAAAAACATAGTTTAATGTTGTTTTCAAAATTGCTTTATCTTTGAAGTACTTTTTTATTTTAATTTACTTTCTAAATTACCATACTAAAGTAGAAAACTAGTAAAATTTAGGTATACAAAATTAAATTACAAAACCCTACGTAGAAAACCAAAACCCTAGGTAGTAAAACAAAAATGTAAACCTATAAAAAATTAAATTACGAAACCCTAAACTTAGAAAATCAAAACATAAATTTAGTTCAAACCAAAACATAAATTTAGAAACTCTCTCTCTCTCTCTCTCTCTCTCTCTATTTTAAGTTTTAATTATTTAAGTCATTCAAGTTGTAAGGTAAAATATATTTTATAGTATGTTAATTGTAAATTATCATGTTTATATATGTACACAGATTGGCAATATGGATGATTTTCATATTGATGAGCTTATAGGTCAGCATGCACCACCTCCTCCTCCTCCTCCTCCCCCTCCCCCTCCACCTAGAGAGTTAAGAGATAATATTAGGAGAAATGTAGAGGCGATCATGAGAGATATAAATATTATTAGGAATGATCCCTATCCATCTGCCCAGCTACTATGCCTTGCAGATAGCATGCAAGGCATAGTAGATTCTGTACACACATTAGACTATGAGATTGATAGTTTTGAGTCATGGAGGGAGAGTATGCATGTATATTATGCTAATGATCTCTCTTATAAAGAGGTTAATATATTAAAAATTACAAAAATTGATTTAGCATGCTATTTTTTGAACCCTACAATGGGTGAGCAGATACTTGGCAAGAACCATGTATTTCGATTAGATGGTGTAGACACCCCAACATAGCAGATAATTTTTGGGAGAAATGGTGGATGGTATTTGACCATCCACCACATGCTAATCATGAGGTCCCACTTTATTTTTTGAAGAAATTATGGGCTGAGTTTGAAATGGGTAAGAAACCCAATTATTTTGACATGAGAGCATTTCAAGGGGTTGGCTGGGGCATGCCACAGGATAGTCTGGGGGCCAAATTGAGTGATAGAACTAGAAATAGTGTGCGCAATGAGCCCCTTGTTCCTCTTCCATCTCATGTACTTCCTGCACCTGTCCATCATTCAGAAGTGCAGTCATCTCTTGGTTCTTTGAATGTCCTTATGGGCAATTTGTTACAGCACATGACCTAGGTGAGGATTGCCCCCAACATAGCACATGTTTGCACGAGTTGTAGGGGTATATATAGGGGTCCCCAATCTGATGTTGATGCTACCCATGCTACCCATGGTGGATATGGTGATGATGCTGGTGGCGCAGATGGTGGATATGTCGATGATGATGATGGCGCACATGGTGATGCCAGAGATGATATCTCATCATATGTTGATTTACTCAATGTAGATGATGATCATCCTGCATAGGTAAATTTAATTATAATTTAAATATAGTGCAATATTAAATTTCTTATTTATACAATTATGAGCATAACATATGGATTTTTTTGTGAATAGAGGAGGGTTGACCCTCCATCATTCATTACCCATCATCATATGACATCTACACCTCGACATATCAGTGCTCCATTCATGATATGCACTCTAATCATGATACATTTAAACTTTAAACAAAATAAACTTTAATTGATAATGTGTTTGACATTTTTTTGTGATTTTGTAGGGTCTCTCATGTACCACTGAGATTGGTAGTTCATTATTTGCCCCACCAATCACCGAGAGTCAGCCACATATACCTATAGTATGTTTTTCATTTATTAATTTTAAGCACATTTAGATCTTACTAATTTACATACAACTTTGATTCATAGTTATTTTTTTGCAATTGTAGGCTTTTGGATTGTCTCATATTCCACAATCACATTTATGGACCCTGACTCATCGATGACATTAACTATGTGTCACACACGTGCTATAGGTAATGTACATGTTTTTATTCCATAAATTTGTATAGTCAAGTTATATATACTTTATAATTTATGTATATGTACTATAAGTTTGATTCATGCTTTATATATGTTGTTTAGTTCAACACCACCATGAGTCTTGGCATGGATACATGATTAAGCCAAATGCAACCATTGACACTATCTTTTGAGGTAATGATTAAAAGTAAATTTTCAATGTCCATTGTGTATCTAGATCTTTTACACCTAATTATTAAAAATTTATACTTTAAATATTTTTATAGGAGTTGGCTGCATCCACTTTTCATGTACCTCAGGATGAGGGTACTCAAGACCAGATAGAGCCGGATGAGGGTACTACTGAGGACCATACAGAGCATGTTGATGCATCACAACCCTCTTCACGTGGAGTGAAGAGGACTGTAGATCAGCTAGATGAGTAGAGTTATATTATAATGTCTATTTGGACTTGTTTTATATGATGATGACTATTTGGAGTTGTGTTATGATGACTTGTTGTCATATTATTTGGACTTGTTTTATATTATGATGACTATTTGAACTTATGTTGTTACTTGAACTTGTTTTTACAGTAGGACTTTGTTTTGTGATTGTATGTATATATCATGAGTTGATATGATGGACATTATGATACATGTAAATTATTTTAGGACTTGTTATGTTATTTATCTTAGTCATGAGTTGTTATTTATATATATGAGCTTATGGAAAAGAACTCATTTTTAATATCAATTGTAATTAAATTTATCGATATCCTAAAAAAACCATATATCTAACAATGAGATCTATTAATTCATGTGTAGTTGAGAAGAACAATATCTAGATACATTACAAGTAATATGAACACTTTCATTAACTATAAAAAAAACCATCTATCTAACAATGAGATCTATTAATACATGTAATTGACAAGAACAATATGGATGAGTCAAACTTAATAACTATTAAACAATGAAATATATTTAATTTGAACAATGAATACATATGAATGCACAAATAAATCTATCATAAGATCTATTAAGTGAACATAATCTGACCAATGTGCATAGTTTAATATTTAGAATAGAATTAGGTGAATACAAAGTTATGAATTTAACTTAAATATTTAAAACAAAATACGATGAATAAAAGTGAGTTCATGTGAACTTAAATTACAAAGACAAAATTGTACGAATACAAGAGTGCATTGTACTACATAAATAGTTCATGTCTAGATGTTCTTCCAAACATCCTACATCATAAAAATAAACATGTTGAAATCTTAGAATTTATAAAAGTTCATTTAAAGTTAATTTTAATTTAAATTTCAAATCTATATCCCTAAATTATAAATTATGACACTTCAAAGAAAACATGTAGAAAACATATAAAAATATGACAATTGAAGAAAAACTTACATGTATAAATTTGATTTGAAACCTAATGTACCATCAGCATCCTCTCTTTTCTGCAATGTGGACCTATAATAGTTCATGTCTAGATGTTCTTCTAGACATCTTGCATCATAAAAATAAACATGTTGAAATGTTAGAATTTATAAAAGTTCATTTAAAGTTAATTTAAATTTAAATTTCAAATCTATATCTCTAAATTATAAATTATGAAACTTCAAAGAAGACATGTAGAATGTAATGCCCAAAAATTTTGGGTCAAAACACAACCAACAATTTTTATTTTTTTTTAAAAGGTTAAAAGTTTTCTACGTTCAAGATGCAGGTTAATCGGTGATAATGTCAAACTCAAAAGAGTCAGGAGGTCAAAACCTCTACAAAGTTGATTTCCCCAAAAGTAGCTAGTTAAACTTCAAAGGAAGATGAATTCGTTAATCAACTTAACATTCAATTTCCGTCGATCGACAATCTGTTAATCTTATAGATTATCCAAGTATGAAAGAAGATTTATTTAATTAGCATTATTACATATTTAGGTTCATCATTTTCCATAAGTCCAATCTTGATTATTACGACCAGGTTGTCAGTTATGGAATTATTAGATATTAAACCAAATGATCGACTACACCAATATCCATTGCAAAAAGAATGTGTATTAATTCAATTCTTAATTACAATGTATCAATAGATTAATAAACTTATTAACTAATCAATAAATCAATGATAAACCTAATTAATGATATATATTCAAGGATTATAATTAAATATTATATATGAAAATTAATTAATAATTATAATATATTAATTAATTAATATAATTATTAATTAGTTAATATACTATAATATATCAATTAATATTATATATGTACTATAACATTAGCACATGGTACCATAATAACAAAATAAATAACTTAAATATTGCTAAAAAGGAATAATGACTATCTATTATAATAACAACCAATATCTTCAAAATAACATAATAACTTAAATTAAATAACAACCTAATCTATCTTAACAACCTACTATTCCTACTAAATATCCTACTTATACTACCTAACCTACTAAGCCAACTAGTCTTACTCCCTACTCCTAGCACCCTGCACCCATCACATCCCCCATTCCCCACTTTCCAATACAAGGACAAGGGAGGGGGTACGTAGAAAGAGGGAGAGGGAAAGCAAAGTTTAAAACAAGTTTTAAATGCCCTTTCCAAAGAGCTGCGTCCATACATGCATGGGGAGGTGGAAGTTGTGTAAGAAGAGTGGAATGTGGGTCCCTCCTCCCTCACATACAAAGTAAACCAGCCCTCTTTCATGCTACGCCACCCAATGAAGGGACAAGGCTTAAATGCAAATGCAGGCCCATAAAAATTTGTTGAAAAAAAAAAGCATGGCGCCCTTTTTCACGTAGACTTGAAAACATAAAAAGGTAATTTGCATTTAGAAAAAGGCATGGAAGTCAACAAAGGACAATTTCCTTGACCAAATAAAAAGATTACAATTAAAATAAGACATGACCTCCCTCCACCTACGCATTGATAAAGGAAAAGTATTAATGGAGTAAGGGAGAGGTGGGAATAATTATATTTAATTAGCTTATGTCAGAAAAAAAGGTGGCAAGTTTATTATTAAAATATGACTGTGTAAGAAATTGTATGGGAATTATTTTCCCATACAATTTTCAGAGAGTTTGACAGCCAATATTTTTCTTTTACACAGAATTCTTCTAAGTATGTGAACAATATTACTTCCTTCTCAATTTTGAATAGAATATTATTATTTTACTAGTTTCTTTGTTGCATTAGGAAGGCTATAGCTTTAAAAGTGATAATGTTTTCAATGAGGATTAAATATAGTTGATCTGCAAATCAAATTGAGGTAACATTATAGAAACTAATCTGTTCAGTTCTTCATAGTAGTTTCATTACATTTGTTAGGATTGAAGGTAAGATGTGAATCACATTTAGAGGATGTTTTTCAATGATCATTACATATGGTTCATCAAATATGATACTATGATATACATATATCAATCCAATTAAGAAATCATGAGGAAATTGATACAATGTTTAATCTTTCAATATTGATAACTCATTGCAAAGAGAGTATTTTCATCTATATAGAGAGAGAGAGAGATCTTTTAAAACGTATGCAAGAATTCATTGTAAACAATAAGGAATCCATTGCAATTACATATACAATTACATCAAATACAATTACATCTTCTTATTTACAATAAAGCATTGCAATTTGCTAATACCACACAATAGGAGATCATTTAAATGACAGTCCCTTATCTATTTGATCATCACAAAGGCTCCAAGTAAAAGCATTATAATCCCTTTTACAACAATAGATGATTACATACAAAGAGGGATTTCACAAGGAATGAACAAGTTGTTTTCTCACAACCACCCAACTATTGATAGCTCCTCTTTGAGCTTCCACAAATCTGCAAATGCATACAAGGCAAAAGGAAACGACCATGGGAGCTCACCTCCCATCCTAGGCCTCTCATGAGGCCACCCCCTAGCTTAGGGAAACCACAAAGAATAGGATACATACACAAACTCAAGCACTCACATGAAATCAAACAAATAGATCCCAAATTCCCTCAAGGATAAAACATAGGATCAAATCCGATCCTTTAATAGGGTGTGAATGGGCAACACATGGAGAAGCCAATGCCATAATAAGGCCACACATGGACCACAATAAACAATGTCAAGGCCACACATGGACCTCCATAACAACGTATCTCATATCAATGGCACACAAGGCCAAATCCCTCCTTATAACCCAAAAAATGCCCCTTGGGCTTCAAATGCAAAGGCTACTTGGGGACAACACACCCAAGCTTATCCTTCCCCACACATGGAGGAAACTCTACACATAATGTTGCCTCCATGTCCACACCCCCTCTTGGTTGCTCTTCCCTCCCAAGGGTGATTGAGCCAAGAGTAAACAACCCAAAACACCATCACAAAAGAAAATACAAATGCCATTTCATGCTCTCACCATGACCAACCATGGGGAGCTAAAACACTTAACAAAAAAATTACAACTACAAGATTCATCTACAACAAAATGAGAGAGATGAAGAGCAAGATCCTCCAACCTATGATCCAATGCAAAATGAGGAAGTGTTTGAGCCTTCTCCTTCTTCTATCCTTAGCTTTTTCCTTCTCCAAGTTTAGTGGTCTCTAAAAGGTAGAGAGTGGGTGAACAAAAACCCAACCCCCTCTAAAAGTTCTACTAAAAGGGACTCCCCCAACCAACTCTCCACAACCCTCATTAAGATGGTCCATCATGCAAGTTGAAATTTCGTGCAAGATTAAATGGGCACTATTGGAGGGGACAAAAGGTCAACATATGGCTTTTCCCATGCTAAAATTACCCCTAACCTATGGGTACAAGGAATGGGCTACCTAAAAATGCATGAAACTACCCCCTAGGGTCCCATTTAACCCTCCAAAAACCATGGTTCAGTTAAAGCACGAAAATGTAAGGTATGACTTGACTTAGGGATCCTAAGATAAGAGGTTACACTTAAAATACCCCCTCAAGTAATCCTCTAGGACTTGCTCTCACACTCCAATCACACAACATACCTTAGTTAACAATAACTCTAGTGTCAAGCGACACTCACATAATTAACATCACAATTAAGGTATGTCCAACATATTACAACACTTAACAATCCTACACATACATTCACATTACGATTACAAAATAAAACACTTCACAACGAAGCCCTGGTCTCTTCAATAGATGGGGCCTTGGCTTTACTGATAGCACAAGTATTCAATGTGGTTTCCCCGAATGTTTCCATGGTCCTTCCACCTGCAAAACCTAAATGCAGCATCAGTAATTCAAGGAAGAAAACCATCATATATAACATACAAGATGTAATATCTTCAGTTAATCTTAGCTCAATTGCATACAAGGAGTCATACAAAAAGTAATGATCTAACACAATTCAATTGATCATTCAATCACATAGAATGAAATGTCATAATTCATTTGTCTACACGTAATCATTTAGGATTCAATAATCACATTAAGTAAATTCAATTTGTATAACTCAATTATTACTTCAATTGCCTATATAATTCATAATTTAATTTGCATAATTCAATTTGTAATTCAATAGCATAATTCAAATGAAATCAAGATTATCTATAGTCTATTATCATCATCAGATAGTCATTAGGTTCTCATAATAAAAAGATAATAATAGCATCTAACATAATCACATCTGAAACTACTAAGCATGGGTCCTTGCACAGGATCAACAAAAGTATATAGTCTAACATGATCAAATCCAAATCCACTCATCATGGATCCACATACAGAGTCAACAAAATGTGAAGTCTAACGAGTCCATCACAACATAACAGTAGATCGAAAGAGTCCAAGTATCTCCAAAAACATAATCAAAATGAAAATGTAGTGTCTAGCAAATCTGGATCACTATGTGGGACTAAGGTGGGCCTCACATAGAAAACATATAAAAATATGACAATTGAACAAAAACTTACATGTATAAATTTGATTTGAAACCTAATGTACCATCAACATCCTCTCTTTTCTACAATGTGTCTATAATAGTTCATGTCTAGATGTTCGTCCAGACATCCTGCATCATAAAAATAAACATGTCGAAATGTTAGAATTTATACAAGTTCATTTAAAGTTAATTTTAATTTAAATTTCAAATCTATATCTCTAAATTATAAATTATGACACTTCAAAGAAGACATGTAGAAAACATATAAAAATATGACAATTGAACAAAAACTTACATGTATAAATTTGATTCAACCTAATGTACCATTAGCATCCTCTCTTTTTTGCAATGCGTCTATGAGTGCCTCATGATCTTCCATTGAAAGTGTCCATAATATTTTATTAGCAGGTCTCCCTTTGTATCTTTCCATTTTGATATTTGTTGCCACTACCAAATGGGAATAGTGCATAATCTTCTTTTCTGATTGATAGTCTTCAAAAGCTGGTAAACCATTCCTTCTTGTTAGGTATTTGCGTAGCCATGTACTAACTACCACAATAGACCCAATTGGATACTAAAAATTATCATCATCTACTTGATGGCATATCAACTTTTTCTTAGGTTCTACACATCGAGCTAACCAATACTCTGTCTGCTCTTCATTATCCTTAGGTGCAACAATAGTATACACATGTCCTGCAAAACAAAATTAAGTACATACACTGTAAATAAAACTTGTTTAAAGGTTTATAATTCAAATATATAATCATAAATTATATGAAATACACATGTAACTAATATATAATTTAAAGTTTTACAATAAATTGAATTAAATTACCAGGTTGTATGAGGTCTGAAACATGATCATAATCTTCTGATGCAAAGGCATGATCTAGGTCTTCATTTATTATATCATCTTCATCTTGTCTCTCACTAGGTGTTAAAGATTTTTGTTGCTATTCTTCAACCCATTCTATATTCTCGCATTCTTCCCATTCACCTACAACATAAAATTGACAAAAACATGCAAGCTCCCTAGTCCATATAGTCCAAGCGTTAGAATTAGAACTCCTAAATGAATGCCATTTAGCCGATCCGCTGAATGTATTACAATCATGTCTTGAAAGGATATTCTTCTCTTCAACTAGCAAAAAAAAAGTCTGATTGTAGAGTTATGACTTGATCCTATAGATAAACTTGTTTTACACCATTCAACAATTGCACGTGCATCTTTAAATTTTGATTTTTCCTCAAATTTGAGTTGCTCTCTACAAAGGGCTCTCTTAACACATGCACCGGCACCATCATGTTCTCCCTTCCCATGTCCAGCCTCGAAAAAACTCCAGATATGTTGGATATTTATTTTCTTGTGCATCCTACTCAACCAATAAAACATTCTAGCATTCTTGAATTGCCCTGTGCAATTATGTGACCATATTAGATGTGTTATATGAATTTATCTCTCCCTTAAATTTTCATAAAAGGTATTCAAGCAATACTGGACAAACTCTGATGAGTGTAACTTATTATCACTCATATAGAAATGGTACTCTCAATATTTTTTGATCCTCTTCTGTACTATCAGGTGCATGTCTATAAACAATATGAACAAAATTTGTTACTTGCACTGAATTATAATATTGTGGTTGGATCTCATCGTGTGGTGCAAGCGTGTAGTTCTCTGCAAAGTCAACAACTGACAATATACTACCAACTGGAAATGTATTCTTGCATATGCGAAGTTGTCCATCAAGCCATCTAGAATTGTGAAAGTGTTTCACATATTTTTGTATGACAAGTTACTCTTGAATTCATTCATAAAAGCATTAACACTAATTTTTTCAGTTATTAGGTTGCATCATTTTCCAACTTTTCCATCCTTCAATGGATAATCAATAGTTTTAAATCTTTTTACATCAACTAATTGTTGTCCAAAATCAAATGAAATATTTTCATGCAAACATTCATCTAATAATGTAAGATTTCCACATACATCACATACACCAAAAACACGTGCATTCAAAAGATAAAATTGCTCATTAGGTGGGTTATAAAATAAATTTGATATAAACTCCTTTATAGTTTCAAGTGGTATATTTATACCACATTCCTACAACATTTCATTAGTATGCATAGTAGAACATATAGATCAAAAAATATCATAATGATAATAAAATTGAACATGAGTTTTGCAACAACAGGTGATTATTTCTTTGTTAATCCTTACATACCATGGTTTACATTTTTCAAAAGATCTTTGTCTAATACTAATAGTTAACACCTTATCATCCATAAATTTTTTATACAATTCTGTTTGACTCATATCTAAAAGGTGTTTTGGATGTGGATCATGAACTTTTAAACCGACTCTTAATTTAAAAACATCTCTGGCATTAGAGGATACTCTTGTATTATCATGCCAAAAATTTTCAATCAAAGTTTTGACTTCACCAGTAAGTTTCATGTCAGACCTCGGGAGTCTTCCATTGAAGGTCCATAAATGGTTTTCCATATCACTTTCAAAGTTAAATCTTCTCTTTACAACTCTTGTTAAAGTTTTGTAATTAATATTAAGATAACCACTTATGTTTGAAATTATTCTTTTATCAGTAGTGGTTTTGTTTACTAAAGTTGTTATTGCTCGTCGTGCCGCATTACTATCTTTAGAATGACTTTTCTTTCCAATTGTGTCAAAGGCACTAGAAAAATTTGATACAACTTGTTTTAGAGACTCATCCTTCTTATTTTTCACATAAATGCCTAACCTCTTCATCACTTTTCACATTTTAGACATTTTAATTAATTGTAACATTAATTGACATTGAAACCCAAATTTCTTATTATAAAAAAATTGTCTAAACAATCTGCTCGTGTGTGTTCTAATCTGTCTTGATGAAACCAAACCACGTAGATTGTCTAGCACATCAATTTTTATTTAAAATCATTCATTTATTTCATTATCATTGAAATGAGTTTCTTTCTCAATCGTTGTTTCTATGTCTAGATTTACATTGTTGATTTCAATCTGAATTGCTGTTTGATTTTTAGTTTCAATTAGGGTTTGACTTTTAGTTCCTTTATCATTATGATTAACATTACTAATTTCAAAAATTTCACATACAATTAAATATGTTAATCTATTTTCAGGAATAAAATTTAAATCATTTTGATTGTCACCCGCTTCTAGCAAATCATGAACATCTTTATCAGAATAAGTTGTAACATTTGGATGTGAAGACATACCTATATCCAATACTAGATTAGAAGATGCACCTGATTTTTATTCTTCAACCTCTGCATCCATTATGGTGTCTTCATTGTCCTCCTCTTCTGAAACAATTGTTGAGCTCGATGCTCCAACATTGTTCAGGTTTCGAAGTCTTTATCTTCTTTCTTATTGTCATTTTTCCTCCTCTCTATTTTCTGCAATCTTCTCAGGTGTCAAAACCTTTGTTGACCTCTTTCTACGTTGGTTTGATCCCATTTTTGAACCAAACTTTGAATTCAAAGAATCTTTTTTCAATGTGAGATCCAAAGTAAGACAAAATTACATAATGCTGGTAGAAATCTTCTCTTTGTTTGCTGTGAATCGATACAAAATAGATTGAAAAGTCGTTAATCATTAGATTAGGCCCATAGTCTTGTTTTTTTTGGTTGCAATGACTCTTTAAGAAATGGGTGCCTGTTTTGTAGTTTCACAAAATGGGCGCCCATTTTGTAGTTTTACAAAACAGGCACCCATTTTGTGAATTTAAATAAACAAGCGCTCATTTTGTAAATTTATGAGCGGAAACCTTACCTGCTGGCTTGGGTTTTCATTCGGGAGAGGCTTGGTGGGACCAAGCCTATGCTTGACCTTGCAAAAAAATGGCTAAGGCATTACAAAATAAAATTTATGCCTTTCCATAATGCTTTGGACACCTTCCCGAATGAATTTTTTGATAAAATGAAAACTCATTTTAGCTCTTTTTGTGTGGATTATAAAAATATAAATTTTATAGTGATATGATAAATTTTAATATTTATACAATATTTATTAAGCCAACATGGTACCTAAACTTGAAATACGAAGGTTAACTAAAACTTTAATAACTTTTTTAATTTTACATTTTTTGAAAAATGAGTTATATGAGACCAATCTACATAGAATTTCCTTCAAATTAAAAAAAAAAAAGTGAAAAAAATGAAGTTATCATCAAATTATGGTGTCCATACACCAGAGATTTTGAAAATGTACTTTATAGTCAATTAAAAATTAATTAAAAAACATATTCAATAAAAAATAAGACAAAAAATTCTAACCAATCTTCAGTGTTTTAGGTACCTTTTCCCAAAAGGATTCACAAAAATACATTCATTTTATTTCAAAAAAGAGTGTCCGTACACGTGTGAGTTGTGGTCCTGAAACAAACATTTTGAAAAAGTGGTTTTTAGACATGCATACTAAAATTCAATTTATACCATGTGGGTATTGAAATAAATTACATATTTGAAAACTAGACTCCGAGCACAAAATTTTATATTATTAAAGTTTTTCAAGATTCAGTCTTTAAGTGCTTCAAATTTGGACATCAATTGACAGAAATTTTGAAAAACAAAGAAAACACTTCCACTTTTTGGCCAAAAGTGGGACTCAACTTCTTGTAGCCACCCACCATATACCCAATACTTTTGCCTTAAACTTTCACAGATTGTCTGTCAGAACTTATACTTTCTAGATTTGTAATGGTAGGTTTTCCACCTATTCCTCCACATATAAAAATAGGGAAGAATATTGTATATAGGGGTTTGTTTCATTCAAACCCCTATTTGGAGTCAACCTTAAAAATAAAATAAGATAAATGAAACTATGTTGTCATATAACAAAGGGTAGATTTTAAAAATGAATCATATCATACCTTGGCAATGAAAAAAATTATTTGAATGTGATCAAAGATGTTGATGCAATAACATTGACTTAACACAAAACCCAAAAGAAACTCATATAAGATTAAACCTTGTGTAATGGATGTTGTAGTTTTCCATAATTCTTGGGAGGAGAGAGACAATGAAGTAGGTAGATGAATGATCTTCTTTCTTGATGGCTAACTCCTTTAATTGGCTTTCAATGAGGGAAGAAACTTTATCTATGGAGAAGAACACCTTGAATGCTTTAGAAGAAGTTTAGATTTCGAATGCTCGGATGCTTCCCTTCAAACCTTGAACTTGATTGTTTAATGATGGAAACAGATGCTTGAGAGAAGATGTGATTCTTTTCCTTATGAACGTGATCCTCAAACAAGGAGAGATAGGTTGTTTATATACCTCTCAAAATATTTCAAGGGTTAAAACTTGGGAGGGCTGCCCACAAATCCAAATACCCCACTAAATTACCAAGAGGAGCCCATGATTCAAATCTCATCTCAAAACCTAAGGTATGAACTATCAAGAGTATTCTATACCTGGGTATAGGACGCCCTGGGCATTCTATACCTAGGTATCAAAATCAAGAAAACAAGAAGAGGGCTATGGATGATTATGAACCAAGGAAAGATATCATAATACAAAACCATAGGGATAGAATATAGAAAGAATAACCAATTAAGCTCAAAACAAAATACATGCTAAGAGCATAATGGACTCTAGAGGAATGGATGAAATACCTCTTTCCCCCCAGTCAAGAGACAAGAGGAGAAAAGATCTATATTATAAAAGAATGAGGGGTAAAATTATGAAGAAATTGTAATATCGCACAAGAGTGAGGTATAATTCCTAAAGTAGTTCTTTCTCTAACATACATTTTGAAATGCACACAATCAACAAGTAAATGTGTATTACTATAGTGAAGAGAATATTTGTACTTGGAGAGAGAATCTTTCAACATAGGTTTAAAGATTTCTATCTTATAATTCATTAACTGAATATACACCTTCTTAGCCACATCTTGAGGGGTATCATAGTGATATAAGGAAGATGTGGGAAGAAGAACATGAAGATGGGGGCAACGATCAAAATCAACCACCTTAAATTGATTTAACGAAAAACCTAGACCATGCATATATTTTTTAGGGGATAGATGAACTAGATATTTAATACTGTGTTCATTAACACCAAGCCCTAAACCCTTATAGCCTTGTTTAGCCATCATATTGTATCTTATGGTGTACATATCTTGTAAAGCTTCTGCAAGAAGTGATTGTTCACGGTGATCCTGAGAAAATTTTGTATAAGATGTTTCTTTTGTCTTTATATCATCATGGATCGGATAAGAGAGGGAAGGTAAATCCATAAATTCTTTCACACCTACATCATGAACCATAGTTTGAGCCTCATCATAAGTGTGGGAAGAACTAGGAATAGGAGATGAAGAAATAGGAGTGGGAATATTAGGAATGTTAGGAATCGGATTGGGAAGGATATGATGAGGATTAAGAAGATTAGGAACTAGATTAGGAAGGATGGGATTAGGATTAGGAAGATTAGGAACACTAGTAAAAGTGTAGGAAGTGGTGGGAATGGAAGACACAATTGGAGGAACACTCATAGGAAGAGATGAAAGATATGTAGCCACTAAAGGAGGAGTGTAAGTAGGAATGCTAGGTAAAGGAATTGAAGAAGGTTCCACACTAGTGACAGGAGGAGTGAATCCTAAATCTCGAGCTTCTTGAGCTAAAGGTTTGGCATTTAAATGCACAAGATGAGTGATACCACACAAGAGATTAACACTTTGATCACTATCATAAAGGACTTTTGTTAGATTGTGGTGATTGATCAAGAAAGTACTATCCAGGAAAGTACTGTACACTTTTCCTCCCGAATTATTTTAATTCATTCTAACCCTAAAGTGGAAAAAATATTGTATAATATGGCTTAGGGTTAGGGATTTCAAAATGTATGATTTTTTAGTACTTGCGGTGGAATTGAGCTGTAAGGGATTACAGATTGTAATCAGGTTGTAATCACTGGATAATAAAATATTGGACTCGCTGTTGGTGGACGTAGCCCAGGGATTGGGTGAACCACATTAAATTTTTGTGTCTTGTGTTCTCTTCTATGTGGTTTATTGTTTTCTGATAGTGGTTATATTTGCACATAATTGTTATTTCTGCCTTGTTAATCCTAACAAGTGGTATTAGAGCGAGGTTGTTTTCAGTTATCCTTTGTAGGAATATCTCACAGTTTAGTGTGAGTCTCACGGTTGAGTGGGAGCAATTGCAGACGAGGGTAGGCTGAAGGTTGACAACTTTAATGGGCAGAACTTTTAGTTATGGAAAATGCAAATGGAGGACTATCTCTATTAGAAGGATCTATGGCGGCCATTGGAAGGAAAAGCCAAGAAACCGGCAAGCATTTCTGATGAGGATTGGGTTATTCTTGATAGAAAGACCCTTGGTAGTATTTGATTATGCCTAGCACAATCAGTGGCATTCAATATTACACAAGCAACGATGACTAAAGATTTGATGAAAACCCTAGCGAAGTTGTATGAAAAGCCCTCCGCTTCAAATAAGGTATTTCTCATGAAGCGTTTGTTTAATATGAAAATAGTGGAAGGTGGGTCATTTTTTGATCATTTAAATGAGTTTAATATAGTTACCAGTCAATTAACTTATGTCAATATTATTTTTGATGAAGAAGTTAGGGCTCTCTTGATTTTGTGTTCTTTGCCTGAAAGTTGGAATGGCTTGGTAATGGCTATTAGTAATTCTATTTCTGGTTCTAATACCCTAAAATATGATGATGTTATTGGTGTTATTCTGAGTGAGGAAATTTGTAGGAAAAGCTTAGGTTGATCCACATCAGGTAGTGTCTTAAATGCACAAAGTAGGGGTAGAACCAATGAGAGAGGAAACAACTCTGGAAATCATGGGAAATCAAGAGTAAAATCAAAGGGAAAGAGGTCTGAATCCAAAGGGCCAAACGATTGTTGGTACTGTGGAAAGCCAGGTCACAAGAAGAAAGATTGTTGGTCTCAGAAGAATAAAGAAGGAGACAAACAAGAAGGTAACAAGGAGGCAAATGTGGTAAGTAATAAATCTGAAGAGGATGCCTTGCTTCTTTCTTTAGAAAGTATTGATGATTCATGGGTTTTAGATTCTGGGGCTTCATTTCATGCTACACCCCATAGAGGTTACTTTCTTGATTATGTCTAAGGGGATTTTGGGCTAATTTATTTGGGAGATAATGAACCCTGTCAGATAGTTGGAAAGGGAAAATTAAGATTAAGTTGTAGAATGGGAATCATTGGCTACTACAAGAGGTAAGACATGTTCCAAGGTTGAGTAGGAATTTAATTTCAGTAGGGCAATTGGGTGATGAGGGTTGCACAGTTACTTTTAATGATAGAAATTGGATGGTTTCAAAGGGTTCCTTAGTAGTAGCAAAAGGTGTGAAAGTAGGCACCTTATATCTTTGTACAGGTCATACTATTCCTTCTACTTTAATTGTTTCAAAAGATAATGAATGTTTAGGAATAGTGGCTGCAGTTGAGCAGGAAGAACATCAAACCATTGCTGTAGGTTCTGACACAACACTCTGGCACAACAGACTCAGGCACATGAGTGAAAAAGGTATGAAATTAATTCATTCAAAGAAAGTTTTACCTGGTCTAAAATGTGTCAATATGGATTTCTGTGAAAGTTGTGTTTATCGAAAACAAAAGAGAGTTAGCTTTGTAAAGAGTGGGAAGGAAAAGAAAAATGAGAGATTAGAGCTTCTGCATACAGATGTATGGGGACCAGCTCAGGTATCTTCCCTTGGTGGCTCTCTATATTATGTTACATTTATAGATGATGCAATAAGAAAATTATGGATTTATTTCTTTAGACAGAAATTTGATGTATTTCAAACTTTTAAGAAATGGAAATGCTTGGTTGAGAATGAGACAGGTAAAAGGTTAAAATGTCTCAGATTTGATAATGATGGTGAGTATTGTAGCACAAAATTTGAATATTATTGTTCCTCTAATGGTATTTGTAGGTAGAAAACTGTACCAAGGACTCCACAAGAAAATGGAGTGGCTGAACGCATGAACAAGACAATAATGGAGCGTGCAAGGAGTATGAGGTTGCATGCTAGGCTGCCCAAAAACATGTGGCCAGAGGCTGTAAATATTGCTATTTATTTAATCAATAGAGGCCCCTCTACTCCTTTGGACTGTGGTATTCTAAAGGAAGCATGGAGTGGTAAGAAGGTGAGTTATTCTTTTCTCAAAACCTTCGGTTGTGAAGCTTTTGCACTTATAGATTTTGAAAATAGAACCAAGCTAGAAGCTAAGTCAAATAAATGTGTATTTGTTGGATATGGCATTTATGAATTTGGTTATAGGCTTTGGGATTTTGAAAATCATAAAATTGTAAGAAGCAGGTATGTCATATTCAATGAGAAAGTATTGTACAAAGATCTGTTGTAGTAGCATGAGAAGAAAGAAAATGACTATGTAGTACTGGATGATACTCCAAAAGATGATGTTCCAGTAGTTCCTTATGCTCCGTAACAACAAAAACAACAAATACCACACACCCCAATGAATGTTAGATGGTCAACAAGGCTAAGTAGACCTCCAGAAAGATTTTCTCCATCTTTGTATTCTATTTTGCTAACAGATGCTGGTGAACCTGAATGTTATAATGAAGCTATGCAGGTGGATACAAAGATTCAATGGGAGTCTGCAATGACAGAGGAAATGGACTCCTTGCTGAAAAATCAAACTTGGGATTTATGCAAGTTACCTACAAGTAAAAGGGCTTTACAAAATAAATGGGTTTACAGGCTGAAAGAATAGGATGGAGGTAAGAAAATATTTAAAGCCAGGTTAGTTGTAAAAGGATTTTCATAGAAAAAGGGCATTGATTTTGATGAGATATTTTCTCCAGTTGTTAAAATGACTTCTATCCGTACTGTTTTAAGTATTGTGGCTACTGAAGATTTGCATTTAGAGCAGCTTGATGTTAAAACAAATTTTCTTCATGGTGATTTGGATGAAGAAATATATATGGTACAGCCACAAGGATTTGAGGTCAAGAGTAAGGAGAATCTGGTGTGGAGATTGCAGAAAAGTTTATATGGCTTGAAACAAGCACCTCGAAAATGGTATATTAAATTTGACACTTTTATGACTGAGCATGGATACACTCGGTGTCATTCTAACCATTGTGTTTATTTTAAGAGGTTGGATGATGACAACTAAATTATTTTATGTTTATATGTTGATGATATGCTTGTAACTGGATCTAACATGGATCACATTAAGGGGTTAAAACAACAGTTAGCACATTCATTTTCTATGAAGGATTTGGGAGCAGCAAAACAAATCCTTGGTATGAAAATTTGCAAAGATAGGAAAAATAAGAAGCTGACTTTATCTCAGGCTGATTATATTGAGAAGGTGTTGCAACATTTCTCTATGGAGAATGCCAAAGATGTCAGCACACTTTTGCCTGGTCATTTGAAATTGACTAAGGAGATGTGTCCTAAGACACCAGAAGAAGAGGCTAAAATGTCTAAGGTACCTTATGCTTCAGTTATAGGGAGCTTAATGTATGATATGGTATGTACTAGGCCAGATATTGTACATGTAGTGGGAGTCATTATCCGATATATGTGTCACCTTGGTATTGAGCATTGAAATGTAGTCAAATGGATTCTTAGATATTTGAGAGGTACATCTAGTCAATGTTTACACTTTGGGGGTTCTACTACTACTGTACAAGGCTATGTTCACTCAAATTTGGTAGGAGATATGGATAGCAGGCGGAGTACTACAGGATATGTATTTACTATTGGTGGGATAGCAGTGAGTTGGATTTCTTGATTACAAAAGGTGGTTTCTTTATCCATTACAGAGGCAGAGTATGTTGCTTCTACAGAGGCAGCCAAGGAGATGATATGGCTTCAATTCTTCATGGAAGAATTGGGACATCCACAGAAGGATAATTTTCTACATACAGATAACCAAAGTGCCATTCATCTTGCGAAGAATTCTGCTATGCACTCAAAGACAAAACACATATAGTTGTTGTACCATTTCATTCGGTCAGTTTTGGATGATGGGAAGTTAAAGCTGGAAAAGATTCATACAGATGATAATCCAGCAGATATGTTTACAAAGGTAGTAACAAGGGAGAAGTTGAACTCATGTTCAACTTCAGTTGGTCTTCTAGACTGAACAAAATAAAGGGACAGTTGAGTCCAGGGTGGTTCGATCCAGTGGGAGCCTCATATGGTAGCGGTATTGCTACAGGATCAGTCTCCAAGTGGGAGGTTTCTTTTAGTGTGGATACTGATCAATCACCATGTGGGAGATTGTTAGATTTTGGTGACTGATTAGGAAAGTACTATCCAGGAAAGTACTATACACTTTTCCTCCTGACCTCACCGACATATTTTTGGTTATTTTGGGTTGACATATTGTAACTCATTCTAACCCTAAAGTAGCAAAAATATTGTATAATATGGCTTAGGGTAAGGGATTTCAAAATGTATGATTTTTTAGTACTTGCGGCAAAATTGAGCTACAAGGGATTACAGATTGTAATCAGGTTGTAATCACTGGATAATAAAATATTGGACTCACTGTTGGTGGACGTAGCCCAGGGATTGGGTGAACTACGTTAAATCTTTGTGTCTTGTGTTCTCTTCTATGTGGTTTATTATTTTCTGATATTGGTTATATTTGCACATAATTGTTATTTCTTCCTTGTTAATCCTAACAACTTTCTCAAAAGCCTGTATAGCTTGATTAGAATATTTAGGATATAACATTCTAGGTACATCAATGTTGTAAACAATGGAACATGAAGGTAACCATGCACACACTCTATGGTAAAGGTCAATTGAAGAGGTTGTAGAGGAAGATGAAATAGGAATAGGATCAATGGAGATCTCATTCGAAAAAATTTCATCCTCACTTCCATGTACCTCATTAATGGATCTATCCTCTTTTGTAATAAAAGCCTCATCAAAGTAATCAAAATAAAAATTGTACAAGTTGAACACAAATTAATACTACAACCATGAAAAATGTAAATATTTTTCTATTTTTAAAGAGATTTTGCAATTTTTTGTATTTTTGAAATATAAATGCAAAAGCATAAAAGAAATCTACTTTTATAAGTATGTAAGATTTAAGACAAAATGCAAATCTAACACCACAAAGGAGTTGTCATAAGATGGTTTCACCAACATGTAATGATGAACACCAAAAACATAATAGGCCATGTAATTCCACAAAAAGATAGGGGGTAAGCTTGTCGGGTTCACCAAAATGTAATGATACAAAATATGGATGAATAGGGTTCAAAATAATGCACATGAAAGAGACCCTAAACCAATATTTTACACATACATATATATTCTAAGGGGATGGAATGTAAATCTAGAAATGCAAATATTGAAATGAAGAAATAAAAGTACTTACCTCTAAAAAATAATCTGTCAAAAACCCTGTCAAACAGTCTCAGAAACTATTGATTTTCACATTCTTGAACTGAAACTACGAGATCTACAAAATCCATAAATATTTTTCTTTTCTGAAAAAAAGTTGACCTTGACCTAGGAAAGAAAGGTCAACCTTGACCCACTGGAAAATGTCGACCTTGACCTGCACTACTTCGATGAAAATTCTATTCGCAGATCTTGAAATTTTGTCAAAAAGGGTATCCAGATATGCACTGTAACTCACTATTCCACACTTGTTCCTACAAGAAAAATGGTTTTGTTTGTTGGATGAGGGGTTTGCCTTAGTCAAACCCCAGTTTTGGAATCAACCTTGAAATATAAGTGAAATTGAGAATGCTAGCAAGCAGTAGAAGTAGATCTAACAACAAAGCTATGATATTCAATAGATATGCAATTGTATTTGAAATTTAAACAAGTATGTTGATATGAAAGCTTGGAATCAACACTAAAAAGAATAAATGTAAATCAAAACCTCCATGATTGTATGCTTGAAATCCACCTTGAAGGAAGACTGAATAGATCTTGAAGATGAACAAAGGATCTAGAAGGAAGATCACACCAACATGATGGATAGATCTAGGGTTTGAATGATGAATCTTGAATGCTTCAACCAAATCCTTTCAAAGACTTAAACTCTTGATCTTCAATGGAGAACTTGAATGCTTGAATGATTTCTTGAATGGTTGAATGCTTGCTCACTTAATGTTCTTGCTTGAATTTGCTTGAGAGTGCTTGATAATCGATTCATGTGTGATGGAGAAAATGAGAGGAGAAGGCTTCCTTTTATAGAGATCTAGGGCACAAACTCCTAGAGAGGCCAACATATGAGTAATAAATTCCCATTAGGCTCTTACCCCTAGAAATGGACCTAGATTAAATTCAATTTAAGAGTTTACCATTTCAGAGACCAAAATAGCTGACGCAGAAGTAGGAAAATAATTCTTTCCAAAACCTAACATTTGGAAATCTTGGTATCTTGAACTTTGGACCTTAGATCAAGGTCGAGGTTGACCTTGACCCTAAGGTCAAAAATATCAGAAGCTCAGTCCAGAATGCCAGAAAAGTGCAGAAAGAAGGTGGACAAAGGGATGGAATAGGGGAAAAATCTAGATCCATGCCAGGGATCTACCCGAGGCATTTGACATGACCCCAAACTACCCACTCAAAGGGCTAAACCAATCCTAAATGGAAGTGCTTCCATTTTTTCACGATACAAATATCATTTCATATGTTAATAAATTGTAAAACCACATATATCCTTATTATCAATAACTTAACAATAATTGGGACTACTTTATTGCTTCGCAGTATGTGGATACCATGAAAATTTTGGAGGAGGTAAGGACATTTGTGCATTCATTTAATGGATATAAAGCTAGATTATAGTTCACTCTCTAAGAAAACACAAATTGGGACTACTTTATTTCCTCACAAGATGTAGATAAGAGGACAATTTTGGAGGAGATGAGGACATTTGTGCATTCAAGGGATATAAAACTAGAATCTAGTTCGTTATCTATTTTGACTTAAATTTTCTATGTTATTTATTGCAAATAACTATATTCAAACTAAAATAATATACATATATCTATACATATGTATTGAAACTCTCCCATGTGCATTCATTTCAAAGTGTGTGGTCGAACTCTACTCAGGACTCTTTTATATGTCAGACTTTCATTATGCTTTGGATGATACTTTGATGTTATGTTAGCACGTCATGATGATGCTTTTACATTGATGTGACAATTGAGTGGGTTATTTCATGTTTACATTTAGATGGTGCTTACTTATTCATGCTAGGACATTTGATAATGCTATGTTTGCTTACAATTTCATTTAGTTACTAACCCATATATCTGCATGTGCACTGAGGATAGATATACTATACTTCTACCTAACGTGATTGTATAATGAAGGACAAAGTTGTAGTAACTTGTTTATGAGATCCACATGATGTCTCAGTCCCCATCATTTCTTGTTATAATGATATATATGTATTCACATACTTGGATTTTTTTATGCGGATTTGCATATATCGAGCATCAACTTCACTTGAATTAGAAATCCTAAGTGTGCCCTTACATACATATTAATGGTGGAAGAGGGGGGGTAACATTCAGAGACAAAATAAACCTATCCCTACACCATTATCCTATATAAGGACAAGTATCTGTTAATCCACCCTTTTTGATTCGTTAAGACAAAAACGTGAATCCTGTTACCCTAACTGGATATGGATTTGACTTGTTCCTCATGAGTTTAATTTGGGTTTAGTTGGGTTTATGTGCATGTGTGTTCATATATGTGTAATGATGCATTCATATATTAACATTATTATAAAGTTAAAGTTACTATGAAAATCAAACCTAGATGCAATAGAAGCTTATTAAACAAAGACTTTTATTGTCATGACAAATTAACATATTATTTTATTTATAGGTAATAATGTGTCATTGTGTATCAATTATATTGGAGACACAATTATATATATTGTAATAAATTAAAACATCACGATTAAATTTTATATTATTATATTTTTAATATCTTATTTTGATTATGAGTTTTAGTATTTAATAGATATTAATAAGTAATATTAAATTATTAATATTCAAATATGTATTATTAAATAATATTTAATTAAAAAACTATTTTATTTTAAGTGGGAGTTTTATTATTTTTAAAATCTTTTTGAGCTTTCTAAAATTGAAAAAAATCATTTTAATTTTTAGTCTTCTCTATTTTCAAAATCAGTTTTATCTTTAAGGACTTCTTTTCTAAAAATTCTAATCTTTTTCAATTTTTGGATTTAAGTAAATGTATGTGGTCATTGTTTAAGGAGTTTTGAATTTGGGGAAGCTTTATGCTAGAAAAATTAGTCTTTTCACTTTTATACAGAAGGGGTATTGAAGAAATTTTAAAGCTTAGGAGTCAATCTTCCTGAATTTGAATGGTTTTGGTTTTCATCACTTCGAATTTGATTCTATATTTTTGAGGTAGGAAATTGTACTTTGTAGTTATTTATGAGATATTTGTTTAAGACCTATCTTCTTCATACCAATAATCACCGAGTTTTCAATGCATGCATGGCATTCCTTCTTAATTGTTTTTATCCTTCTTGATTCATTATTTTCCTTAGAATTGAACATGTGCCTTTAGTGACTTTTTTTTAGACGTTCTTCTCGTGGATGTATCACCATCATCCCTTGTACTAAAACTCTTTTTTTGGTTTCTTTTAATCCATCAAAAGTTGCGCCAAATCACAATTGGGTTTTTTTTTTATTTATACTTTTCATGGAATTTCTTTTGGACCAATTTAGCTCTTGTAAAAAAAAAACCTACCCTTGTTTTGGGACAAAGAACTATCTTTTTTGCGGTTGATAATTCTCGAATGAAAAGGGCCTCTTTCTATTTGGATTCACTATTTATTTTAGAGACTTCACTTCACTGAGATAGCTTTCCATCTTTGTCTATTTTGTTCGTACTAGTACAATAGTATCTTCATATAACTATTTGAGGAGACAAAACATGCATCCTTCTGTTAAGATGAATGCATAATCTTGAAGCCTTCAATAAGGATTAAGAACTCAATTTTTGCAGTAGGGCCCATATGTTGATGCATCAATCTTCAGTACAAAGAATGTTTGTTCACATAAAATTCAAAATACTATGTGGTATACTATGTATGATCTTTATTCACACTACATAGTGTTTTCACATATTAAATGATATGTGCTGACATTACCCATGCATTAACAACATTTAATCCTCTTGATTGATCACCAAAGTTATAAATATAAGCATGCTTCCTCACAATGTGGGTTGAAGTGAAGGCAAGATCATCACTATTTCTATTTCAAGCTTTAGAAATGAATATGTTGTTCCAATGCTATACCATCCATTGCGTAATGTTTATTCTAAAGATATGCCTTATTTTAATGAGTTAACATCTATCATGCATCTCCTCCAAGCTCCATCTTGGTATTCATATCTATAAAAGCTATCCCCAGATCATTTTCAAAAATTTCAAAGTTTGGTGATTGGAATAGTCAACAGGCAAAAATAATTTTCTTTCATAGCATGCAACTGTGGATCCAAAGTGCCAAGGTACTTATATATGACCCATGTTACAATGTGCTTCAACATACATAGGTCTTGCAATAAAGCTTCTCCATAGCAGCCAAGTGCAATATCGTATTGCATTATCTCCATCTACACAACTCCATGACATGTATGAGCATAGTCATTATAAGAATCGGTCTGACAGAATGTCCATGCAATAATTTTCTTCTTTGGGATTTTATTTCATCAAGCCACCTTTTTTAACAATCAACATGCTTGTCTACGCTTCCATACTTTCCATGAGAATGAAATTGATTCCCTTATAACTATTGATTTATCTTTGTGTATGATTCAATTGTTGCAACCATAGCATTTAATAGATAGTTCCAATCTGTTATACTTGGGCGCCTATGCTTTCATTACTAATAATACATCAACACATTGCTATAGTGCAAGTCTATTATTCAGATCGCTTTGTTTAGCATCATCAATAATCTATAGTCACGCGCATGAGATCATCTCTGTTTAATGCATCTTATGAAACAAATCATGTACCTGTTTCTGTTTCTATTTATATGTCTATATTAGCATTCACGTAGACTTGAATGGTTTTAATGCCTTTTTAACAATACATCTTGTGCAACGATAAAAAACTATGAAACCAGTTTTACAATCCATAAGACACGCTATTCAACACATTCTATCAAATAGTTAATGTGCCTTTTAGAATGCTTCCACATTTTACATGTGCAATGAGCCAGGCCCTACTGTTAGAATGTTTGACAAAATTGACATTTTGTTTGAAATTTTCTCAAGACTTTTCAAAAAAAAAAAAAAACTTCCTGCACTCTGCAATCATTCCATTCCATGGAAGAAAATGTTTAGATATATTGGAATTTCAGCACTACTAGATTATTTTGAATGAATGTCAAATTTAAATTAATCTCTGTATCTTCCAATAGCACTTTCTTAAAGGTCTCTAAAGCATTTGCAAAAACAGTGATTTTATACATATCCTATACCATTTTATTTCATTCTTTAAGATAAAATTTCTTTGTGGCTTTTTGTTTTGTCAAATGCTTCAACCTTTGTCCACGTTTTCATATTTTGTATAGATGTCCATGAGACCATTTCATTCTGTGAAGTGACATGGCTTTGAAACATATTGTTAAAAGCAACTTGGTTTCTTTGTAGTTGATTCTACATTTTGTACAAAACTCTATGAGCGTAATTCCATAAATAATATCTAATGAAAATATCGTTGCCAGTATGCTTTCATGGATTTTTAAACTTTTCAAAGTTCCCATGTGGTGTGCAAACTATAATCATAAATTTTTGTTCATTGAGATGACATTCTTGTTGGTGTTGTTGTTCGTTGATGCAAAATATTAATCTTTGACAGCGATAGAGGTGGCAGAGGTATTTTGTTGAAAAGTCAAAACAGTAATATTGTGTGGCACAATCAGTGACAAATGAATATTTATTATTTTGTGTGGTGTCATTACTCTGGTCTAGATAGTTTTTTTTAAATCTCTGACAACGATGATATCATACAACTCTTTCTTAATGTAAGTGGATTTTTATTTTATGTCACTTGGACATTATGCATCCATCTGTTAGTATCCTATGGTGGATTCCAAATCATTTTGAAATACAGTTCTTGAAAAACATAAGGGAAGCTATAGAGTTTCGAAAGACATTTTTTATGTTTTTGCTTCTCAGTCCTAATGCAGCCGCCGTGAACATTTCAGTGAAAACATTGTGAAGTTTTATTTGCCCAGATTTTTGTGGGTTTTCAGTATGGTTTGTGTCTGTGCGCGATGAACAGGGTGATATTTTTTGGGTTTGAAAAAGGTCAGATTTCAAAGTAATAAAACGATTTTGTTCACACAAGATGAGAAAGTTTTGTGTTTATGTCACAACTATATTTATTTCTCATCGTGTTTAACAGAACATTTTTAATGATTTTAACTGTGCATTAATTCTATTGTTTCTAAGGAGTTTATTGTCTCATTCTATTTTTGAGATGAGGAATTCGGGAAAGATGTGTATGATCAATGTGAAGCATGGATGTAATGTTGTTGATGGTTCAGAATAGATTAAAAGAGATAAAAAAATGTATTCTTTCAGTCACAGGTATGAAAACCCAACTAGTGATTTTTTTTGTGAAATTGCTATCAGTCTGAGAGAAAGAAGTATACTATTTTATTCTATAATCTTTGAATGAGGAATGTTTTTTTTTGTAAAGAACAAAGTATTTACTTGACAAAGTTTTTTTCTTGGAAGAGTAATACATATTCTTTCAGAAAATGTAATGCTTATTGGTTCTTACAACTCTTCGACAGTTATGAAATAGTTGCAACTGACAAGTTATAGTTCAGTTGGAATGAGGTTAAAATATTTTCAGTTGCCTTGACGGAAAAAAAATAATATGAGAGTTTTTAAAAAAAAAATATTTTTTATTACCCATATATCAAGAGATTATTGTGACTGAAAATGGTTATTGTAAAAATATTTAGTTTATAATCAGTTACTCAGATTCAACTAATTTTGTAATAGTGAACATATCTTTTCATACATCCCTATATAAGGGAGTGTACATGTGTGTTTAAAATAGAGATTTTTGTTAAAAACATACATTTATACTCGCTCATGTATGGAGTATTTTGGGAGACAGTAGTGAAGGAAGAATTTTATGAATACTTATTTATATAAAGTTTATGAAGTAAAATCATACATTTATGTATATATGTAATACTGGTGTATCAAGAATATTGTAAGAAAGGAAAAGGATTGAAGCCATAGGCAGTTGAAGCTGTAAGTGAAGAGTAGTTACTGAATAAAGTTCATAGGCTCAATAGAGTGGTTTTTCTCCCTATGATAAAACCTTATCGTTTTGAGGGTTTCCAACTCAACACAAAATCTTGTGTCTTCCTTTTGTAAGTTGTTTTATTGCTCTAATTTATTGCATTACCATTCACGTGTTCATTTTGCTTATACAAATTTGTTTAAGGATATTTATGCAAATAAATTTGAATTAAAATCTTAATCTTGTATGAAATCCTTGTTATTCTAATTCACCCCCCTCTTAGAATTGACATCACTTCCAACAAGTGGTATTAGAGCGTAGGGTCCCTTCCTAGGTTTTCCTATAGGGATTATCCAGGGATATATTTTTTGGAAGTCTAAATGGCACCAGGTTCCTCACTTACACAAGCCCCATTATTTGATGGAATAGATTATGTGTTTTGGAAGGTCATGATGAAAGCCTTTATAAACACTTTGGATGTAATTATGTGGGAAATTGTTGAACTACAAAGTATGTTGTACCTAAAAGGATACCTACTGATCCTGATGAAGAAAACAAGTATGAACTAGATAAAAGAGCCAAATTTTCTATTTTATGTGGCATCAGAAAAGATGTGTTTGTCAAAGTTGTGTACTGTCAATCTGCTAATGATATATGGGTTAAGTTAGAACCATTTATCAAGGTGATGAGAAGGTAAAGGAATCAAAGTTAATAACTTTTAAAACTAAATTTGATAATTTAAAAATAAATGAGGATGAAAACATAGCAGCCTATTTTTTAAGGATTGATGAAGTTGTGAATGCTAGACAGGGATTAGGAGAAGCTATTGAAGAACATGATATTATTTCAAAAGTAGTAAGAACTCTACTACCAAAATTTGAATTTTTTTTTCTACTTTAGAAGAAAAGAATAATTTCTCCAAAATAACTTTGCATCAGTTACAAGGAACTCTAACTGCTTGTGAAATGAGAATTAGCAATAATGAAGGTTCTAATTCAAAAGAAACAACCTTCAAGGCTGAAAGACAAGATGAAAGTGATTCTGATATAACTGATGCTCTAGATGCATTACTAGTTAAGAAGATGAAAAATAAATATCAAGGAAAACCTAAATGTTTTAATTGTGGATACTTAGGACACTTTGCATCAAAATGTCCCTATGCTGATCAAGATGATCACAATGAGAAATTTGAAAGAGTTTTAAAAAAACCATGGATCAAAACAAAAGGTTTAAATTTTTTTAAAAGATGAGTCTTCTGTCAAAAGAAGACTCCAATGAAGAATCAAATGATTCAGGTGAGGAAGGAGAAACCTTTTTTATGGATGAAATAGTTCAAAAACTAGAATCTATTAAATCAAAATCTTCATCTGATTTAGATGAAGATATAAATCTTGAAGAAGAACTACTTTTTTCTCTACAAGAAATAAAAAGATTAAAAAAATTGATATCTACTCATGAAAAATAAAATTAGTCTTTACAAGTTGAATTAGATAGTGCAAATCAGCTCATTGAAAAACAAAAAACTTTGTTAGATGAAAAAGAAAAGAAATTAATATTTTTACAAAAATAGATTGATCAATTTGATTCAAAGTTCAAAACAGTTGAAAAAGGAGAATCTTCAAAATAGGTTTTAAATCATTTCTTCAAAGGTTATTGATTTGATTATAACTTATTTGGTCATAAGGCATATAAATGCAACATGACAAAAAATAAATCAGTATATGGCTTTAAAAAGGTTATGATGTGTTTTAAATGTTATCACTATGGGCACTTTGTAAATAAGTGTAAACTGAATTTTAAATCTAAACAAGTATGGAAACCTATACTTATGAATGTTGAGAAATCTATTATTGTGGAAACAACTTTATTTTCTCATAAACTTGCAACTTGGGTTCTAGATAGCGGTTGTTCCCACCATATGACTGGCAACAAAAATAAATTTAAAACCCTAGAAGACTTTGATGGAGGTTTTGTCAAATTTGGAGATAATTCAAGTGCTTATACTATAGGTCATGGCTCAATCACTCTCAATAAAGATACTCCTATATATGATGTATCCTATGTAGAAGGTTTGATACATAATCTTTTAAGTGTAAGTTAGATATGTGATAGCGGGTATTCTATTTAATGTAATGCTAAGGAATGCTCCATTGTTAACAAAAGAAATAAAGTTATTATAAACGAGTTAAGGACAAGTGGAAATATTTACAATCTAATTAATTCAATAGTTCAAGAATCATCTCTGATTAATACTTGTCTCATGAGTCAAGTTGAAGAAAATTGGTTATGGCACAGAAGACTGGGTCATCTAAATTTCGATAATATTGTAAGGATTAGCAAGAATAAAAAGGTCAAATATTTACCTCAAATTAGAAAACCAACAAATATTTTTGAAGAATGTGTAAAAGGAAAATAAACTAAATCTTCTTTCAAAACTAAAGAATATCTTTCCACTAGGCCACTAGAACTAGTTTGTACTGATTTATGTGGACCTACTAAGACTTAATCTATCAATGGTGAAAAATATTTTATGCTATTTTTGGATGATTATTCCAAGATGGTTTGGGTAAGGGTATGTGCAGGATCATGGTATACCAAACTATGGCCTTAAGTGGCAATGAAAAATTAGAAAATCAGGGTTAGTCAACTTGATGTAAAAAAGTGAACATCTTATGAACCTTATGTGAAAATGGTGCAGGAGCACCTAGGCTAACCTCCATAGTTGTGCTATTTTGGCTTGTATCTGACATTGGCCAAGTCAGAGTTGTGTGAGTCTATTTTGGACCTTAGAAGGTCTTGCAATGTGGACTAGGTGAGTTAGTCATTAGGACTAAGGTCACCAATTAGTCTTTGTTAGTTGCTTTTAATTAATCTTAGGCTTTGTAGCTTAGTGTTGGATTTGAGTTATCAATGTGTCCTAAACACATGATAAATGTTTAAAAGATGCCTTGAGGCCATAAATGAAGTTGGTTCCTCAAAATATAGAGGTTAGAGGTCCTAAGAATTAGGATGGTGGCATAATGACAAAGATGCTAGATGTTGTTACACAGTTGTCATGACAACATTTCCAATAATGGCAAATGTTGCATGCAACTCAGTAACATAGGATCCCCCTAAAAGATAGGAGTGGGAGATTTACCAACATAGCCTTAAAATATGGAATATGGCATCTAATATCATTGGAGGCTCGAATCTCAAGGAGAGAGATCATTGTAACAAGTTTGTGATTAGTAAAAAGAGCTCTACAACTCTATTTTGTGTACATACCGAGTATTTCATTGTCACCATGATATTATATGGATTGAATTTTAAAAGTTAGCTTTGGATTTTAGTAGTGTAGAATGTCTTAAGAATTTTATTTTCAGTGTGATAGTGCTTTTGAGTTAGTCTTCTAGTTGTAAGAAAATAAGTTAGAATTAGACTATGTGTTGGTTCCTTTTAGACTATGTTTGCTTTCATAGCTCCCACTTGAGATTCCGCCCTTGAAACCTCAAAAGGTGGATGAATCTTATAGTGAATTATTTTCCCATAATGTATATAGAAGTAGGAGACTAGAGAAGTAAGGTTTCTATTTTAAATGTTAATCCCTAGATGAGCTAGGAGAGCTTGGTTAGAGGTTAGACAGTGATCATTGGAAAAGTATATGCAGGGGAGAGAAGTATTGTACGTAACAAGTACAATTTTAGGTAGGGTAGAGACATATCCTAACATTATATTAGGATTGAGGTCATACCAATCCATTAGACTAAGCTTTGAGTGAGAAATCAATGAAGTCCTAGTAAATAGGCCTTTTAGCCCTATAAGACCTAGATTATAGGAAACCTCTATACGGAGGCCATCAGGTCCTAAAACATTTAGCATCCTTCATAAAATTCAAAAGGGTATCCAAATGTGGGATTATATTTTCTACTTGTTTGGAAATTTTTTGCAATAATTGGTAAAAGGTCTCCGTAAAAGGCTACAAGGAAATAGGCCTAATTATGCCTCCTCATGGTGAAATCTTGAACTCGGTGAAAAAGGGCTTAAAGATCCTCCTAAATGGATCCAAATAAAAGAAAATGGAATGTTTCCAAGATGTTTGATACCCCTAAAATGATTTTCATAGTTTTTGAGGAGTTGGCACTTAGATCCTTCTAACTGTAGGAGAAGTATTGAAGTAACTAAAGGGTGTTACTCTTTCAAGGTAAAGCACAAAGTGTAAGAATCTTGGAGAAGAGTTGGATTAGGTCTTAGTTAATTATCTAAGCCTAATAAGGACCTAGAGGAGATTAGGTTCCTAGAAGAAGACAAGGAAGATCTTCTTAGCAAGGTGTGCAAGAAAACCTTGGAACACTTACATCATATTGGTATCAGAGCTTGTTTTGATCAGGCTTGTGGTTGATGTTGCAACCTATTGAATCAGTAGGAGAAAATACACCAATGGGATTAGTGGAAGATAAAACCATGGTGAATAATGCTGAGTTAGCCAAAAAGGTGGAGGAACAAGAAGAGTATAATCAGTTGCTAAGAGAGAGATTGTCCCAAATGGAGAAACTCTTGGGTAAAGTCCAAGACAAAGTTGATAAGGTGAAAGACAAGATAGATTAGAAGGAAGAAAAAGAAGAAAGGGAAAAGGAATTGGAATTAGAGGAGGAAGCTCTAGCTCCTGACCCTGTTCCTCCTAAAGAACCCTTCTTAAAGGCACTAAAGGCCTTGAGTGGCAAAGATTTGGAGGGTGTGCCACTATTCAATGGACAAATAGATCCAGATTCAGTCATGGATTGGATAGATAGCATAGAGAATCACTTTGAATGTGATGGCATCTCTGTGGCCCAAAAAGTTATGGTGGCCAAATCAAGGTTGAGAGGTTCAGCCCTCACATGGTGGAAGTTTGTGAAAATTGAGAGGGAAAAAGAAGGAAAGGGTCCAATAGTTACATGGAACCAGGAAGGGTATGGTAACTAAGGTGAAGCAGACCTACTTACCTGATGACTATGAATTTTTTCTTCATAGAAGGAGACACAATCTTAGGAAAAAAGATTTGGATGTCCAAGCATACACCGAGGAGTTCCAAAAGTTGTGCTTAAGATCAAAGGTGGTTGAGGATGAAAGCATCAAACTTGCTAGGTACTCGAATAGACTCAAATGGTCTATTCAAGAAGAAATGAGTCTTGTGAACTTCAAAACCATCCACCAATGTTATCAAATGGCCTTGAAGATAGAGGAGAAAGGCAAAAGAAAACAAGAAAAAACCTCCAAAGGAAGAGGTAGGGGAAGAGATGGTAGATGAAAAAGAGGTGGCTATGGTGGAAGGAGTTCAGAGCCAAGGGCTAGTGGAGAAATCAAATTTAGTTAGTAGCAAGAGGGAAGTCCTAGTAGAGGTGGTAGAGGAAGGAGCTCTAGCTTTAGAGGAAGAAGTGGTGGAAAATGAAGAGGAAATTAATTTTCCAATATGAAATGCTACCATTGCAACCAAATGGGACACCTTACTTATAGGTGTCCAGAGAAGGGTAGTACTTCTCAAGGAGGTGACAAGAGAACTAATCTAATTCATGAGGAGACAAATGTAGTAGAGAAACAACCTGAGGTACCATTGAATTTAGAGGAAGGTGAGAACCTCATGATGAGGAGAATATTAATCAAGGAGCCAGTTAAAGAAGAGCCAAGCCAAAGGAGGCCCCTATTTAGGAGAAAGTGTAAGATGATGGGAAAAGTATGCAGAGTCATCATTGACTTAGGGTCTACTGATAACATTGTGTCAGAGGAAGCAGTCAACAAGAAAAGTATGACAAGGATATCCCACTCTAATCCTTACAAGGTCACATGGCTTAATAAGGGACAACATGTCTTAGTCAATGAGTAGGCTTGGGTGGAGTTCTCCATAGGGAGATATAATGACAAAGTTTTGTGTGATGTGTTACCTATGGACGCATGCCACTTTCTCCTAGGTAGACCATGGCAATTTGACCACCAAGCTCTCCATGATGGGGTAAAGAACTCCTATACTTTCAAGAAGAACAATGTGACTTTCAAAATTTAGTCATTGTTAGAGGATGTTGAGGTGAAGACAGGAGGTCCTAATGTGCTCATGGTTGGTGAAAAAGAGTTCCTAGAAGTCGTGAAAGAAGGTGAAGGTGTTGGCTTTGCATTGGTGTTAAGACCAAGGGAGATAGATGAAGGTAAGGTAGCCAAGAAACTAGAGTTACCAAAGGAGTTGCAAAGCATGCTGCAAACTTATAAAGGCATATTAAGTGATGGACAACCATCAACCTTACCCCCTAAAAGAGCCATAAGCCATAGGATAGAATTTATTCTAGGATCTACCCTACCGAATAAAGAAGCTTATAAGATGACCCCTCAATGAGGAGATTTCTAGGAAAATACAAGAACTCCTAAACCAAGGCCTTATTAGAAAGAGTATTAGCCCATGTGTCATACCCATTATCCTTGCACCTAAGAAAGGAGGAACTTGGAGGCTTTGTAATGATTCAAGGGACATAAATAGGATAACCATTAGGTATAGGCTCCCTATCCCTTGGATTGAAGACCTAATGGATTGTGTAGGTGAAGGTAAGTACTATAGCAAGATAGACTTGAAGAGTGGCTATCACCAAATAAGAATACATGAGGGAGATGAGTGGAAAACAACCTTCAAAACTAATGAAGGTTTGTATGAGTGGATTGTCATGCCATTTGGGTTATCTAATTCCCCCTCCACATTAATGAGGCTCATGAATGAGGTCCTCAAAGAATACATTGGCAAGTTTGTAGTGGTATATCTTGATGATATACTAATTTATAGTAAAACAAAGGGTGAGCATCTAGAACACTTTGACATTGTTTTCAAGAAGTTGCATGATGAGAAGTTGATGATCAACTTGGAGAAGTGTGAGTTCATTGAGACAAATCTAGTGTACCTTGGATTTATTCTATCACATCATGGTGATTTGAAAATGGACAAGAGAAAAGTGGAAGCCATTCTTAATTGGCCTACTCCAAGGACAGCAATAGAGGTAAGAATCTTTCATGGTCTTGCTCAATACTATAGGAAATTCATAAGGCAATTTAGTACAATTTGTGATCCTATGTTGGACACCATTAAAGGAGGTATGAAGACTAAGTTTTTATGGAATGAGAAAGCTAACAAGAGCTTTTAGTTATTGAAGGAAAATATTGCTACACAACCTATTTTAGTGTTACCAAGCTTTGAGAAGCTATTCACCATAGAGTGTGATGCTAGCAATGTGGCTATTGGAGTTGTTTCAAAGCCAAGAGGGTAGACTGGTGGCTTTTCTTTTAGAGAAGTTAAGTGAAGAAAAGAAGAAATACCCTTCATATGACCTTGAGTTATATGTATTAATTCAGGCTTTAAGGAAATGGAGGCACTATTTTCTTCCCAAGGAGTTTATTGTTTATTCAAACAATCAAGCTCTAAGTTTCTTAAAGTCTCAAGAGAAGTTAAGTCACAAGCACATGAAGTGGGTTGAATACCTTTAATCTTACACTTTCAATATCAAACATAAAAAGGGAGTGCTCAATAAGGTGGTAGATGCATTATCTAGGAGAGCTCTCACTATCCAAGAGATCCAATTGAAGAGCATGGGGATAGATCATTTCAAAGATCTATATGCTGATGATGAAAATTTTGTAGACATTTACAAGGTATGTGTTGAATACAAGAACCATTTTCATAGAAAATATGTTGAATACACTTTGCAAAGTGATCTTTTGTTTAAGGAAAATTAGTTATATATCCCTAGAGGCTTTATTAGAGAGAATTTGACTTAGGAAAATCATAATGGTGCATTGAGTGGTCACTTTGGTATCACTAAGACCCAAGAACTTGTTCAAAGGTTCTATTATTGGCCATGAATGAACCTTGATATTAGGAGGTATGTGAAAAATTTCATTATATGTCAAAAGGCCAAGGGTACTTTTTCAAATGCAGGCCTATATTAGCCACTACCTATTCCCACTAGACCATGGGAATGCTTGAGCATGGATTTTGTAGTTGGGTTACCCAAGACAAAACAAGGCATGAATAGTGTTTATGTACTTGTAGATAGATTCAGCAAGATGGCTCACTTTGTGTCATGTAAGACAACTAATGATGCTAGTCAAATAGCCTCTCTCTTCTTCAAAGAGATAGTAACAATTCATGGGTTACCTATCAGTATTGTATCAGATAGAGACACCAAATTCATGAGTCACTTTTGGAAGACTCTTTGACAAACATTGGGCACTAATTTATCATTTGGATTTGCATACCATCCCGAAACTGATGGTCAGACCGAAGTGGTAAATAGAAGCCTTGGAAATCTATGAAGGTGCTTGACCAAGGAGTATGGTCAACAATGGGATCAATTGATTGGGCAGGCTAAATATGCTTGTAATGACACTATAAATAGGTCAACAAGGAAGAGCCCCTTTGAAATAGTATATGGACTACATCCTAGAGGAGTTTATGAACTAAGAGACTTGAAGGATGGAGTGAAGGGAAGTGGATATGTAGATGATTTTTCTTATGCAATGTAAGAGATACATGATATAGTCTGGAAGACATTGACTGAGAACACCATGGAGCTTAAGACCAAGGTTGATGAGTCTAGGAGAGAAATCCAATTCAATGTGGGAGACTTAGTGATGGTGCATCTAAATAAGTCTAGACTTCAAAAAGGAGTCCCACATAAGCTACAAATGAGGAGGATAGGTCCCTGTCCTATCTTGGCAAAGTATGGGAACAATGCCTATAGAGTGGAGCTATCGGAGGATAGTTGACTATCCCATGTCTTCAATGTGGCAAACTTGGTTCTGTATAAAGGAACACCACCTGATTTAGATCAAATCCTTAGTGAAGTAATCCAAAATGTGGAAGAGCTTAAACTACCTATTGCAATAGTCAAGAAGGCTGACAGTATACTAGATACCAGAGTCTACAAAAAGACTAGAACCAAGGAGTATAAGGAACACTTGATCAAGTGGCATGGTCAACCTGATGTTGATGGAGTGTCGATCAAGGAAGTTGAATTCAATAAGATGGGAATTGATACTAGCTTACTCAATCCAAGGGTGGATTGAAATCTTTTGTTTAGGGGAGGATGGTGTAGGAGCACCTAGGCTAACCTCCATAGTTGTGCTATTATGGCTTGTATCTAAAATTGGCCAAGTCAAAGTTGTGTGATTTTTTTTGGACCTTAGAAGGTCTTGAAATGTGGACTAGATGAGTTAGTCATTAGGACTAAGGTCACCAATTAGTCTTTGTTAATTTCTTTTAATTAATCTTAGGCTTACTAGCTTAGTGTTGGATTTGAGTTATCAATGTGTCCTAAACACATGAGAGATATTTAAAAGATGCCTTGCAGCCATTAATGAAGTTGGTTCCTCAAAATATAGAGGTTAGAGGTCCTAATAATTAGGATGGTGGCATAATGACAAAGATGCCAAATGTTGTTACAAAGTTTTCATCACAACATTTGTAATAATGGAAAATGTTGCATGCAACTCGGTAACATAGGATCCCCCTAAAAGATAGGAGTGGGAGATTGACCAAAATAGCCTAAAAACATGGAATATGGCATCTAATATCATTGGAGGCTTGAATCTTGAGGAGAGAGATCATTGTAACAAGTTTATGATTAGCAAAAAGAGCTCTGTAACTATGTTTTATGTGCATACCAAGTATTTCACTGTGACTGTTGTTAGGCCAGTTTTCTGTCAGTGCAAAATTCTTTGAAAGTGGCCTATTTTCTTGCAAATTTTCTTGAGTGCCCCTTGGCCCTGTGTTCTTCAATGTGTCACCTTGCATCAGTCCAAACTGCATCTCCTAAATCGCCAAACCTAGAATGATATTCAAATTTCAAGGTCCGCGGGAAGCATTGTCAAAATTTGCCACAATGTCGAAAACCCACAGTGTTTTCAAAAGTCCATGGTGCTTTTGACCCCTGCATTGTTTTCGACCCCCTGTATTTCCTACTTTATGCGCTTATCTATTGATGTGTCAGAAACTTTGTGTGTTTTCGATACTCCTTCATCGAAAACATTGTGTGTTTTCAACCTCGCACTAGTTCCCTGTTTGCTATGTTTTCTCTAACTGTGCAGGTGCGAGGGCTGGTGGGACTCGGTTCTTCTTAGTTGATGGGTGCAGTTAAAGTTAAGACAAAATATGTGGCAGTCGCATGTTCACTTGGGGAAGTTGCACAATGTTTATTTTTTGCGGCATAGCAACCGACTGCCACCTGTCTTGTGGGGCCCAGTTCTCCATCATGTTAGTTGTTGGTTCACTTTTTTCCTTGGTGGTTACCTTTGTCTTTCAGCGACTATGTGACTTTGTAGTCACAGGGTCTCCTAATTCTGGTGGTTAAGTGCCTAGCCTTGAGTGACCCGGTGGGCAGTTTGTTCCTCTTCAGTCGCGTGATCGCAAAATGGTGGGTCCCAGTTTCTATTCGGTTGCCTGGCAGTCTTCTTTGCTTAGCACGCAAGTGCGATGATGTGGGCCTGGTGTCAAAGGGGGGATAGATGGCACGTTCTTATTGGCCATCGCATGGCCACATGTCAGACTTTTTTGACATGCGATCATGCGACCGCTTGCCATCTATCTGCATGGGTCTCGATTCTTAGCAGTTGGTGGCTTCTCTGGTAGTGGTCCTGGATGGTGGACATGTGGCAGCCTATGATAGGCTGTCGCATGGTTGCATAACCTAGTTTTTGGCTATGTGATCATGCGACCGCTTGCCAGGTGTCCATGGCGGTGTGTTGGTGTCTTGTCAGGTGGGCCCGTTGGTTATTGTTGTGGAGGTATGTATTTTGTGCAGTGGGTTCGGATGCCACGCAGTGCTGAGGTGTTCTTTTTTTTCATTGGTCGATAGGTGGTGATGTGGCACCTTCCTGTTGGTTCGTGTGATGATGTGGTAGTGTCTCAATGGGGCTTGTGTTGATGATCAAAGATCTACAGTGGTCATATGATCGCATGGAATATTCCTTACCCATGTGATCATGCGCCCACCGTCCGATGTGGTGCCGACGGTTTGTTTGCTTTGGGCCCACTGGCGGACATGTGGCAGCCTTTGGTTGGCTGTCTCATGATCGCATAGCCCATTCTTTGGCTATGCAATCATGTGATCGGTTGACATGTGTCCTTGTTCGTGGTTGCGGAGTTATGTCATGGCTATTTTTCAGTGACGGTTTCCATGGTGGTTGCGGTGACAATTTTCTTTTGGCTGGCAGTTACGGTGGTGGTTAGTGTTTGCGAGCTGGCGCATGTTCGCATAGCCCATTTCTAGGCTATGCGATCATGTGACAGGGTGCGACATGTCCCTGTGGGCCCATCTACAGCTATTTGGTGGGCTCAGTGGAGGTTGCTATCATGGCGGTTTCTAGTTGGACCGTGCTGGCGGGATGGTGAATTTGAACGTGGGCCTGGGCTTGGATTTCTAGGTGATGTTTTAACAGTCGGCTGGGTGCATGTTTGCGGGTTGTCACATGTTTGCGTGGGCCAATTTCTTAGCTTGCGAATATGCGACATACCCTATTGTGGCAAGTGGCGGCGTCAGTGGTTATAGAGAAGGCATCGATTAATGGGTGTCGCATGTTCGCATAATCTATTTCTGAGTTATGCAATCATGCGACCAAGCATAAATTAAGGACCTGTTTCCTGTCGTAGTAAATTTTGTGACTACGCGGTTGTGCGGCTAGGAGCAAATGGTCAAGAAGCTGAGCCTGTGATTGCATGGTGGCTGTTGTAGATTCAAATTTGAATTTCTGTGAACTTCGAGTACCAGAAAGACCAATTTATGGAATTAAATGCAGAAAAGACCCTATTCAGTGAAAAATGACTAGTTTGCTATTTGCGGTGTGGTCCAGGGTGTTGTGTGCTTGTTTGCAAAGCTTGTACCATGGTGGTTGTGTGCTCAAGGCATGTTGCAGGGTGTCCTTTTGAGCCTAATTTTGTGATCCCTTGTACTTGCAGAGAGGATTTTCATGATTAGGGATCAGTTCTGGTTTCCTCTTTCCTGCCCCTGTAATAAATTTTTTACCATTTCCAATTGGCTTGGTTGGTAAAAGCTATGCCCTAGCTATCTGTAGCTTGTTGCAACCCATTTTGGGTTCCTGTGGCAGCTAGTGGTATAAAGTGTCAAATTTTTGACTTAGAGATTGTTTTGAATTTGGTCAGTTCCAGTGAAGGGTTTTGTTCTGCAGATTTTTCCTTCTCTCTGCATATAGGGTGTTCCTCTTTCTTTTGCTGGCTCAGAGAATATAATGCATGCTGCAGTAGATTTGTCTTATGTATGAGGACTCAATGTATTCTTACTGTCACTAAGCTATCTCCATTTGAATTCTAGATTCATTAATCACACATCAAGGGTGTCTGGTTTTTCTGCTTGTATTGCCTAAGTGTTTGCAAGTGGAGTTATCTTCACAGAGGTAACTAGTTCAGGGTTAGTGTTTATGCATGTATGAGTTGAAATATCAAAGATAGGTCATGCTTGTCTTCTAGTGGATGCTGGTCAATGTATTGTCTAATTTGTAGGTCTTTTCTAAGGGGAGGGTTAAAATCCTTTGAATGGATAATAACATGCTTGAATGCACAAGTGGGTGTTAAGTTAAGGCTTGGTCATGGTGTGTGATTGATGTCAGGCATCAACACATTGGGTATATTGTGTTCTTGTTTCATAGCTGTCTCTTGTAGTAAGGTATTTGACTCTGTGGCCCAATGGATAAGGCACTGGTCTATCAGGGACTTAGGGCATCTCAGGGGATCTTTCAATCATTTTAAAATCATTTCATTTCTATCCCACCCTTTCCTTTTCAAGTTGTTAGTGTAGGTCTCTAGTTTTCTTACTCACTCCATGCAAGTAGGGCTATTGCATGAGATATTGGCTTCATTGAGGTACAGGATACCTAGGAGTTTGAGAACCATTCCACAATAATCTGTCTGCAGGCCTTTAGTTTTGTCATGAGGTGTCTTGAATGTGCAGATAAAGCAATACCCACCTGAGTGAATGTGGAGCTCAAAGCAGAAGGAGGATTTCTCTTTATCCTCATCAATTGGTTTGTTTTCCTTGTCAAACTTGAGTGTCTAACTAAAATCTAAGCCCAAATATTTGATTCAAGTTTGGTCCTGCAAGAAAAAGAGCCAACAAGATGGTGACTCTACTGGGGAAATGAAATAAGTTACTGATAAGAGTATCACAGAGTCTTGCTATATTCAGTTTGGGGAAGAGTCTTATATGTTTTCCAATCTGAAAATTGCTTTTCAGATTTGCAAGTGTGTTACCTGGATTTGCCGATTGATTTATATGTGGCTTTATTGTGGGAGTGCTTAGAGTCTATTGGTGTTTCAAGATAGGTCAGTAAAATTTGTTTCCTCTGAAGGAGGTGGCGACTCTATGCTAGAAAGGACCTGATTTGTGAAGTTTTGTTGGGACTTTAGTCAGATAAGAAGAAGGTAGTAGCATTCAGCAGGGTGATCCAGGTATTCTCCATCAAAAATTTTATGTATATGCATGGTCCTTATCAAATGGTTTTTTCATTAAGAAAGGACATATAAGTGTGAAGTATGTAGGAAAAGTTCAGTGACAAAAGAAGAATAGTTTCCAAGTATAGATTTCCTATCATTGGTTTTAAAGATTTTCAAGTGGATATACAAATTTGCAGCCAGTGATGGATGTTCACAGGGTTTCTTTTGTTAGAGGTTATGCACCATTTTGTTATGATGGCATACCTGGTTTCCCTAATAAGATCCCTAATAAAATTAGGGGATACTTGCCTAAGTTTAATAGGAACCAGTATCAGTCTGCAAGAGAGCATGTTCAGTGCTTTACTGATGTGATGAATGATTTTGAGGTTTTTCATGAAGACCTATGGATGAAATTATTTGTCCAAACTCTAGAGGGTGATGCTAGAGACTGGTTTTCTTTCCTACCGACAAGTTCGATTTCATCTTGGACTGAGATGCATTCAGCCTTCATGGAGCAGTTTGGAGAAAGGGTAAGCATATCTGATTCTTATGATAAGCTTTTAAAGATTCATATTGAGAAAGATGAACTTGTCCCTCAGTTCAATATCAGATTTGCAAAAGTTTTGAATGAAATCCCTGAAGGTTATAGACCCAATGACCAAGTGTGTGTAAATGTCTACTTTGATGCATTTGATAAGAAAATGAATTACTTGTTGAGGGACAAAGAACCTAGGACATTATATCAGGCATTTGTAACTGCAATGGATATTGAAAACAATTTGAAATATGGATTGACCAGAGGTCATTTTTCCATGAGTGCTTGCAAGTATAATGAATATGAAAGAAAAAAAGAATGTAGTGCTAATACTACAGTCCCAAATCAGTGTATCAACACTTTTTCTGTGGTTTTTAATCAGGTTGTGATGTCAAATCAGGATATGTGTATAAATGTTGTTGAGTCTTTTGCTGCTAATGAGACATGTATTTAGGATGCTACAATAGTGAGATATATTCCAGACCCTGAAAGGATTGAGCAGTGTACTGGTGTTTTGAGTTGTGAATTAGCTACCGCAGTCAATCCTTGTGATATGGATTATAAATATAATACCACTGATGTTCCTAGACATGAAATTGTTGCTTCTATATCTCAATCCTATGAAAATGAAGAGGCTAAAAGTTATGTCTCTAATGATGAGTTTGCGGTTGTTGCACAAGGTAAGGAATATGATTCATTTGCATATCAGTCACAGGTAGAACATAGTGTTGAAAGTGGTTATTCAAGTGAGGGTGATGAAGGTAGTGATGGAGAGGTCTCTGCATATGAGTCAGATACAATATGGGAAGAAGAAAGTATTGATGGTGATGTTGATACAGATGCTGAGAAAAGTGTTGACTGTGGGAGCATGGATGAGGTTGAGAATGATTTTCTTTCTGATGATATGTCACAGGGTTTCTCTCATGTTGTAGAGGATTTTTCTTCGTAGTCTTCTATGCCAGCGGGTGGTAATGATGTTGATTGTAAAGTCTTGGAGGTTGAAGACTTGTGGGGAAATCCATGGGATGGCTCTTCTGATGAGTGCAACACTGATTGTTCATATGTCGACAGCAATGATGGTGAGTCATGCTCTAGCTTTGATTCTGGGTTCTCTACTTCTTTTGAAGATGTGTATGATGATGGAAATGAAGACATATATAGTGGGGTTGCAAATGAGTTATTTGATGAGGACACTAGTGAAGACCAGATGGAGCTTTGTCTGAATTACTATGATAAACAATTCCATGTTGTTTCTAACCCACTATTTGGGGAATGTGCTCAGAAGATGGAATTTGTTGAGGGTTACTCACCTTCTACACTTAAGGCTTCACATACAGTTGATTTGGAGTCTCCCTCACCAATGAGGCCAGTTGAAAGAAAGGTAATGCAGGATGAATGTTGCTTTGTTGATGAAGATGCATTACATTGGGACAGTGTTTTTCTTCTGCCACCAAGCAGTGAAAATAATGGTGATAATCTAGTTCATGATGTTGATCATGTGAATCATCCCTATGAGGATAAAGGTGTGATTTATCAAAAGAAATCAGACTTGATAAACCTGAGTAACCTGATATATGAGTATGTTTCAGTGGCCTTGGCTGAGGTAAGTGAAACTGAGTATAGTTGCTTTTCTTTTGATATGCAAGAGTACATTGAAGGTGAGCTGGATGATTGTAGCTAGGAAGAAAAGGTATCAGTTTCTTGTCCCCTTTCATATGTTTCAATCCATGGTGATTTTGATGATGCCTATTTTGCAAGCAGTGAGTTTGTGGGGGCACATATGAAGGAAGGCATCAGTGATGGTAAATCCAGGGTTGCTTTGTAGTCGGTGCCTGATAGTGTTTTTTGTCATTATGCATGTGGAAAAGGTTTCAGACCTCTATTTGATTTTGTGAGCAGAAACCAAGTTTTTGATAGAGGAAAAGGATAGCATTCCTTTGGCATCCAGATGTTGCTTGTGTATTTTCTGTATATCCTATGTTATGGTGCCAGGTTTTTGGGTACGGAGCCAATTTATGATTTTTTGAGTTTTAAAGTGGGGTGTGGGCCTAATTGTTTTGTCTGGGTGTGGTCTGCTTCTCCCAGTGATTTTGAATTCTTGCCATGCTTGCAAGAAACATGCATCCCCAACCAGAGCCACTATTAGGCTAGTTTTCTGTCAGTGCAAAATTCTTTGAAAGTGGCCTATTTTCTACAAATTTTCTTGAGTGCCCCTTGGCCCTGTGTTCTTCAATGTGTCACCTTGCATCAGTCCAAACTGCATCTCCTAAATCACCAAACCCAAAAAGATATTCAAATTTCAAGGTCCTCGGGAAGCATTGTCAAAATTTGCCACTGTGTCAAAAACCCACAGTGTTTTCAAAAGTCCATGGTGTTTTCGACCCCTGCATTATTTTTGACCCCTTGTATTTCCTGCTTTATGTGCTTATCTATTGACATGTTTGAAACTTTTATGTTTTCGATCCACCTTCATCAAAAACATTGTATGTTTTCGACCTTGCACTAGTTCCCTGTTTGCTATGTTTTCTCTAACTGCGTAGGTGCGAGGGGTGGTGGGACCCGATTCTTCTTAGTTGATGGGTGCAGTTAAAATTTGGACAAAATTTGTGGCGGTCGCATGTTCACTTGGGGAAGTTGCACAATGTTTATTCTTTGCGGTGTAGTGACCGATTGCCACCTGTCTTGTGGGGCCCAATTCTCCATCATGTCAGTTGTTGGTTTGCTTTTTTCCTTGGCGGTTACCTTTGTCTTTCAGTGACTATGCGACTGTGTAGTCATGGGGTCTCCTAATTCTGGTGGTTAAGTGCCTAGCCTTTAGCGACCCGATGGGCAGTTTGTTTCTCTTTAATCACGTGATCGCGGAATGGTGGGTCCCAATTTCTATTCGGTTTCTTGGCGGTCTTCTTTGCTTAGCATGCAAGTGCGATGATGTGGGCCTGGTGTCGAAGTGGGGATAGATGGCACATTCTTATTGGCCATCGTATGGTCACATGTCAGACTTTTTTGACATGCGATCATGCGACCGCTTGCCATCTGTCTGCATGGGTCCTAGTTCTGAGCAGTTGGTGGCTTCTCTGGTAGTGGTCCCGGATGGTGAACATGTGGTAGCCTGTGATAGGCTATCGCATGGTTGCATAGCCTAGTTTTTGGCTATGCGATCATGTGACCACTTTCCATGTATCCATGGTGGTGTGTTGGCATCTTGTCAGGTGGGCCCATTGGTTATTGTTGTGGAGGTATGCATTTTATGCAGTAGGTCCGGATGCCACACAGTGCTAAGGTGTTCTTTTTTTCATTGGCCGATGGGTGGTGATGTGGTGCCTTCTTGTTGGTCTGTGTGATGATGTGGTGGTGTCTCAGTGGGGCTTGTGTTAATGATCAAAGATCTACGATCGGTATATGATCGCATAGAATATTCCTTACCCATGTGATCATGCACCCACCATCTGATGTGGTGCCAATGGTTTGTTCGCTTTGGGCCCACTGGTGGACATGTGGCAGCCTTTGGTTGGCTATCACATGATCACATAGCCCATTCTTTGGCTATGCGATCATGCGACCAACCGACACATGTCCTTGTTTGTGGTTGCAGAGTTGTGCCGTGGCTATTTTTCAGTGACGGTTTCCATGGTAGTTGCAGTGATGGTTTTCTTTTGGCTGGCGGTTACGGTGGCAGTTAGTGTTTGCGGGCTAGCGCATGTTCGCATAGCCCATTTTTAGGCTATGCAATCATGCAACAGGGCACCATGTGTCCCTATGGGCCCATCTGTGACTGTTTGGTGGGCTCGGTGGAGGGTGCTATCATGGCAGTTTCTGGTTGGACCGTGCTGGTGGGAAGGCTAATTTGAACACGGGCCCGGGCTTGGATTTCTAGGTGATGTTTTAACAGTTGGTTGGGTGCATGTTTATGGGTTGTCACATGTTTGCGTGGGCCAGTTTCCTAGCTTGCGAACATGCGACATACCCTACTGTGGCAAGCGGTGGCGTCAGCAGTTATAGAGAAGGCAATGATTAACGGGTGTCGCATGTTCGCATAACCCATTTTTGAGTTATGCGATCATGCGACCAAGCATAAATTAACGGCCTGTTTCCTATCGCAGTGAATTTTTTGACTGCGCGGTTGCACGGCTAGGAGCAAACAGTCAAGAAGCTGAGCCCGAGATTGCATGGTGGCCATTGCAGATTCAAATTTGAATTTCTGTGAACTGCCAGTGCCAGAAAGACCAATTTATGGAATTAAATGCAGAAAAGACCCTTTTCAGTGAGAAATGACTAGTTTTCTATTTGTGGTGTGGTCCAGGGTGTTGTGTGCTTGTTTGGAAAGCTTGTACCATGGTGGTTGTGTGCTCAAGGCATGTTGCAAGGTGTCCTTTTGAGCTCAATTTTGTGATCCCTTGTACTTGTAGAGAGGATTTTCATGATTAGGGATCAGTTCTGGTTTCCTCTTTCCTGCCCCTGTAATAAATTTTTTACCGTTTCCAATTGGCTTGGTTGGTAAAAGCTATGCCCTAGCTATCTGTAGCTTGTTGCAACCTGTTTTGGGTTCTCGTGGCAGCTAGTGGTATAAAGTGTCAAATTTTTAACTTAGAGATGGTTCTGAATTTGGTAAGTTCCAGTGAAGGGTTTTGTTCTACAGATTTTTCCTTCTCTCTGCATATAGGGTGTTCCTCTTTCTTTTGCTGGCTCAGAGAATATAATGCATGCTGCAGCAATTTTGTCTTATGTATGAGGACTCAATGTATTCTTACTGTCACTAAGCTATCTCCATTTGAATTTTGGATTCATTAATCACACATCAAGGGTGTTTGGTTTTTCTACTTGTATTGCCTAAGTGTTTGCAAGTGGAGTTATCTTCACAGAGGTAACTGGTTCAGGGTTAGTGTTTATGCATGTATGAGTTGAAATATCAAAGATAGGTCATGCTTGTCTTCTAGTGGATGCTGGTCAATGTATTGTCTGATTTGTAGGTCTCTTCTAAGGGGAGGATTCAAATCCTTTGAATGGATAATAACATGCTTGAATGCATAGGTGGGTGTTAAGTTAAGGCTTGGTCATGGTGTGTGATTGATGTTCGGCATCAACACATTGGGTATATTGTGTTCTTGTTTTATAGTTGTCTCTTATAGTAAGGTATTTGACTCTGTGGCCCAATGGATAATGCACTGGTCTATCAGGGACTTAGGGCATCTCAGGGGACCTTTCAATCATTTTAAAATCATTTCATTTCTATCCCACCCTTTCCTTTTCAAGTTGTTAGTGTAGGTCTCTGATTTTCTTACTCACTCCATGCAAGTAGGGCTATTGCATGAGATATTGGCTTCATTGAGGTACAAGATACCTAGGAGTTTGAGAACCATTCCAAAATAATCTATCTGCAGGCCTTTAGTTTTGTCATGAGGTGTCTTGAATGTGCAGATAAGGCAATACCCATCTAAGTGAATGTGGAGCTCAAAGCAGAAGGAGGATTTCTCTTTATCCTCATCAATTGGTTTGTTTTCCTTGTCAAACTTGAGTGTCTAACTTAAATCTAAGCCCAAATATTTGATTCAAGTTTGGTCCTGCAAGAAAAAGAGCCAACAACTGTGATATTATATGGATTGAAGTTTAAAAGTTAGCTTTGGATCTGAGTAGTGTAGGATGTTTTAAGACTTTTCTTTTTAGTGTGATAGTGGTTTTGAGTTAGTCTTCTAATTGTAAGAAATTAAATTATAAGGAGACTGTGTGCTGGTTCCTTTTAGACTGTTTTTGCTTTCATGGCTCCCACTTGAGATTCAACACTTGAAACCTTGAAAAGGTGGATGAATCTTAGAGTGGAGTCTTTCTACATAATTTATATAGAGGTAGGATTCCAAAGAATTAAGGTTTCTATTTTAAATGTTATGCCCTAGGTGATCTAGGAGAACCTAGTTAGAGGTTAGATAGTGATCAATGGAAGCTCGTATTTAGAGGGGAGAGAAGTATTGTATGGAAAAAGTACAGTTTCAGGTAGGGTATAGACATATCCTAACATGCTATGAGGATTGAGGTCATACCAATCCATTGGACTAAGCTTTGAGTATGAAATCAATGAATTCCTATTAAATAGGTCGTTTAGCCCTATTAGACCTAGATTATAGGAAACCTATGTACGGAGGCCATTAGGTCCTAAAACCTTTAGAATCCTTCATAAAATCCAAAAGGGTATCCAAATGTGGATTTAGATTTTCTATTAGTTTGGAAATTTTTTCAAGAATTGGAAAAAGGTCTCTGCAAAAGGCTACAAGGAAATAGGCCTAATTAGGCCTCCTCATGGTGAAATCTTGAACATGGTGAAAAAGGGCTTAAAGATCCTCCTAAATGGATCCAAATGCAAGCAAATGGAATGTTTCCAAGATGTTTGATACCCTTGCAATGAGTTTCATAGTTTTTGAGGAGTTGGCACTTAGATCCTTCTAAGTGTAGGAGAAGTATTGAAGTAACTAAAGGGTGTTAGTTTTTCAAGGTGAAGCAAAAAGTGTAAGACTCTTGGAGAAGAGTTGGATTAGGTCTTAGTTAGTCATCTAAGCCTAATAAGTACCTAGAGGAGATTAGGTTCCTAGAAGAAGACAAGGAAGATCTTCTTAGAAAGGTGTGCAAGAAAACCTTGGAACAATTACATCAGAAAAAGTTGTAAGAATAGAATCTATAGGAAATTGAATGTAGTTTCTAAATGACTAGCCCTTGTCTAAAAAATTTTATCTAATTGTTCAAAATTTTAAATTTCTTTGCAGTAGTAAAAAAATTTCAGGGAAAAGATAAAAAGTACATGTATGTTTGACCACCTTAATCACAATCAAATGATGATATATTTTCCCAAGATTCTAGATATAAGTAGTAGACTCATGCCCAGATGTGACGCATATTTTTTTGTAATTTTTTTCCAAACAAATATTTAATTATGAATTTTCTATTACAACTTTTTCAAAATAAAAAAATTCTCATGTCTGACCACCTTAACTAATTCTAAAGTTTTCAAAATTGAAAAAAAAATTCTTATAGTAGCAGAAGCATAGAATGTGACACATGTTTCAGATTTCAAAAATGATAAACTGTTTGAAAGTCATAGTTTTTTTTCAATCAGTATGTCAATTACTACTTTAAAGATAACTTAATTAAAAAATAAGTAATAATTACTTACTGAACTCAAAATTTGACAACAATTATATTGATGGAAAGTTGATAATGTCTTTAAGAAATCCATTTTGTTTCATCAATTTTGGGTGAAAAAGTAGTCGTCAACTACATGGTCAAAGTCTTGATATCAAAAACAATCTGCAAAACACACCTAATGGGTTGACCATTCACGTGTGACATTTTCCAAGGCAAATACCAAGCCTAATTGGATATCCAATAAAATCAGATATCCAAAAATCTCAGATATCTAATAATACTAGATATCTAAAACTTCCCGCCTAATTAAAAATTTCATTTAGAATAGTTTTTTCAATTTCAAGTTACATATTAAATTGTATTTTTTTAATTTCAAATTACATATTAAATTGTATTTTTTTATGTTAATATTAATTTAGTTGAGTATTTTTTTCAATTTTAAGTTATATATTACAAATTATTTTTCTAATATTAATATTAAATAATAATAGCATAGCATTTAGAATGGGAACTCAAAACTAGAATATTTACCTGTCTTAACAACCTCCTTAAAAGATTTTGACTAAAGCTTTCCCTTTTTCATCATCTTCAATCCCACAATCTTCCTTCGTTCAACACAAAAACTCTCTTGACAAATGGAAACTTTTGGACAAATCCTTCTTCACAAGTTCAATGGCATCAACTTAAGGGTTTCATTGTAGAGTATTAGTATTATAATATAAATTTTTATAATAGCATGTATTACATTATTATTATTTATTTCTCTATTGTATAATAGTATAATATTAACTTATTAAATATTTATATTATATGTTCAATATTATACCTAAGGTGGAGAGAGAGAGAGAGAGAGAGAGAGAGAGTTGAAAGTTGCACCACTACGTTTCTTCTAAACCATTTGTCCTAGTGCCGAATGGACTATTCTATTAGCTCTAGTTGGGCGAGTAAACACTAGTGACAACCCCGTTTCGACCACTGAGTCACTAGAACGTTTTGGACCATACCAGATAAAAGTGTCCCCAAGGTGCAATAAGCATCATTGGGTAGTGATCTTTCGAGGCTCGTATCTCTGACCCCATGAGAGGTATGAACAATCTATGAGATGTGATAGGACCCCATTTTGAGGCCTACAATAACCTCTCTTTGTTCTGGGAGATTTGAATTTGTTTGAATTTTGCACCCTAGTCCAGCTTGATGCCAAAACTTGTACTGACTAGATGTTGGGATCCAGATGAATGACCCTTACCTGTGATGCAGTCGATACAAAGAAAACCTCAAATTTCCTTGGCACTGGCTACATCACAGGCCAAGAACACCCATGATCACCAAACCAACAACCGGGATGATGTAGTATCAGTGGGACATTGAAGAATCATAAGGGAAAATCAAGCAGAGCATGGTCAAAGAGGCACTAATGGATTCAAGAGAGACTCATCAAATCAATATCAAAATAGAGAATAAGAGCATCAAATCTACATTAAGAAAGAAGCTGCAAGTAACAGAGTAACTAGAGTAATAGAGATATCTAAGTCTTATGCAATAAAGCAACCTTCAAGTAAACATGAAATCAAATAAAGGGAATTAGTAGTAGTGAATTATAAAACAATGAGCATCTTAAAATAGTAGTGCCAGGCATGTAATGACAGTAATCACATCACATTCTATGGCTCATGGGCTGTGCATGGCCTTTTGATGCAGGAGCATCCCAGGGTAGTTGGCTATCCTGCATGTTTGGGAGATTTGATGGAGTTTTGTGGACTTATTTTCATGTGTGAGGGGTTTGGTAGAGTTGGATAGACCTACTTGGGTCTTTGGTAATTGGTTATGGAACTTGGCATGGTCTTGGTTGCTCAGCATGGCCTAGATGGAGCTCGGTCTTGCTTAGGAATTTGGTGCCTATTTCAGGCTATATAAGTAATTTTCCACTAAGATTTAGAGGCTACAAATTTCAAGGATTGAAGAGGGCCTATATTTCTACCTACGGTTCGAAGCATGAGTTCTAATTCATCTGGAGCTAGGAGATATTGTGATTTTACTAAGACATCTATTTTGGGCATTTAATTGTTGTTGTTGGCCGACTTGTGGCATTTAATTTCGGTATTTGTATTTAATTTATTTTCAGGGCCGACCTGTGGCTTAGATTGGTATAAGTAGAGGTTGTGGGGGAAGTCTTTAGGCATTCATTCATCCACTTGGGAGAAGAGGAGGTGGATGTGGAGTGAGTTTTGAGGAGAGCTAGTAGCTGTGGCTTGGGAAACAAGGAGATTGCTTGGTAGGCTTGCGAGCACAAGTTTAGATCTTCCTTGGGGGTTCCTACCAGTGTGTGGATCTGGGCTAGCTAGGGTTTTGGTTTGGATCTTGCGAGATCTTGTGGATTTTCTATTGTAATTGCATTGTATTTGGCCGTAACCCGGAAGGCCTTATAGCCGGGCATGTTGGATGAAAATATGATGATTCTATTATGAGTATTGGCATTGTGTGGATCTATATCTCTGTATTGTTATTATATTCTATTGTGTGGTTATTTGCTGGGGGCTAGGACATCTCCATCAGGGATTCTCCTTCCTTGCACTGCATCAAGTGGTATCAGAGCACAGTTGTTCCTGAGTGTGTGGACAGAGCGCCGAATGTGAGGCAGTTTACACCAGGACATTGGGTGGAGTTTTTTAGAGTGAAGGTTGTTCCTGAGTGTGTGGACAGAGCACCAAATGTGAGGTAGTTTGCACTAGGACCTAGTTGAAGGTTGGATCTAGTTGGTGATTTGCTACAGAGGGTTTGCATCAGATCTTAGAAGATGGCTCTAAGAAGATTGGACCCTGAGATGATTGCAAAACTCCATGATGTGGTGGAGAGGAATATTTCAAAGACTTGTGCTTGGTTGGAAGCTAGATGGACTAATCAAGTTAAGGAAGGGATGGTTGAGAGTGATCCATCTCTGGATAAATTTCATAAGAGAGTTTGAGAGATCTTCAAACCATGGAGCTGGAGTCTACCGATCAGAAAGCGAGTTGTCTGGCCAGTTAGAAGACTTGTTTGAGAGAGAAGAGGGCATAGAAAGGTCGAGCTAGAAGTTGGTTTTGTTGATCAGTGTGTGGAGGCTGATGCAAAACCTGCGGAGAAACTTGTGGATGTTTCTATGGAGCTTCCTAACCTTGTTGATGCTATGATTGAGATTGGTTTTCATGATCAGTTGGTTGAGTCTGACATGGAAATTGTGGAGCACTTGGTCATGGATAATCAGTTTGATAAGGGTGATGATCCATATGTTGGTGATATGGATGTTGTTGATATGGATGTTGCTGGTGTGGATTCACTAGTTGTTGATGTGGTTGAGGATCTACATGATACTATGGATCTGTATGTTCCTGATGTGGACCTGTTGGTGGTTGACATGGTTGAGGATTTACATGTTGCTCCTATTGTGGATTTGAGCAGATGTTGGTGACATGGATTTCATGTTCAAGGATATTATTGTTGTTGGTAGTGATCAGCTACAGAGAATGTTGGTGAGGCACTATGTTCAGTGTGTTCCTAGGAGTGAGCATGTTGATTGGATGGTTGAGATTCTAGTGGTTGACAGATGGATGCAGATTTGGGTGATTTGCATGTTGGTTCTATGGTCCTTGTTGGAGTGGAAGCCTTTGGTGAAGATGAAGATGGTTGCAAATATTTCATCTGGCATCAAAGTATGAGGCATACTTCTTTTCGCACCTGGGGAGTCTGATGCAGAAGCATCCCAGGGTAGTTGGCTATCCTGCATGTTTGGGAGATTTGATGGAGTTTTGTGGACTTATTTTCATGTGTGAGGGGTTTGGTAGAGTTGGATAGACCTACTTGGGTCTTTGGTAATTGGTTATGGAACTTGGCATGGTCTTGGTTGCTCAGCATGGCCTAGATGGAGCTCGGTCTTGCTTAGGAATTTTGTGCCTATTTCAGGCTATATAAGTAATTTTCCACAAAGATTTAGAGGCTACAAATTTCAGGGATTGAATAGGGCCTATATTTCTACCTACGGTTCGAAGCATGAGTTCTAATTCATCCGGAGCTAGGAGATATTGCGATTTTACTAAGACATCTATTTTGGGCATTTAATTGTTGTTGTTGGCCGACTTGTGGCATTTAATTTCGGTATTTGTATTTAATTTATTTTCAGGGCCGACCTATGGCTTAGATTGGTATAAGTAGAGGTTGTGGGGGAAGTCTTTAGGCATTCATTCATCCACTTGGGAGAAGAGGAGGTGGATGTGGAGTGAGTTTTGAGGAGAGCTAGTAGCTGTGGCTTGGGAAACAAGGAGATTGCTTGGTGGGCTTGCGAGCACAAGTTTAGATCTTCCTTGGGGGTTCCTACCAGTGTGTGGATCTGGGCTAGCTAGGGTTTTGGTTTGGATCTTGTGAGATCTTGTGGATTTTCTATTGTAATTGCATTGTATTTGGCCGTAACCCGGAAGGCCTTACAGCCAGGCATGTTGGATGAAAATATGATGATTCTATTATGAGTATTGGCATTGTGTGGATCTATATCTCTGTATTGTTATTATATTCTATTGTGTGGTTATTTGCTAGGGGCTAGGACATCTCCATCAGGGATTCTCCTTCCTTTCACTGCATCACCTTTATACCAGTCAAAATTGCAATGACACTCATAAGTATAAAATATGTATGAAAAAAACGGTGCATGAATTCAAGCATGATGCAATGGCTCTCTAAATAGAAAAATGATTGATCATAATACACATCATTCATGGGTTATCAAAGACACACAACAGTACACATGAGAATTAACCATCAATCCAAGCATCAAATGTGAATGCAACATCAACAACGAGCATCTCAAATTAACAGTGGTGCTATAGACAAACAGATGGTACATCTACATAGCAATGCTTGGGTCACAGTGATGCAACACATACTTCAACATACCAAAGTAAGAATAAAATAGCAGTGAATGTGGAATACATAGAAGTCATACCTTGAATCTTTAGCCTGCAGGTCACCAAGATACCATGCTTTCTTGCGGGTTGTGCCATGGTGAACTACAACACATTATAAGGCATTAATTTCAATAATAGCATGTGCCATCCAAGAAGCAAACCATAAATCAATTTCACGGGCTCTCAAAAAAATGAAAATGAGGCCTCAGTTCGACGGGAGATACAAGAGGTGATAGTTTAGTAAAATGAACAAGCATTAGTAAGACACCAAGCTTGTAGGCCTCCATCAAATGTATACAAACAGTGACCATGCGGAAGGCCAAACAATCAGTTTTAACAATGAATTTGAGCATGGCATAGCTCTCGGGTTGGCACATGTTCCAAATAATGGTCAAAGAGTGTATATAATAGATCATGGGCTATGTGAAAATAAGGAGTAACATTTGGTAAGCAAAAGGCATGACGCCTCATTTTTCAATGCACTACACAATAAAGTGATAGTTCATGGGCTGGCACCATCTATTAAAATAGTAAACTATGTGCCAACAACTCATGATGCCCTAGCTCTCGGGATATTCATGAGTAGTAGTAAATTAGATTAGAGGAACATAAGCATCATTTAATGGATGCTACACTCCTACAAGAAGCTCACGACCTCATTAGGTCATGAAAACAAGTATCCGTGATATTATAACAACAAGAAAAGGTATTAAAATGAAAACAAGAATGCAGAGAAAATTGCAAGCCGGTTAATGATGATGCCCTAGCTCGTAGTGCATCAATGGAATAGTCTAGTTTCATAAGTAACATACCAAATTAAACATGATAACAAGAGGAAAAGTGGATGCCCAATGCTCATATAAGCTTCCAGCAATATCACAAGGTAGAAAATACAATCATGCCCAAGCTCATGAAAGTGTAACAGGTGTGATTAAATAATTAAAAAAAAATAGTGAGTATAGCACGAGTTGGATGAATCCCTTGGCACATTTCTCATAGGTTGTTGATCATGTAACTGATATCATGCATTTAATACAACAACATCTGTAATACGAGCATATTCAGCAATGATTGAACAACAGTAAATCAATAGCATAGAATGATACCCTAGCTTTCAACTTGTGGGTTATCAAAGGGGGTTTCACAGAAAAACATGATGCCCTAGATTAAGCACAGAGCATTATAATGAAATGAATATAACAAAAAGCAACAGATTAAAATGATTCCAATTCTATTCAATAAAAGTGGAGCCAGTGTTTCAGGTGCTCATGGGTCATTGGCTTCTAGACAGAGCAGTTCCCTAGCTCAGAGGCCGTGAACTTGATAAAGTGATACCGACAGTTCAATAAAATACATAGTGCTTCTAAGTGTAGAGATGGTATTATTCAAAAAATCAAATGCAGAGGGATGAATCAATGGAACTAAATACAAGTATATCAAAATGCCCCCGAATTTGAAACCAAATGTAGAGTAAAAATGCCAAATATAATGCCTACCTTGACAAGGTGATGCCATGAGGGAAGTGCCAGATGTTTCCAAATTTCAATTCCAGTCTAGAAGCTAGGGCCAAGTCAAGAATAGAAACCTTCCAAATGCTAGATGGTGAAGTATCTATTCCCAACACTTCCTCTCATCTTCGATGAGGGTTTTGATATAATGATTATTATTAATTTGTTTCTCCCTTTTTAGGGTTGAGGTTTTGATGCAATGCATTCTTACAAAAACATTGGATTTTATGTAGTAAGTTATTAGATGTGCTTTCCCCATTATGGATTGAGAGTCATTTATTAATTTAGGGTATTTAAAATTTAAATCCATGTTTTATTTTATGCATTGGTAGATTTTATCTAGAATGTGTTTCCCCATTATGGGTTGAGATCATTTTAAAATATAATTTTATCCATTATTTCACATCATAGTGGGGATAGGGTTTTAAATGTGAAGCCATTGCAGAATATTATTGTAAATTATCATGTTGGTATTTTATAAACCATCATCAGAATACTGTTAATGCATGACTTAGGGGGGTAGGAGTGGTCTCCTTTTGACCATCTATTATAGGAGTCAATTTGTTTTGCTACCCCCACTTATAAACTCAGGAATTTGGCATACGATTTTATGAGGCATCTTTATGGACCTATTTGGCATTTTTTCCCACTTTAAGGAGGTTGTGGGTCATAAATACAGTTTCCTAGGTTTTTTTTTATACCTCTCACTTTTCGTGATGGAGGTCAGCTCTTCACCTTTTCTCTCTGATATGAGTGTTGTAGCTCTGAGAGACACATCTTGCACTTAGCTTCTTTTTAGCAATACAAATTGATCCTTCTTGTTCCCTATATTTTGGATTTTTTCATGTGGAATCTCATGCCCGATTGTTGTGATGTTATTCTATCCTAAATCTACATGTTGATTCGATTGAATATCCAAAAATTTGTCTTGGCTCAGTAGTGTTAATTTGTGTATGAACTGAAATCGAGATTGTGGAAAACTTTCCCTTCTCTAAGTTTCAAGTACCTTGTTTTCTTTAAGGATTTTAAGGTAGTAGATCAAGTTGTGAAGTACAGTTTTTATTTTAACTGATACAGTAAGCTTAATTCAGTTGTGGATTCTCTTTTCAAATTTGGTGGATTACCTAGTTTTCAAGTCAGTTTCATATTATTTTTTTTATGCACTCTCTCCCTTTCCTCATTAAGTTAGTAAGTTTAAAGTGATCCAAGGGGAATCTAGCCCTTTAATCCAGAGGTCTACTCTCGAACAGGTTACCCACAACTTGAGAGTAGTTGCATGTTTCACAAGATTGATGGGTTTTATACTTGGTAAATTGGTTGCAATCCTTAGTGATAATAGTTTTTGGCATGCTAGGTGGGACAAAGATTCAGTGAGTCAAATTTCTAAGAGTTCTACATATGAGCTATTATTTGGTATGAGCAGTGACTATGTTTTGATATCATACCTAGTGACTCTAATCTTGATTCATGTAGATCAACACTTAAGCTTATGAGTGGAATTCCAACCAGGAAAATTAAGAACCCTTTTTTTTATGTAGAGCTTCCACCTATCAAGAAAAGTCTTAAAGCAACCCAATCTAATGCATCCCAATCTAAAAATCCCACTCCTAGTCTTTCTCACATTCCTGCAAGCACTCATCCAATCTATCCAATACAAGTAATTTAGCTTGTGCAAGTAGCATCAATAGTTCAAGTTCCCCTTACTCCTCCAATGGCTACAAATCATCCTTTTGTAGCCTTCAATCAAGGCAACCCCTAGAATTTACAACAACATAATGATATACCTATATCATCCCTTAAGAACCTACCTACCTTCATTAGAGAGGATCAAACCTCCACTATTGAGCACATAAGAGACATTGCATCCCTCTGTGCCCTCCATAATATAACCCAAGACAATGTGGCTATGAGATTGTTAGTAGCATCCCTTAAGGGAAAAGCTTTGCAATGGTTTAGAGGTTTGGCAGTCGGTTCTATAACTAACTGGGATGGATTGGGAAAAGTTTTGCAATGGTTCAGAGGTTTGGCAGTCGGTTCTATAACTAACTAGGATGGATTGGGACAAGCCTTAACTAATCAATTTGAGGACAAGTCAGACCACCTCTCCCTAGTTGAGCATTTGACCACCATTAAAAGGCCACCCCAAGACTATATGATGGATTTCAATTTCAGATTCCAAAGGACATGGAATAGAATACTAGCCATAGTTAGACCTTCAAGACAACATGCTTTCTTGTACTATCTAAGATCCCTCAATAGTGATATCTCTATTATGATTCAATCTATGGGAGGGAATAACTTACTAGAAGCATATGATCTCACCATAAGGGCTGAAAATAGCCTAATACGAGCAGGAAAAATATCCCTAAGGCCTCCAATGCCTATTTTCCCCAAGCTTCATCATGTTCCTAATCTAATTCTAGCCTTGGCATCTATTCCACCTCTCCCAGCTCCTTCTTAATAAGTTGTTAATCCAGTTGTGAACCAATCCCAAGAGCTAAATGAGATTAAAAAGGCCTTACAAAGTGTTAATAATGAGCTGGTTAGTCTCAAAAAGTAGTAGTACCAACCTCATCAACAACCCTACCAAAAACCCTACCAAGCTCCATATCAGGCCAAGTACCAGAAAAATAGGCCCCAATACTAATCAGGCTAGCAAGGCCAAGCAAGAAACTACAATAAAAAATCTAGTCAACCCTACAATCCTAACATTCCTAGTGCCTCCAAAGAGCTGGTTCCTATAGCTCAGAACAATATGGCTCAAGAATATCAGTGGAGCTGCCCATGCAATCAACAATACATCCAAGGCATGTATCCCAATGGCTATGGCCAAGCCCTCATGGTCTAGAATAATGTCATGATGTCATAGGAGATGACCCAAGAACTAGAGATTCAGCAAGGTTAGGTTGCTTCCCCAAGCGAGCTACAGACACCTGAGGTGGCATTGGTTAAATTTTAGAAGGAGGATTCTTGCAGGGTAAATTTTCTCCCAAATGAAAACTAGAACTATGTTCCAGTTGCATCCAACACAAGGTAAAAGAAGAAGGCTTTAGAGGTTGAACAAGTGGCCTCTACAAGTCAGCAGGCTCCTGTTGTGACTCCATAGCCCAAGACGGTTTAGACTCCAATACAAAATCAGTCAAAAGAAGTTAAGGAACCAGCCAAGGTGGCAACACAGTTGGCATCTACAATACTAGGGATTTCTACAGCAAAAGGACAACCTAAAGTGAGCTTGGGAGTTTTCAATATTGTTGAAAAATTGAGGACAACCTCCATAAGTGTGCCCATTATAGACACTTTGGCAATCCCTGACAAAAAGAGTTAATGCTTAGCACTCTAGCTAGGATTCTATCAAGTGAAGAAGTTGTTTTAGAACAACCTAGGATCCTGGTGGCTAAAACACCTCAGAAGGAGTAGCAAACTAAAGAAACCAGCTTGCATCCCACCATTGCTCTACAGGTTAAACACCCTCCCTTCTATGTTACTCTTCTTGTTGGGAAGTTTTTGGTTCATAATTGCATGATAGACTTAGGGGAAATTAGTTTCATAATTTCTAAATAGCTAGCAGACCTCCTAGGGTTGTCTTATGAGCCAATAGATAGGCATGTTATTCAGTTGGATGGGTCATTAGTTAGCACCATTGGAGTCATTAAAGACTTGAGTCTCACTTTACATGAATGTCTCAACTTCTCTATTCCCCAGGATGTCTATGTCATAGATCTGCCTCCCCATTTTGATATTCGTATAAGAAAATATTTCTCTACTAGGTTGAGGGGATACCTCTTAGCTGATTAGTATCATTTATACTTCAAAACTAGATATGAGACTAAGGTTAGAATCAAGTCCAAAGCTTTAGCAAAAATCCATGCTAAACCTTATACCCCTAGCCCTATAAATGCCAATATGATGTTCCATGAGAAAGATCCTATTGATTTTGAACCTGAGACCACTGTCGGAAACATCCCAGATATTGTCCTAGATGAATGGGCTAAAAGAGATTTGGAAGACAATCCCTTTAGAAACATGGAGATTTCTGGTATTGGGATGTACATCATTCATGAGGAGGGTGTTGTAATTCCAAATTTGATGAAAAAGGAAGATAAGTGTTCTGAAAATCACCATGGTCAATTGTGGTAGTTGTTCTTTGATGGTGTCAGAAGCAGAATTGGTTCAGGAGGAGGAGCTGTTCTAATTTTTACAAAAGGGAAAAGATATTACTCTATTGTTCATTTTTCTTTCATCTGTACTAACAATATAGTAGAGCACGAGGCCTTGATTCATGTTTTAGAATGGGCTAGGAAAAGAGGAATCAAGTGTCTAAAGGTTATAGGTGATAGGGAATTAGCGGTTAATCAGATTCCTAGCACTAATCTCACAAAAAATGATACACTCTCGAGATGTATAAACATAGGGTTTTGGATTTAATAGAAATTTTTTGTGCTTTTAATTTGGTTACTATCCCAAGAAATCAAAACAAATAGGCAGACAAGCTGGCTACCATGGGAGCAAAATATGATATTCTAAAGGAGGTCACAAGCATTGAAATGTAGCATGTGAGAGTCCTTGTCAGACTCTCAATACTAGACAATCAGGTGAGCTAGCAAGTCTTTGAAAATGATGAACATATTTTCAATTTTTTGATAGAAGAAGTTGAACTCTGTAAGGTTAATCAGAATAAGCTTGCTCACCAATATAATGACCAGATGTTACAGTTGAAAACTAATAAGCTGTCCAAGGGACTGGTCACCCTTGAGTCCATTTTTAACTCTGATTACTAGCTCAGAGGAGATAAGGCCAACATGACAATCAAGGAAGAACAATACCAACCTATAGAGACTTTCAAAGACAAGTCCCTCAAGTTGGGAAAGGTATGCACTCAGCTAGAAAAGTAGGCCTTTATCTCATTATTTTAGGAGTTTAATGATGTTTTTCATGGGAATATTATGATCTAAAAGGATTTGACACCCACTTAGCCCAGCACACCATTGAACTATAACCCCATGCCAAACCAGTTAGATAAAAACAAAGACCTATCAATCCTCAACTAGAAGTGTTGATGAAAACAGAGTTGAGGAAAATGATTGAGGCCAACATTATCTTTCCCATTAAACACACCTCTTGGGTCTCTAATCTAGTACCTGTCAGAAAAAAGAATGGTGAAATTTGGTTATGTGTGGATTTTGGAGACCTCAATAGAGCCTCACTTAAGGACCACCATTTGTTTCCCTCCATGGAACAAATATTGTGGTATGTCTCAGGGTCTGGCAGATTTTCTTTGCTAGATGGATTTTCTGGCTATAACCAGACCTTAGTAAGGGAGGAAGACCAATATAAGACAACCTTCACCACCAAATGGGGCACCATGGGATATAGAAAAATGCCTTTTGGGCTGTCTAACGTTGGTGCTACATTTCAGAAAGCCATGGAGATGGCATTTTCTGGTTTGATGAATAAGTTTGTCCTTGTCTATTTAGATGATATAATCATTTTTTCAAAAGATACTAATGATCACCTAATTCATCTGAGTCATATTTTTGAAAGTTGCAGAGAATTTGGAGTTTCATTGAATCCTAAAAAATGTATCTTTGATGTCCATGAAGGAAGATTGCTAGGGCGCATTGTCTCTAAGCAAGGAACACCAATTGATCTTGAGAGGATAAAAGCCATCATGGCACTACCCTTGCTAGCACACAAGAAGGGACTGTAGAGTTTCCTTGGGAGAATCAACTTCTTGAGAAGGTTCATCCCTAATGTTATAGTACTATTGAAGCCTATGACCCAGATGCTGAAGAAGAATTAAACCTTTCACTAGACAAATGAAGGAAATAAATGTTTTGAAGAAATCAAGGAAGTAATTACTTCCACCCCTACTTTGGTAAACCCTAATTTTTCTAGATATTTTATTCTTTATGATTTTGGGGACACTGATAGTATCTCTTCCATGTTGGTCTAGCAAAATACTAAGAAACAAGAGTGGCTAGTGGCTTTTTACAGCCAAGATCTGGATGGTTATGAATTGAATTACACTCCAGTAGAGAAACATGTCTTGGAAACAGTAAGGAAGTTGAAAAAATTCAAGCACTTGTTGTCCAACAACACAGTGCACTTAATGGTTGCTCACCCTTGCATAAAAGATTTCCTTCTAAATAAGGACCCGAGCCACAAGAGGGCTGGATGGATCACCAAGGTCATGGAATATGACATTCAGATCAAAGTAACTAAGTTGATTAGGGGGAAGGGGCTATGTGAGAAGATGAATGAAGTTAGGTTAGACAAAATCTGACAAGAAGGAGAGGTTGTCCCAATGAACCAGAATGCAGAACAAAGTACAAGCTAGACAACAGAGATGAAGCATTATCTCTCAACTGATCAATGCCCTTAAGGCCTTGATAGGAGAAAAAGGAGGTACTTTAGGCTCCAGGCTATCCCATTTATCATTATTAATGATGTTTTGTATAGAAGGGATTATAGTGGTGTCTTGTTGAGATGTGTTGAAACTAGCCAAGTAGACAGAATTTTAGAGGAGTTTCATGATGAAAGTTCTGGAGGACACTTTGTTGCCAGAACCACTACCCTCAAGGTCATGAGAGCTGGGTACTATTGGCCCAACCTATATAAGGATGCATTTGATTGGGTAAGAAAGTGAAAGAACTCTACTTTGTTTGTTGGAAAATAGAAGTTGGCATCCCTTCCACTGCATCCCATTAAAGTGGAGCAACCCTTCTCCAAATGGGAGTTGGACTTCATTGGACCTATTAACCCTCCATCTAGTGCTAGACATAAATGGATACTTAATTCTATGGATTATTTTACCAAATGGATAGAGGTGATAGCATTGAAGGAAGAAAATGAGATCTCTGTCATGAACTTCTACCAAGACATTGTGTCAAGGTTTGGCACTCTAGAATCTATCATTTTAGACAATGCCATGGCAATTCTTGGAATGAGAATCTTAGAATGGGAATTAAGGCACAATATTTTCCTAAGCACCTCATCCAACTATTACCCTCAGGGTAATGGCCAGGTGAAATCAACAAATAAGAACTTGTTGAGAATCATCGAAAGGACTATAGAAGGAAACTAGAGGGGTTGGCACAACAAGTTGAAACTGGCCTTATGGGTAGATAGAATAACACCTAAGAGGTCTACAAGTAACTCTCCTTACACACTTGTTTAAGGGAAAGTAGCTATAATTCCTTTGTCTACTACTTTTCCTACCTTGAGCTTAATTAAGGAGATTGATCTTGTGGAAGAAGATACTATGCAAGTTAGGCTTGTTGAGTTAGTTGAGCTCGAAGAAGCAAGGAAACTGGCACTAGAGAAGTTGGATACCCATCATTCTTAGATGAAGATTGATAAAAGAACCATGCCTAGGGTTTTTAGGAAGGAGATCATGTCCTTAAGTGGGATGAGTCAAAACACAAGCTAGGAAGGCATACTAAATTTGATGCCATTTGGAGTGGACCCTTCATGGTTGTTAAATGCAAGGCCCATAATGCTTTTCAGCTAGCTAATATGGATAGAGAGGAGTTGCCCATTCTAGTGAATGGGATTCACCTCAAAGCTTGTTTTTGAGGTTAGGTTCAGCCCTGTACATTAGTAAGTTAGAAGTTTCAATTTTTTGTGTTTCTTAATTGTCTCAGCACAAGTGTTTATTTCAATTTTCTTTTAGTTTTCTTTCAATTCAATTTTTAGTTTGGTTTGAGTAGCAATAAGCTAGGGCAGTCTGCCTCCGGTAGTTAGTGGTTTTGTTAGCAAGAAGAGTTGTTTGATTTAAGGCTAAGTTTAGTTTTGAGGCTTATAAGACTATGTACCCAATGGATCACAAGGCAACTGGTCATGATGCTTAGTAGGAAAGCACTCTACAAGAGGTCGACATAATGTTATCAGTATTTTACTCATCTTTGGAGGCCTAGTTACTAAGTGAGACTACTGCACCCTAGTTTGAATTATTAGTGGTCTTTCTTCAAAAATTGTGTTCATTTCATTATAAAGTACATAAAAGGGAAAAGGAAATGAGCTACATCTAAGAATTACATATACATATACCAATGTTTCAAATGTGCTAAACAAAAGAGAAAAGAACTGAGTAGACCATCTATCCAAGCTCACACAAGTTGTGAGCATAGCCATTACTAGAATTGCATAAATGAGTGAAAATATATAATGAAATAAGGAAAAAGCATAAATAATAGGGTACCAAACATTGCCTGGTATTGAAGTCTAGATCCAATCCTGTCTAGACAGCTCCTATGGTTCAGAACCTGGAAGAAGAGAGAAAGAGATGGGTGTTAGATCCAATGGATCTAAGTAATTTAGGGTGCCATATTATTTACAAGCATTCATATAAGCACTTAGTCATACACCTCTAACAAGGGCTATGGTCAGGCCATGTGCTTAAAAAGGCTCGAGAAATAAAAGAGACACAATGTTTTTTTTCACTAACTCATTTGTTCCATGTGAAAATATAGAAGAAATTGATTCAGTGCTGTTTCCCTCATTCAAATAATCAAGGAGCTAAGAAGATGGTGTTCATAGCAAAGACCATCTTCAAAGCTGCATGGTTATGTGAACAACAACAGTGACTAGATGCTAGGATCCAGATGAATGATCTTGACCTATGATGTAGTTGATGCCAAGAAAACCTCAAATTTCCTTGGCAGTGATTGCATCATAGGACAAGAACACCCATGATCACCAAAGAAACAACCAGGATGATGCAGTATCAGTGGGACACTCAAGAATCACTAGGGAAAATAAAGTGGAGCATGGTCAAAGAGGCACTAACCTCAAGAGAGACTCATCAAATCAATATCAAAATAGAGAATAAGAGCATCAAATCTACATTTAGAAAGAAGCTACAAGTAACAAAGTAACTACAGTAACAGAGAGATCTAAGTCTCATGCAATAGAGCAGCCTTCAAGTAAACATGCAATCAAATAAAGGGAAGTAGTAGTAGTGAATTATAAAACAATGAGCATCTTAAAATAGCATTGTTAGGCATGTAATGACAGTAATCACATCAAATTCTATGGCTCACGGGCTGTGCATGGCCTTTATACCAGTTAAAATTGCAATGACACTCATAAGCATAAAATGTTTATGAAAACAATGGTGCATGAATTCAAGAATGATGAAATGGCTCTCTGAATAGAAAAATGATTGATCATAATACACATCATTCATGAGTTATCAAAGACTCACAATAGTGCACATGAGAATTAACCATCAATACAAGCATCAAATGTGAATGCAACATCAACAATGAGCATCTCAAATTAATAGTGGTGCCATAGACAAACAAATGGTACATCTACATAGCCATGCTTGGGTCACCGTGATGCAACACATACTTCAACATACCAAAGTAAGAATAAAGTAGAAATGAATGTGGAATACATAGAAGCTGTGCCCTGACTCTTTAGCCCGCAGGTCACTAAGATACCATGCTTTCTTACAGGTCATGCCATGGTTAACTACAATAAATTCAAAGGTGTTAATTTTAATAATAGTATGTGCCATCCAAGTAGAAAACCACAAATCAATTTCACAAGATCTCAAACCAATGAAAATGAGGCCTCAATTCGATGGGAGATAAAAGAGGTGACAGTTTAGTAAGATAAACAAGCATTAGTAAGACACCAAGCTCGTAGGCCTGCATCAAATGCATATGGATAGTGACCATGCAAAAGGCCAAATAATCAGTTTTAACAATGAATTTGAGCATGGAATGCAACACATAGCTCTCAGACCTACACATGTTCCAAGAAATGGCCAAAGAGTGTATATAATAGATCATGGGCTATGCGCAAAGGAGTAACAACTGGTAATAAAAAGGCACGATGCCTCATTTCACAATACATTGCACAATAAAGCAATAGTTCATAGGCTGGCACCATCTATTAAAATAGTAAACTACGTGCCAATAACTCATGATGCCCTAGCTCTCAGGTTGTTCATGAGTAGTAGTAAATTAGAATATAGGAACATAAGCATCATTTAATGGATGCTACACTACTGCAGGAAGCTCACGACCTTACTAGGTCATGAAAACAAGTATCCATGATATTATAACAACAAGAAAAGGTATTAAAAGTAAAACAAGAATGCAAAGAAAATTGCAAGCCAATTAATGATGATGCCCTAGCTCATAGTGCATCAAAGGAATAGTCTTGTTTGATAAGAAACATACCAAATCAAACATGCTAGCAAGAGGAAAAGTGGATGCCTAGTGCTCACAGAAGCTTCTAGTAATATCACGAGGTAGCAAACACAATCATGCCCGAGCTCACCAAAGCGTAAAAGGTGTGATTAAATAATTTTTAAAAAAATAGTGAGTATAGTATGTGAGTTGGATGAATCCATTGGCACATTGCTCATGGGTTGTTGAACATGTAACTGGTATCAAACTTTGAATACAACAACATCTATAATATGAGCATATTCAGCAATAATTGAACAATAGTAAATCAATAGCATAGAATGATACCCTAGCTTTCAGCTTGTGGGTTATCAAAGGGGGTTTCACATCAAAACATGATGCCCTAGATTAAGCATAGAGAATTATAATGAAATGAATATAATGAAAAACCACAGATTGCAATGAGCCTGATTCCATTCAACAAAAGTGGAGTTAGTATTTTAGGCACTTATGGGTCACTGGCTTCTAGACACAACGGTGCCCTATCTCAAAGGCTGTGAACCTGATAAAGTGATACCAACAGTTCAATAAAATACATAGTGCTTCTAAGTGCAGAGATGCTATTATTAAAAAAATCAAATGCAGAGGGATGAATCAATGGAACCAAATACAAGTATATCACTCTGCCCTTAAATTTGAAACCAAATGCAGAGTAAAAAATCCAAATATAATGCCTGCCTTGACAAGGTGATGCCATGAGGGAAGTGACAGATGTTTCCAAATTCAAGTTCCAGTCCAGAAGCTAGGGCCAAGTCAAGAATAGCAACCTTCCAAATGCCACAGGATGAAGTATTTGTTGCTAGCACTCCTCTCATCTTTGATGAGGGTTTTGATATAATCATTATTATTAATTTATTTCTCCCCTTTTAGGGTTGAGGTTCTGACACCATTTATTCTTGCAAAAACATTGGATTTTATGTAGTAAGTTATTAGATGTGCTTTCCCCATTATGGGTTGAGAGTCATTTATTAATTTAGGGTATTTAAAATTTAAATCCATGTTTTATTTTAGGCATAGGTGGATTTTATTTAAAATGTAAATATTTTAAAATGTGTTTCCCCATTATGTGTTGAGATCATTTTAAAATGCAATTAAATCCACAATTTCGTGTCATAGTGGGGATAGGGTTTTAAATGTGAAGTCATTGCAGAATATTATTGTAAATTCTGAAGTTGGTATTTTATAAACCATCATCAAAATATTGTTAATGCATGACTTAGGGGGGTCAAAGTGGTTTTCTTTTGACCATCTATTCTAGGAGTCATTTTTTTTGCTACGCCCCCCTATAAACTCAAGAATTTGGCATCAGAGTTTATGAGGCATCTTTATGGACCTATTTGGATTTTTTTTTCCATTTTTAGGAGGTTGCGGGTCATGAATACAGTTTCCTAGGTTTTCATTTTATACCTCTCACTTTTCATGATGGACGTCAGCTCTTCACTTTTTCTCTCTGCTATGAGTGTTGTAGCTCTGAGAGACACATCTTGTACTTAGCTTCTTTTCAACAATACAAATTGATCCTTCTTTTTCCCTATATTTTGGAGTTTTTCATGTGGAATCTCGTGCATGATTGTTGTGATGTTATTCTACCCTAAATCTGCATGTTGATTTGATTGAATATCCATAAATTTGTCTTGGCTCCGTAGTGTTAATTTGTGTGCCAACTAAAATTAGGATTGTGGAAAACTTTCCCATCTCTGAGTTTCAAGTACCTTGTTTTCTTTAAGGAGTTTAAGGCAGTACAATTTTTGTTTTAACTGATGTAGTGAGCTTAATTCGGTTGTGGATTCTTTTTTCAAATTTGGTGGATCACCTAGTTTTCAAGTTAGTTTCATATTATTTGTTTTATGCACTCTCTCGCTTTCCTCCTAAAGTTAGTAAGTTTAAAGTGATCCAAGGGGAAGCCAAACCTCTAATCCGAAGGTCCACTCTCTGAGAGGTTACCCACAACCTGACATTAGTCCCATGCTTCATAGGATTGCTTGGTTTTATACTTGGAAAATTGGGTGCAATCCTTAGTGATAACAATGACATCTCAAAATAAGAATTTCAACTACAAGTGTTTCTAGGACATCCTATTCTACTACGGATCATCAAAAAGCAACCTCTTTGAAGTATTCTTTGGCTCTGATGGATCCTACATTCAAACACAAAAGTGAAAGCCCAAGTTAGATTAAAGTTCAGAATCATAGTCAACAATAATAAATAAAATTTAAACTAAAATTGAACTATCATATACCTTGCCTCTCTATCTCCTCCCACAGACAGGAGACCTAATACATGTCCTTGGTAATGCAAAAACAATGCCATCAATGTCCACTCTGACCTGTATATGTTTGTGAACATGACATTGATCTACAAGTTATACTATTTAATGTTAAATACTATACACACTAAAATGGTGCACTTCTATGAACCATTATATGCAAGGTTGCTCAAGAATGAGGCCTCACAAAGCGGCTCATAGCTCTCTATGCATGGAGTTGTAAGGGATTATGATGTATTTGCTCTCAACTAGAGCTACAAGCTTGTGACCTTGCTAGTCAACCACACAATGAGAGATTCAAATGAAGACAAGGGAAAGAGTGCCAATATCCTCAAGAATCACTATGAAAATGCAATGCAAACTAGTCTATGGAAATGAAAAGGCAATGCAACTAAGCTATGAAATGGAAAGAACAAGTGTTACAAATCCTTCCTATTAGGCTATGTGAGTTAAATCTATTACATCAAAGGAAACTAAGCTATGAAATCAAGCTAAAATGCAAGAATGAAAGACTAAGAACAATAAGGTTTCCAAAAGCTCCAAAAGTCTCCAAAAATTCCTGTAGCATAAGATTAGTATTCAAAAACATGATATGAAAATGGAGGAGAGAGCTTTCCTTTTATAAGAAATGCAAAGGAACGGACCATTGAGATTAAGAGGCAAAAGTCTTAATCCACGGTGGAGGTTGAAAGAGGAGCAATCCATGTGCACAAGTATCCTCCAATGAGAAAATAGGAGTTGACTTTATGTCCATATGAGACAAAAAGTGCTTTTCTCCTTTTTATAAAATAAGAATAATACTTTATTTGTGCAACTTAGGATAAGAGGCAAAGTGGGGCTTTTTATTTAATCAAAAGGGGAGGAAATATTCCTTTTCATTAAATAAAGACTTAGGATAAATGGTTAGCCCAAGGATTAAAATCCAATATATGATCGAAATTAAGACTTGATCAAGAAATTAATAATGTTGAAAATATTGATTATTGATAAAAATGATTCAGGATTGATAAATCAAATAAATGGGGCCCAAAGTCTAGGTGACCATTTTAGGGTGCATACATTTTCCCCTCTTTGACTAATGTGTGATCGATTTGGGAACACATGTAGTCAAAGAATGAAGTTGCAATGTGAGATCGATTTGGGATCACAAAACAACTCAGATATGAGGTTGATTCGGGATCATACCCGGACAAAGCATAAAAAAAGGCCTTTGAACATGAGGTCGATTCGGGATCACATTCAAAGTAAGAGATAAGAATCTCAAATTTGAGCAAAAGCTCACAAAAGATGTCCGAATCAGAAAAATCAAGGAATCGGGGATGAGAATCCCATAAATACTGCCCCCTCAAAATCGAAATCGAAATCAAGTAGAGGAGAGATAGAAAATTGATAAGGTTGATCAAATCATAATAAAATCACAATCGAAGGTAAGGGTCAATAGGTTAACCATTAGGTAATGAAACATGCCCCAGTGAGGAAGTAGAAGAATAGAAATAGAAAACTAGAAATAGAGTGGATGAAAGACTAGAAAATTTGAGAGACATGGAAGGAAGAAATTCCACCGAAAATCAAATTATGCCTCAAAAGGTCAGTCAACTGCTCAGAAGAAGGGGAAAAATTTTGAAACACGATGTGGATTTTGATTTCGAGTCCGAAAATGGATAGAAAATGATGTGATATGAAAGATCAAAAATGAAAGATATGATCAAGAAGAATCAGAAAATGAGCACAGTTGACCAATAGGTCCACGTAAGATGAAAAAAAGGAGAGCTCTCTCCATATGCAAGGTGCAGAAAATAAACTAACATGAACCTAGAAATGCAAGCTACTATGAAAGTGGTTGACTTGCAAGGTCACGATGCTTATAGACATCTAATTATCATCATCGAGCGTTATTGGTAGCATCGTAAGATCATACAATGTACACTAGCATAACTATGTGGATATGAATATGATCTTTATCAGATAGAAATGTGGAAATTTCACCTAGGCATCAAAGACATGTAGGTCCAGATGACTAATGTAGTGAGATCACCTAAGTTTAATATGGCGAGATTATGCTTGTATCAAGACATATGAAAGTCAGGATAGCTAGAAGCATGCACTCACAAAACAGTTCAAGGATAATACCTTGTCAATCCATAATGTCAAGTAAGACTAGCATAAATGCTCATGATAGTTAGGATCAACAAAATATACCCACAAGCAGATAAAGAAAGAAAACATGTTCTCATACCCTCAGTCTTCTAGCTACGCATCATCAAAAACTTCTCAGGGAGAGACCACTCATCAAAGAAATCCTCAACACACAAAAAATAAAGTCAACATATCTCAAGCGAGTTGATTGTTTAAGTGCGTGTGTGTTGGTCATAGAGTCAGACTCTAGTTATCATATCTGCTAATGAAAAATATCGCATCAAACTTAGACTATTGGGAAAGACATCTGATAAGTGTTAAGAAACACTCGACGCAAGGGTAGTTTTGAAAAACACTGTTTGGGATGGTGTTGAAAAACACTTGTTGTGAAATGCCCCAAGAGACAAACGCACCTAAAAGACCTATGCTAATAGGTATGCCCCCTAGACAAAGATAAAGACCAATTCCAGACCAAGTCAAATAAGGTCAAGGCATGATGGAAAGTGGCTAAGTGTCGAGGACGTATGCTAATAAATAGGAGTGCAAAGGTCTCAAGTAGCGCCTATTTCTAGGTTTTCACCACTTGGATTTTATTGCAATTTTTCTTTTTTCTTTTTTTTGTATTTTTGCTACCAAGGCGCCTGTTTCCAGGTTTTCACCAAGGCACTTTTTCTATTTTTATTTTTTTATTTTTTTATTTTTAAATTTTTTTGATTTTTTTGTATTTTTTTAAGGACTTTTTATGCTTTTTAGGATTTTTTCAGCATCATATATCAATCTTTTTGGTATTTTTTCAGGATCCATAAATATGTATAGAGGATGCCCCCAGACAGAAATGGGCATCAAGGATAGAACTTCTTGAGGTGCACAATGTTGATGGGATCAGGGAGCTGTTCTCCATCGGGATCTGATAGTAAATACGCACTGGTACCAAAAGTAGCTGTGATGACATATGGTCCAAGCCAGTTAGGTTCAAACTTGCCCTTTTGTTCTTTGTTCTGTTGGTTCTTAGGGTTCTCTCGCAAAACAAGATCACCTATTTGACATTCTCTAGGGTGAACCTTCTTGTTGAATGCCTTGGACATACGCTTCTGATACACTCTCATATGATCAAAGGAAGCCTTACGCTTCTCATCTAGAAGTTCTAGTTCCTGTAACCTCATGGCGTGGTAATCCTCATCTATTATCAATCCTTTGAGTGAGACTCTGAGTGATGGGATCTCTACTTCTAAAGGCAATACCGCTTCAGCGCCATAGGTAAGGGAAAAAGGTGTGGCTCCTGTAGGTGTGCGAATGCTTATTTTGTAAGCCCATAGTGCTGGATTGATTTGCAAGTGCCAATCCCTACCATTCTTGTGCACTGTACTATGAAGAATTTTAAGAATGGTTTTATTAGAGGCTTCTGCCTGTCTATTTCCCTATGGAAAATAGATGGAGGACCAATGTTGCTTGATTTTAAAATTTTTGCATAAATGCTTTAGGTCCTTATTTTTGAATTGACCTCCATTATCAGTGATAATCTCAGAAGGCACTCCAAATCAGCAAATAATATGATTCAAGATGAACAAAGAGATAGTCTTCCCTGAAGCAACAGAAAGTGGCACAACTTCCACCCATTTTGTGAAGTAGTCAGTGGTAGTAATAATGAACTTATGTCCACCTGATGGGTTGGGATGAATTTGCCCAACTAGATCAAAGTCCCAGCGCTGAAATGGCCAATGAGAAATAGAAGGGATCAGCTCCCTACCTGGAGCATGAATCAGGTTTCCATGTTTCTGACATTTTTCACATGAATTAGCAAAGGCTACTGTGTCTATCTACATTGTGGGCCAATAATATCCCGCCCTAAGAAACCTTCGGGCCATGGCAAGACCATTAGAATGTCCACCACAAATGCCCTCGTGGATGTCAACTAACGCTTGGTTGGATTCCTCCTTTTCCAAGCACCTAAGGAGCGTCCCATCTAAACCCCTCCTATATAAATCACCAGAGATAAGGGTGTGGTGAGAGGCATTACAGATGAGGTTTTGGCATTTAGAATGGTTGAATGTGTCAGGGATGATGCCATCACGAAGATATGAATAGATAGCACCATATCAGGAAGACTCGTGTGTGACAATGGTACAAATGACATGGCTTTTAGACGAGTCAAAGATGGGATGGTGTAGCTCTTCCACCAGGAATTCAAATCTTGATTCATGTGTCTCCAACTGAAGAAGTGAAGCTAATGTGGCCATGACATCTACAGCTTTGTTCTCTATCCTAGGGATCTGTTGAAACGTCACAAAGGTAAAGTAACGTTTCAATGAGTCAACCATCTTTTTGTAGGGTATCAATTTATCATCCTTGGTTTGATACTCCTCATTGACTTGGTTAATGATTAACTGGGAATCCCCAAAGACATGTAACTTTGTTATGTTCCATTCTATAGCCATTATCAAGCCATTGGTTAAAGCTTCATATTCTACAATATTATTTGTACATGGGAATAAAAGTTTGTAAGACTTTGGAATATTGTACCCATGTGGAGAAAAAAATAATACTCAGCACCTGATCCATTTTGCATGTGGGAACCATCAAAGAACATTTTCCAAGTGCGAGTAGTCATATACAAGATGTGTTCATCTGGGAATTCCACTTGAATAGACATACTATCCTGAATTGGGAAATCAGCTAATTGGTCAGCAATAGCTTGCCCTTTTATGGCCTTCCTTTCAATGTACTCTATGTCAAATTAAGTTAAGACCATCATCCATTTGGCAAGTCTACCCGTGAGGGCAGCCTTAATAAGCAAGTACTTAAGAGGATCAATTTTTGCAACCAAATGTATGGTATGAGCAATCATACAGTGTCGCAACTTTTGAGAAGCAAACACCACTACAAGAGAAGACTTCTCAATGTTATTGTAATTGATCTCATAGGAGACTAGAGTACGGCTGATATAGTATATGGCCAGTTCTTTCCTAGTATCATCTAATTGAGCCAACAATGCCCCCAAGGAAGACTCTATTGTGGAAATGTATAGAATCAAAGGCTTCCCTGGAATAGGAGGCTTCAAAACTGGAGGATTAGCCAAATACTATTTTATTTGATCAAGGCTCTTTTGGCATTCCTCATTCCATATGTAAGAAGCACCCTTATGCAAGGTCTTATTAAAGGGTTGTGCTCTATCTGCCAGCTATGAGATAAACCTCCTAATTGACTGGAGTCATCCCTGAAGACTTCTCATCTGACTAATGTTTCTTGGAGGTGGCATATCTAAAATTTCTTGGACCTTTTCAGGATCAACCTCTATCCCCTTTGCTGATATTATAAATCCTTAAAGTTTGCCTGAGGTGACACCAAATGCACACTTCTTTGGATTCAATCTGAGTTGAAACTATTCCATGTGATCTAGAATTACTTCCAGATCATCGAGGTGTGTGTCCCATTTTCTTGATTTTGCCAGGGTATCATCCACATAATCTTCCATGTTTTTGTGCATCATATCATGAAAGATAGTGGTCATAGCTCTTTGGTAGGTTGCTCCTGCATTCTTTAACCCAAATGGCATGACGTTCCAGCAATAGTTTCCCCATGCACATGTGAACACTATTTTCTCTTGGTCTTCAAGAGCTATTTTAATTTGATTATATCCTGAGAAACCATCCATTAGAGAGTATATTTCATATCCCTCTATCATGTCCACTATCATGTCAATGTTTGGAAGTGGAAAATCATCCTTTGGGCATGCTTTGTTTAAATCTCTAAAATTTGTGCATACATGAATGGATCCATCATGTTTGGAAACTGGTACTATGTTTGAGATCCATTCTGCATAATCGATGGCTCTGATGAATCCAGCTCTCAAAATTTTTTCTAATTCCACTTTGACAAGGAGAGCTACATGTGGATGCATTTTTCTGAGTCTCTATTTCACTGGTTTGACTCTTGGAGCTATGGATAAGTGATGCATTATAAGATTTGTGTTAAGCCCTGGCATGTCTGAATAGATCCATGCAAAATTAATTTTCTTCTTTTGTAAGAATTGTATATATGCCTTGGTTTCTTCTTCTGATAAAGACTGAGAAAGATGAACTATTTGAGGAGTTTCTTCTATGTTCAAATTAACTAGTTTTGTTGGCTCAATCAATACTAATGATCTATCCTGGAAATAACTCGGCAAGTTATTAAGTACCCCATCCTTAGGTGCCTCAAAGAGGTTTTCACCCTCAAATACGTCATCTCTTTTTACTATTTTTGGTTCTAATACCACCACAAAGTGGTTTTCGCTATTAGACCTATTTTTCTTTCTTTCTTTTTCTTTTATTTTTAAACTGAGGTACTTAATATCAGGCTCTGTTATACTAGTTGTCAGTTCACTGGTGGAAGAAGCCATGGGTTCAAGAGCATTTAGATAGTAGGCAAGTTCATAGTCATTCTAAAAAGTGAGGAATCTAGGCTCTTGATGGTGCTGAGACCAGTCAATTAGGTCATAGTGAACAAGGGGTAGGTCAATGACTGGTTCAATGTTATTTATGTGAAAGGGGTTATCTTTGGTGACCATACAGGTGGGATTCATCAAGTCTTCTCTGAAGATACCTAAATTAGAACTCATCCTACCAAATGAAGCTTCGTCCACTAAGGCAATTCGAGGAGGACAATCCTCTAATCCTACACTAAGCTCTCTGGCTGCATCGGGTTGAATACTATATGTATGGACAACATCCATGTCCAAATCAACTGTTGCATCTGAAAGTAAATCCCATTCAAACTCATGTGAGTCTATTTCTGAATCATCATTTGGGCCTCGTGATGTAGAATCCTCAAGGTTTGGAAAGGTTTCCCCTTTTCTAATGCTAGCATTATTACTATCCGTCGTAGCTAGGATAGCAACATTTTCCATTGTCAATCAAGCATTCATATAGTCACTATCCATCGCAACTGGGATAGTAGGACCATCAATTATCAAGTCTTTTGAATCTCCCCAAAGGAGATTTGTTGAAGGCACCCAATCATCAGACATGTCTTATTGATTAGAAATATCAGGTGTGTAGTCTGAATCACTGTCACTGTTCGTCACAGCTGGGATAGGGACACCTTTCTTCTTCTTATTTTCAAAACCTAAGCCAACTGTGGACTTATTCTTTCATCAAAAAAGGGCATGGTCAAGAGGCTCAGCTTTAGCATCCAACCTATGGCTAAGGGGACCATATCCTAGATAACCCATATTCTTAACCAGTGTATACCCTCTCCCATAAGCTTTAGGTGAAGGAGCAAAGTTCTCGTTATGTTTTTATTTTTCCTCATGATAGATCTAGTCCCTTACAGCAACTTCCTCTTTCTCTTTCTGAATAGGAACCAAAGACTCAACAAATTTTCCAAATAATGTCATTGCTGATGATGAAGGTTTTATATTTAGTGATGGTCTCCCATAAGACCTAGGAGAGATTGGCATTTTTTTAAAAGAATCAATTTTATAATCTCCCATCCCATTATCTATGGTCTTAAACTTCTGCTTGCATTGTTCAAGTGAACTACTAGGACTGTCAGCTTCCCTATTCAAAGGTACATGTGATCCAGCAGAAATGTTATTAACTGACAAAGCACTATCTCCAGGTATGCAAATTTCTACACCATTATGGGGAAACTTAACACACTGGTGATACATTGATGGGACTACTTGCATTTCATGAATCCATGGCCTACCTAGCAAAATGTTGTAGGCTAAAGGTCCAACATCAACAATTTGAAATAAGATATCCTTTTCTACTGGACCAATGTGAATAGGCAAAACGGCCAATCCCTTAGAACTTCTTTCTGCTTCATCATACACCTTGATTGTGATCTTTTTCCTTGTGTCAATGACATCTTTGAAATATCCTAGAGCCTTTAAAAAACTCATGGTACAAATATTGAGCCCCGCAACCCCATCTATCAATACACGCCTGACATGGGTTTTATGAATCATGACTTCAATGTGTAAGGCCAAGTTATGTGGGTGACTGATGGATTTGTTGTCTTCTTCTGAGAAGGTGAGGTAATGAGGGCTAGCCAAATGGTTGACCATATTCTAGAATTGATCAATATTTAAGTTGTTAGGGACACTGGCTGCTCGCAAAGCATCCTCAAGGACACGCTTGTGCTTAGGGGACAATTCTAAAAGCTCAAAAATAGATATCTACGCAGGTGTACGTTGTAATTGGTCAATAAGATTATAATTACAATCAGGACCAATGAAAGATTTAGGAGGAACGCCCTTGGACATGGGTTGCTTAGACTTGCTAGTGCTAGGACCTTTGATAATGATGGGATCTTGAGCCTGACCCCTAGTGACAGCATTGAGGGACTGGGGCATTCTTCGTGAGTGAGGACCTCTTAGCACCACAACGGGTCTTTCATCAGACATAGGAGTTGAATCCACATCATATCCATAAGGATCTTTCCCGTTCATCATGTTGATATTATCATCAGCCACTTCAAGCATGTTAATCACATTTTCAGCATTTGTGTAGGCATAGTTGATAGCAGCTTTGCCATGCTTGTTGTTAGAATTCTCCCCTTTTTCATATTTGGGCAAGGGTTCCTTAAAAGCCTTATGATCTGCATTAGTGGTTAAACCATCAACTTGTAATTGCCCACTTTCAATGAGGTCTTGGACAAGATGTTTAAGCCTAAATTTTTTTTTGATATCATGTCCAATTCCATTGTGGAAGACACAAAAGGCTTTCTCATCCCACCAATGAGGTTTAGGATCAGGTATGCGGTGCTTGGTAGGATCCTGAGGTTGCACCAAATTATGAGCAATTAGTGTTTTGAAAATGTCGGCATAGGAGTCCCCAAGTTTGGTGAATTGTCTCTTTTCCTTCTTGGGTTTCCCTTGATACTTGGATTTATTCTCTTGTTGTCCTGAGGACACTTGCAGCTTCATGGCTTGCACCGCATTGGAGATATTAAGAACTCCTTCATTCTTAGGTTGTGGTGAGTCAACAACTCTATCATTAACCACCTGTTTATTCTTGTTCCAATAGGAGTTCTTTTTGTCCTTATAACCATGATTGTTGTTGTTTTGGCCATTGTTGTTATTAGTTGATTTAGCCAAAATTCCTTGTTCTTTTAGGACATCCTCTATGCGACATGCCACTTCAACCATGGTATCGAAAGAATTAAATGGTATCTTTCTTACCTCATATCTTAATTCTAGCACTAAGTTACTCACAATGATGTCTATTCTTTCCTCCTCGGGAATTGTCCTCGGATATTTTGAGCACAAACGTCTCCATCTTTGTAGGAAAGTGACAAAAGGTTCTCCTTAATTTTGTTTAAGCTTGCACAAATCAAGCATTGTGACCGACCTTGATAGATTATAAGCAAAATGGCTGAACAAATCTTTGGATGAGTTCTTTAAATGACTTTACTGGAGGAGTAAGGTTGGTGAACCACTCCATGGCTTGGCCTTTGAGACTCCTCAGAAATAATCTCATCAAGTAGGAGTCTTCATGATGAAAAGAAAAGCTCATTATGTAGAACTGTCGAACATGGTCATGAGGGTCACCAATGCCATCATATTTGTCATATGTTGGAAACTCAACTTTCTTAGGGAACTCAACCAACACCACACTTTTTTCAATCAGGTTGGGACATATGGAGTCCAAATTAAATGTTCTCTTAGGAGCCCTCATCCTTTCTATGTCCTTCTGCATTTGCATGATCACCTCATTGGTTGAAGGATTCTATTTTTTAATCTTTTGGTGGACATCAAAATCATATGGAACTTTAGCACCTTTGTTTATAAGGCTTTCTAGGAATTGATCCTTGTTTTGTTCCACATATCATTCCACATATGCTTGAAAGGAGGGTTCTTGTTGCATAGTCATAAAATCCATATGGTCAAATTTGGCATACCTTCCTCCATGTTGTGAGCTATGATGTTCTCGTTGGGAGGGTTTCTTTGAATGTCTATGAGGTGATCGTCTCCTATGATGATCATATCTTGAAACCCTTCTTCCTCTAGGACTTGGGGATCGTGAAGGTGTCCTTGATCTTCTTCTAGGACTTGGTGAAGGGGTAGATGGGGGTGACTTGGTCCCACTATTGGTTCCCCTCCCATTGAATTGGCTTTGGAGTTATTGTGCGTAGAGTCTATCTTCTTCTTCTTGGGTGACTCTTTTCTTTATGTCCAACAACGCATGTTCCTCTTCTTCTAGTTGTCTGAATTTTTCCTTTTTAGCAGCTTGTTCATCCAAATAGGCTTGCTTCTCCCTCTTAATGCTTCTCAGTCTTGTATTTGCATATTGAGAGGCATCTTTAAGTGGGGAGGATGGTCTTGAATGCCTTATTGCGTTGGCTACGTTTATGTGGTGATCACTAGATTCATTATTCTGGTCCTCATGTTATGACCCTGAATCTGAGTGAGCTTGCTTATGATGTCTCTCGGCTTGTTGGTGAGCATCAAAATACCTCGCATTGTTGGGAGGTGACCCGGGTGGACTAGCATGAGAAGAACCAATGTACTCTCTTCTATGTCATTGGAAGATATCCTCAAGAGTTTGATTCATGGCTTCTCTTTGTTGTCGGGTGAAAGTGTAACTCATGTCCATACTTGATGAAAGTGGTATAAAAGAGGTGCTCACTTCACTAGGATTAGCTTCCAGATTAAAACAAACCTCAAATTCACTCTTAGGTGATTGATCAAAAAGGGGTCCTTTTCCCTTATGTTGTCGATGAGTCTTGATGGGTGGTAACTGGCTAAAGGCAATAGGGGGTCGCTTCCCTTGATTGACTTGGTACCTTTTTGTAACTGACATGAAAGAAAGATACTCTCAATGATAAGGTGACCTCTCAAAGTGTCAGTGCCAAACTAGGATAATCAAAGTCCTCCATTGTCCAAAGAGAAATGAGAAGATAGAAAAGGGGCTTTACCAACACTGTCAAAGAGGTGCTTCAAATCAAAGGGTGACTACCCTTGCACTTTCGAACCAGGAGGTTGGACTAGGCCAAAATATGATTGAAATTGAGATTTAAATGAAAGCGATTTGGACAATAAGAGCACTAAAATTTTCCAAGAATGTAGCTAACAATCTTAGAGATGAACCTTGGCACCAGGAATGACCTTCTAATTTGACAATTATTCCAAAGTGATTTCATAAATTGGATGATGCTATCCTAGAGGACTAAAACCAGAAATTTAGAGTCAAGACAGGTCTCAAACGTCAGAGCAAGAAGCCTACTCTAAGACCTAACCTAATTAACAGCAACTGAAACTGACCAAATTGCAAGCATAGCAGAAATTACCCAGGTGATATACTCCAGGCTACTGGGGTGATATACCTACAACCATGTGATACTTCACCTTATGCCAGGTGATATACCTTATAATAGTCGGGCAATACACTCCAGGCAGGGCGGGCGATAGTTTTCCAAGGGTGAACTATCGCGTGATATTTCTTCTCAAAGAAGGTGATACTTTTCAAACCCACGAAGTATCGCATGATACTTTTCTCTAAAGAGCATGATACTGTTGCAAGATTACTTAACTCTTGACCAGAACTATGTAAAATTTACATTTTTGGGTCTGCTTGGTCAAAATTTTCAGTTTGAGGGTTGATGTTTTTGATTTCAGTCACAATATCAGTAGAATTTTGGCAGGTTTGCAAACAATGAGGGATCAAACATGTCTCAAAACACTTGAAACAAGGGCAAAAGAAACCTTGCCAAGGCAAACACTTGTGATATTAGAATTGAAAAAGCACCTTATGAATGCTACCGATCGTTTGTATGTGAGAATGTTTATACTGGCATCACACAACCGAAGACAATTCAAGCAAGTCTATCCTAAAAAATCAAGGCTCAATACTTACCAAGTTAGCCCACAACTTGATGCCCCCTTGCCTCACACCAAGTGGTTACCCACAAGAGATGTTGGCTTTGTCATGGAAGTGTCAAATGACACAACCAAAGGGACACATATGGTGAGTATCTTAAGGTGATCCGGGTAAACCACTTGGATCAATCCTTGCACTAAGAAGATAAGCGGCTAAACAAGGTGGCTTCTATCTAATGGTTCTTAATAAGGATTTCCATTCACAACACCCCTCTTGCTCCTCATAAAGGACTAGGACCTCGCGGCATCAAGAGTACCTTAAGCATTCTTGTTCAATGTTTTCCCCATGGTTGCAATCCCATGAGCTACTCACATCAAATGAAGATAAGTGTTATGTCTACCAAGGTTTTTGGTGTCCTTGATAGCCTTGAGATTATAGTGAGTTGGAATCACTTGACACCAAGGAAAATGATGACAAGGTTGTCCCCACTTGAGTCGTTCCTCTTGATTGCTCAAGAGCAGGCCCGCTAAAGGATTCCTAAACTAAACAAAAATGGATAATTTATGAGGTTCAAGGTTTTTGGTTCACCTCAAGGGTGAAGAGCATACTCCCCTATCTCAAAAACTTCTCCCAAACACACCAAGCAAAGAGATTCAATTACTCCCTTGCTTCCAAAACCTTAAGATGGGTCAAAATTTTTTGATTCACCTAAAGGTGAAGAGCATACTTCTCCTACCACCTCAAAATCCCTTTCACAAGGTTTTAAAAATTCCTAATACAATTAGTGAATGCCACACTTGAAAGAAAAGCAAATAAACAAGCAAGATTTTTTTTTCTATTTTTATGCTTTTTGGGCAGCCCTGCAAAAATTGTTAGTAGCCCTCTTTGACATGTGATTTTTGGCAAGCTTCTCAAGCAAAAGGCACCTACAACCACAACTAGTTAGGCTCACAATGTTAGCAAAATCCAAAATCTAAATAAAAATAATTGCAAGAAACTGATTTAACTAAGCTAAAAGATGCAGGTTAGACCTATCTAAATACAGTAAAGAAAACTAGCAAACTAAATATGATCAGATTCGGATGATAAAGCTCGAACTACAGGTCTTTGTTAGATCAGGTGATATACCATGAACTTCACCAGTATCGCGCGATATAGTTTTCTATACCCACGTGATATACCTCGGTTTGGGTGATATACTACACAATAGGCAGGTGATACTTCACATGACACCACGCGATATACCTCAATACTGCCGTGCGATTCTTCTCTGACGTGAAGTGTCGCACGCTTATAGTAAGGTATATCATGCGATATACCTGAGAAGTATCACGCGATACTCTAAGATAGAGAACTAGAACCTGCAAAATTTCTGAAAAATAATCCGAAAAATGACGAAAATGCAAGAAACTAAAGGGCAAAGCCTATCTACTCAGCCCCACGGTGGGCACCAAAAATGTACACACTAAAATGGTGCACTTCTATGAACCATTATATGCAAGGTTGCTCAAGAATGAGGCCTCACAAAGTGGCTCATAGCTCTCTATGCATGGAGTTGCAAGGGACTATGATGTATTTGCTCTCAGCTAGAGCTACAAGCTTGTGACCTTGCTAGTCAACCACACAATGAGAGATTCAAATGAAGACAAGGGCAAGAGTGCCAATATCCTCAAGAATCACTATGAAAATGAAATGCAAACTAGTCTATGGAAATGAAAAGGCAATGCAACTAAGCTATGAAATAGAAAGAACAAGTGTTACAAATCCTTCCTATTAGGCTATGTGAGTTAAATTTATTACATCAAAGGAAACTAAGCTATGAAATGAAGCTAAAATGCAAGAATGAAAGACTAAGAACAATAAGGTTTCCAAAAGCTCCAAAAGTCTCCAAGAATTCTTGCAGCATACGATTAGTATTCAAAAACATGATATGAAAATGGAGGAGAGAGCTTTCCTTTTATAAGAAATGCAAAGGAACAGAGCATTGAGATTAAGAGGCAAAAGTCTTAATGGGTAGTGGAGGTTGAAAGAGGAGCAATCCATGTGCACAAGTATCCTCCAATGAGAAAATAGGAGTTGACTTTATGTCCATATGAGACAAAAAGTGCTTTTCTCCTTTTTATAAAATAAGAATAATACTTTATTTGTGCAACTTAGGATAAGAGGCAAAGTGGGGCTTTTTATTTAATCAAAAGGGGAGGAAATATTCCTTTTCATTAAATAAAGACTTAGGATAAATGGTTAGCCCAAGGATAAAAATCCAATATATGATCAAAATTAAGACTTGATCAAGAAATTAATAATGTTGAAAATATTGATTATTGATAAAAATGATTCAGGATTGATAAATCAAATAAATGGGGCCCAAAGTCTAGGCGACCATTTTAGGGTGCATACAAATACTTGGTAGCAAATATATGTTTACAAAATAACTTAATTAACATTAAAACTTACCTGTGTTGAACTTTCTTCAGAAAATGTTGGTTGAGTCATCAATGATACAAACCCTTGGCGTTCTACCTCCCTCAAACTAGGAGTGACCTACAAAAGTCAAATAGATTCTTCATACTATCATAACTTGATCATATTATGTATACTTGATAGTAAAATAAACACAAATAACTTTAGAAATGTATGTACCATGGGGCTATCACTATGAATGGATATTCCTATGACTCTATTGTGATGATAGGGTCTCACGACATCATCAGATGCCACTCTCTCTCAAATAAACCATGTAAATTAAAAATGAGTACGCACAATTGACAAGTATACATGTATACATAAACAAAGTAAATTACTTAATTATCTTTCCCTTGTCAATGCCTAACACTTGCACCCCCTCACATTGCCCTCAGGTGGCAACTAGTGACACCTGCATCAATATATAATAAGATGATCATAAAAATTAGAAAAAAATGTACATATACTATTATAATAATTTAAGGAAACCAATGAGTACATTAAAACATATGTACCATGGAAGTATCAAGACCAAATGATATGGCCGAAAGCGTAGACCCCTCCATTTGTGCCATCTCATCCTCTATCATCAACTGAACATAAACGCAACACATAAAAAAACATAAGTAGGAAATTATTATAAGAAAATTCTACTAAAATACAAACAATAAAGTTTAAATACAATGTAAAAAGTGAATTGTTTACCCTTACCATAATAGTAGGATTCCATGGCTCTGTATGCCCCTGATGCACATCTTCATGACGTGCTTGAATGCCTATAGTGTGCTATGTAGAATTGTCCACCTTGAAGATGTAATTATGTGCATCATTATCATTCAGGAGAGCTAAGCACATATCCTTTCATATAACACAAGTGCGGGGCACACAAACATGTGATCTCATGGAGGATGTGGAAGGGACAGAAGCATCAGGACAAGGAGGAAATAATCTTGTGCTCTCCATAACTAGAAGATCACTCAATTTGTGAATGGATCAAATAGTCTATGAGCTGGCCTCAACAATAATGTTAGGATGTTGCACTATGGGAGGTGGTGAAATCTCGGGAGGGGGGACATATGTGTGGGATTTCACCCAGTGTGCCCATGGCCTATCCTGAGGAGCACCTAAACCTACACCCTAGTTCGGTCTCATACTCTAATAATTGACCTTGTGACCGAGCACAAATTCAACATACAATTTTTGTATAAAATAAAATGGGACATCCAAAAGTTTTTGAGGTGGTTTATCAAAAACAATCCACTAGCGGTCCCAAAAGTTGTCACGTATTGCACTGTTTGTGCACCATTTGATTGACAACTTGGTTTTTTTAGGGTCCACTTTTAGACCAATTTTAGGATCCACAAAAAGATTACATATGTCATGTTTTGTTATGTTAAGGTTCATGACTTGATCACAGTCAAGCCCATCATCAAACTGGGCATGCATGGAATCGCGCCAAATAAGTGCAACACTATGTTGCTCTATAAGTTTCTCCATGTTTTCAATAATTGAGTTCAATGTCGTAAACATGGGGCACAATGTGGGGATATTAGCATAGGTGGTTTGAAATCCTCTAAGTTGATTTAGATTGTCTCCTATTAGATCCTCTAAACGATGAGAGTTTGAGACTGGTCCGTCTTCTGAAAGTGGGGGATTGTTGGGATGTGTTTCTAGATTGTTTATGGGATCATTAAGAGGGTTTTCTGATTGATTTGGGTCCATGTTTGATTACAATTAGAATAAAAATTGATAATTACAATCAATTTTTAAAAAAAATAAAAAAAACTCATTTTAACCCTAATTTTAATATAAAAAACTATAAATTTCTATAAAAAAACACTAAGAACATAAAAATTCAACTTACCTATGATCTTAAGAAAATCAGATATAGGATTTGATCAGATATCTAAAAGCCCCAAGCCGCGTTCAACATTTTCAAAATGAAAAATGTTGAATGCGACTGGGCTATGTAAATAAAAATTATTGGCATAAATTGGATATTTGATATTATTGATTATCTGATAATATCAAATATCCAATTAGGTCTATGCTTTGGATTTTGTCTTGGCTAGGTGTCTGACACCTAGGCCTACTAAAAATTCAACAAATTCATTTGTGCGCTTTTGGACGAGTGAAAAGTTTATTTTTTCACATCGCCACTTTTTGGCATACCATGATCCTGCACATACCCGTGATGTTCTTGAAACATAAATCTAAAGCTTTTGAACATTTTAAGATCTTTAGGAAAATGGTAGAAAGAGAAACTGATTTAAAATTGAAGTGTCTAAGATTAGATAGAGGCGGTGAATTCACCTCTTAAGGGTTCATAGAATATTGTGAAAAGCATAGCATTAAAAGGCAGTATTCAATTGCCCATACACTACAAAAAAAAAGTTGTTGTAGAAAGGAAAAACAAAATAGTCAAGGAAATGGATCGAACTATGCTGAATGAAGCCAAATTGGCTGATAAATTTTGGAAAGAAGTTGTTCATACAATAGTATATATTCTGAGCAGGGCACAAATCAGAGTTAGAACTGCATATACTTCTTATGAGTTATGGCATGGTAAAACTGCTAATGTTAAAAACTTCAAAGTGTTTGCCTGTAAATGTTTTATAAGAAAGGATAATGATATTTTAGAAGGTTTTAGTTCAAAATATGATGAAGATATTTTTTGGGGGTACTCTACACACAATAAAACATTTAAATGTTTTAATAAAAGACTCTACAAGATACTAGAGGCCATAAATGCAATTTTTTTATGAAGGTGTCTTATTAAAAACCAATCATGAGAAGGATATTGATGAAGTATTCACTCAAGGAATTGAGCATATGTCTGATGTTCAAAAATCTGGTGATGCTGGTTCAGATATTGAAGCACCAGATTCCTATGAACAAGAAATTTGTTCAAGTCCTAAAGTGAATGTAAATATGAAAACATCTTCCAGAATTATTGCCAAAAGACATGCTATGTCTTTGGTCATAGGAGATAAAGAGGTAGGTATTTTAACTAGAAGAAGAGAAAAAAATGAAGAACAAGCTCAAATTACTCAACATTTTTGTTTAATATCACAATCTAAACATAAGACAATAGCTAAAGCACTAAATGATCCATGCTAGTTAAATGCCATGCAAGATGAAACAAATCAGGTTGAAAAAAATAAAATGTGGGAATTAGTGCCTAGACCTAGTGATAAGAATGTTATTGGTGGAAAGTGGATTTTTCGAAAAAAACTTGATGAAAATTGACAAGTTGTGAGAAATAAAGCTAGATTTGTGTGTAAAGGTTTATGCCCAATAGGAAGGTATAGATTTTGGTGAATCTTTTGCACTAGTTGCAAGAATGGAGTTAATTATAATATTTCTTGCATATGATAGTTATAAGAAGTTTACTGTTTATCAGATGGATGTAAGAATAAATTTTTTAAATGGATATCTTGAGGAAGAGGTTTATATGGAACAACCAGAAGGTTTTGAATCTTCTGAAAAATAAGAATTTTTGTGTCATCTTAAAAAGACATTATATGGCTTAAAACAAGCCCCCAAGACTTGGTATTCAAGGCTGGATAAACATCTTATTGCTAATGGTTTTAGTTGTGGTGGTGCAGATAACACTTTATGCACAAAAGTTATAAATGATGATATTTTAGCAGTTGAGATTTATGTGGATGATATCATTTTTGGATCCACTAATGATGATTTCTCAAAACATTTTTCTAACATTATGGAATTTGATTTTGAAATGTCTCTTTTGGGTGAACTTACATTCTTCCTTGGTTTACAAATATCTCAGCTTGAACATGGCTCACTAATACATTTGGGGGCAATTTGCGATGGCTATGTGTCGCAATAGCCACACCCATAGACGTCGCTATTTTTTAGTCGCAAATTGTGACGTCTATGGGTGGCCGTCACAATAGCGACTCCCTCCCGTCGCAATGTCGCTAAGATTTGTTAGCGGCATGGGCGTCACCACCCCGTCGCATGGCTTCGGAGGGCCGTCGCAATTGCGACGGTCCTCCCAAGCAATTTGCGATGGGCGCCTGCATCGTATTGTGACGAGCACCCGTCGCAATTGCGACGCCCGTGGGTGCATTAAAAAAAAAAATTTATTTAATACATTCCTAATGAACCACATTAATGCTTTTTTCTTTCAACAAATGAGGACAGCCACTGTAAAGACAACATGATAATGTACACTCACTGTAAGGATAGTCACAAATGAGGACATCTCACAGTGACTATCCCTAGTGTAATTGCCACTTGAATGTATTGCTATTCAGCCACATTAATGCTTTTCTTCTTCAACAAATGAGGATAGTCACTATAAAGACAACATGATAATGTACACTTACACTCACTGTAAGGATAGTCACAAATGAGGACATCTCACAGTGACTGTCCCTTGTGTAATTGCCACTTGAATGTATTGCTATTCAGCCACATTAATGCTTTTCTTCTTCAACAAATGAGGATAGTCACTATAAAGACAACATGATAATGTACACTGTGAGTGTACATTATCATGTTGTCTTTATAGTGACTATCCTCATTTGTTGAAGAAGAAAAGCATTAATGTGGCTGAATAGCAATACATTCAAGTGGCAATTACACAAGGGACAGTCACTGTGAGATGTCCTCATTTGTGACTATCCTTACAGTGAGTGTACATTATCATGTTGTCTTTACAGTGAGTGTACATTATCATGTTGTCTTTACAGTGTCAATATATGCATTATTACTTAAACTGAAGAGTACTCTAAATAATATGTCATTGTGGAGTTCTGATTGCTTCCAATTTGATATACGCTTGTTCTACTTATGTATCCAGCATCATGTAAGAAAAGTTGATGCTTTTAAAATAGATTCATTTAGCCATGAAATGCCTGTGCATGTTACATACAAGATTCCAAGGCCCAAAATTGATTACTCATTATAATTCATGTACAGAATGATAATCAACCACAACGAGGCATGCGTAGGTGTTGCTTAGATTTTGAGGCATCAAAAGCTCGTAGAAGAAACTTGACCAATGGCTCATGGAATGCAACAAACTTATTGCCTAAAATAGGAGCATTGGTAACCACAGATGATGGTTTTGAAAAGAACACTTCACCATCAATGTCACGTGAGGGAACTGCAATTTCTGATGGCAAGCAACTTGTAGTATATAAGAGAGATGCAGGTACAGATGCTGGGAGAAGTTCCCAATCTTTATCTGTTGGACAGTTTTCATCTTGCTCTTATAAAACATCTGAGGGTAACTCAGACAAGTCTGACAGCTCACTTAGAAATAATGGGCATTCTTCTATGTCAGTGGGTATGCCAACTGGGATTGGTTTGCATTTAAATAGCCTTGCCTCTTCAATGTCATTAAATTATGGAACTGGGCTGCTAACAACTTCAAAGGGAGCTGCTGGCATGCAGGGAATGCTGACTTCATCTGGAGTGAAGGAGGCTCCCAGTGACAGTCGAACAAGTTCTTTACTTCCTGTAAGCTCAGGTGGAAATATTTCAATATCAACAAATACAAGCATGGCTCTTGGAATGCTTGTGTTAGTTGTGGAAAAGACTAGAATTGATCAACAGGAGGTGCAGTCTTCTGGAAACACACAGATTGGAGTCAAAAAGTCCACTACATGTTTCTGATCCCTAATAGTTGGCATAAAGCCATTGCAATGTAGGCAACCTTTTAAAATTGAATATATGAACTCAAGTCCACTTGACAAGAAGAGGCTAGCGCTACAAGATATTTCTCAACAACCTGGATTTGGTATAGGGGAAGAGTATAATCAGAGCAGTCCTAAGAAGAAAAGGTAATTGTAGGATTTTATCAACTTTACAGAGATTTGTCTTCATTTTTAATGCTTTGTTGTCTGGATAATTTTGAATTCACTTTTGCATCCTTTTCTTTAGCTTTGACTTTTTCTTTGAATGCCCAGAAGAAAGTCTGCCACGACTGGGGATAAAGAAGGCTGCAAATGTTGCAATTGTAAAAAGTCAAAATGCCTTAAATTGTGAGTCTTTGTGCACTAGAGTGGGTTTATTATTTGGTTCCTATGTCTTTTCTATTTTTCTCAGAACTTGAACATTGCTATGAAGGTCTGTGTGTTAGCACTTAAGAAAAGCAAATTGCAATCCAGAACATTCTACGTACCTCTTAGATGCAGCAGATCAGATAATTAAATAAATAGATGTTTTTGGATTTTTGCATTTCAATTCATGTATTGACATGACTAGATTTATAGTTTTAATTTAAATGAAATTCTTACTAGTACTCTTGCAGGTATTGTGAGTGTTTTGCAGTAGGAGTATACTGCGTTGAGTCCTACACATGTCAAGAGTGCTTTAACAAACCTGAGTATACAGATATGGTTGTTGGCACACGCCAGCAGATAGAATCATGCAATCCACTTGCTTTTGCTCCTAAAATTGTTCATGGTGCTGACTCTCCACCAACTAATGGGGTGAGAAAATACTGAGAGTTTTTCCTTTGTTCTGGTGTTTTCTTTTTATAGTATCACTATTACTTAACTATCTATGGAGAGTTCTTATCTTTCTCGCTATCTTACTTCAGCAGAGAGAGTGCACCGAGACTCCAACATCGGCAAGGCACAAAAGAGGCTGCAATTGTAAGAAATCAATGTGTCTGAAGAAATACTGTGAATGCTATCAGGTAGATATCTTCAATTGATTGCTTAATTTAAGGTTAAAGGCTGGAGAGTAGTTTATGTGTATTCTGATTAGTGCTCGTATCTTTTATTTTAGGTAGGGGTTGGCTGCTCAGATGGCTACAGATGTGAAGGTTGTAAAAACATGTTTGGCAAGAAAGAAGGTATCCGATCACTTTTTTCAAATATCGAATGCATCATATTATCTCAATCTATACATGAACGATAATACAAATATTGAATGCATTATATTCTATCATTCTATACATGTACGATGATTCAAATATCGAGTGCATTATATTATCTCAGTCTATACATGAATGATAAATTTCATTTGCAACTTGTATAGGAGGATCAGATGACATAGAAGACAAAGAATCTCAGGATGAGGTATAGGAGAAGGCTATATCAGAGGAAAAGCTAGGGCTTTGTTACTGTCCCTTGTGACAGTAACAAAATTTGATGAAAATAATTTTTTTTCACTCAACTTTGACATTCACAACTTCCTCTTTTATTATAATAAGAAAAAATACAGTGACTTTAGAGAAAATAATGAAACTAATACAATTGCAATACGGTAGTATTTAGAACAAACAGAGCTTCACAACCATCAAAGAAGAAAAAAGCACATGCATATATCAAGTACTCCTCAATCAGAGAGATAGAGAAGAATTCAAAACATACCCAGACTGAACATGGCCATACCAAGACCAGCATCAGACAATATTCTTATTGACTGCTCTAGGATAGCTGGCATTTCAACTTTCCATCTGCAAAATAGATTATAAAAACATGAAAATATATCAGAGATGTTTGATATTGATACAAAACAACACAGATTCATTTCTTCGTACACCTGTATATCATAAAAATCCTTGCACACTTTGAAAAATTGTATTGCCTTTTACTTACTCAAAAGTAATTTACATAAAGCAGTCATTTGATTAACATGGATCCTAATATTCACAAGTACATGGTCATGTGCTCCATCGTAGCATCTTATAGATTTAGATCTGTTCTCTGAAATAATTCAATGTTTTGTTTACAATCCATAAAAGAAATATTTTCCCTCGTCTACTTAATCCTAAACAAAAGGCCATATAGCAATATAGATAGAACTATATAATAGAAACCATAAACAATGGTAACCTTAGCAGCAGCAAGAAATTGTTGCAAAAACTTTACCTTATCATACCCAGATTGTTGCTTTGCCTGGCGGAGGGAAATTTGATCAGTAAAATTGACACAGAGTATGCTGTCTCCATTGTCATGCTGGATAACAAAACACCAACTTTAATGGGCATGTACTGTCCCTTGTGTAATTGCCACTTGAATGCATTGCTATTGAACCACATTAATGCTTTTTTCCTTCAACAAATGAGGACAGTCACTGTAAAGACAACATGATAATGTACACTCACTGTAAGGATAGTCACAAATGAGGAAATCTCAGAGTGATTGTCCCTTGTGTAATTGCCGCTTGAATACATTGCTATTGAACCACATTAATGCTTTTTTCCTTCAACAAATGAGGACAGTCACTGTAAAGACAACATGATAATGTACACTCATTGTAAGGATAGTCACAAATGAGGAAATCTCAGTGTGACTATCCCTTGTGTAATTGCCGCTTGAATACATTGCTAATGAACCACATTAATGCTTTTTTCCTTCAACAAATGAGGACAGTCACTATAAAGACAACATGATAATGTACACTCACTGTAAGGATAGTCACAAATGAGGACATCTCACAGTGACTGTCCCTTGTGTAATTGCCACTTGAATGTATTGCTATTCAGCCACATTAATGCTTTTCTTCTTCAACAAATGAGGATAGTCACTCTAAAGACAACATGATAATGTACACGGGCTGTAAGTGTACATTATCATGTTGTCTTTACAGTGACTGTCCTCCTTCAAGTGGCAATTACACAAGGGACAGTCACTGTAAAGGCAACATGATAATGTAGAGAAACATTTTCATTTGTATTTTCAACAGTACCGAGAGAGATTCCCTCTGCGAAATCACAGCTACAATTTCTGAGTACGTTGGGTTTATTTTTCTTTTGTCATTATTATGTAATCTGGTATTCAGCTGTTACAGAGCTAAAATACCTAGAAATGAGGACATATCTGTGTTGAATTTATTGTTAGCGGCTTTGGTTATTTAGAAGTTTAATTTTATTTGTTCATCTTTCAAGCACAAACGTTTTGTGGACCGTAACATCTTCATTGTTTCGGGTATGCAATGAAATAGCCCTAACTTTCAACTACCTTCACGGTACTTGTGTACATTATCATGTTGTCTTTACAGTGACTGTCCTCATTCAAGTGGCAATTACACAAGGGACAGTCACTGTGAGATGTCCTCCTTTGTGACAAGGACAGTCACACATGAGGACACCTCACAGTGACTGTCCCTTGTGTAATTGCCACTTGAATGTATTGCTATTCAACCACATTTATGGGCCCGTTTGGACCACAGCACATAGTAGCATCTACAGAGAAGAATATCCTAGGTGTAACAAGTTGTAAGAATATACCAACAGTTCTAAGAAGTTCCCTAGCACATAGTAGCATCTACAGAGAAGAATATACAACATGAGGGCAGCCACTGTAAAGACAACATGATAATGTACACTCATTGTATGTGTACATTATCATGTTGTCTTTACAGTGACTGTCCTCATTCAAGTGGAAATTACACAAGGGACAGTCACTGTGAGATGTCCTCATTTGTGACAAGGACAGTCACACATGAGGACATCTCACAGTGACTGTCCCTTGTGTAATTGCCACTTGAATGTATTGCTATTCAGCCACATTAATGCTTTTCTTCTTCAACAAATGAGGATAGTCACTCTAAAGACAACATGATAATGTACACGGGCTGTAAGTGTACATTATCATGTTGTCTTTACAGTGACTGTCCTCCTTCAAGTGGCAATTACACAAGGGACAGTCACTGTAAAGGCAACATGATAATGTAGAGAAACGTTGTCATTTGTATTTTCAACAGTGCCGAGAGAGATTCCCTCCGCGAAATCACAGCTACAATTTCTGAGTACGTTGGGTTTATTTTTCTTTTGTCATTATTATGTAATTTGGTATTCAGCTGTTACAGAGCTAAAATACCCAGAAATGAGGACATATCTATGTTGAATTTATTGTTAGCGGCTTTGGTTATTTAGAAGTTTAATTTTATTTGTTCATCTTTCAAGCACAAACATTTTGTGGACCGTAACATCTTCATTATTTCAAGTATGCAATGAAACAGCCCTAACTTGCAACTACCTTCACGGTACTTGTGTACATTATCATGTTGTCTTTACAGTGACTGTCCTCATTCAAGTGGCAATTACACAAGGGACAGTCACTGTGAGATGTCCTCCTTTGTGACAAGGACAGTCACACATGAGGACATCTTACAGTGACTGTCCCTTGTGTAATTGCCACTTGAATGTATTGCTATTCAACCACATTTATGGGCCCGTTTGGACCACAGCACACAGTAGCATCTACAGAGAAGAATATCCCAGGTGTAACAAGTTGTAAGAATATACCAACAGTTCTAAGAAGTTCCCTAGCACATAGTAGCATCTATAGAGAAGAATATACAACATGAGGGCAGCCACTGTAAAGACAACATGATAATGTACACTCATTGTATGTGTACATTATCATGTTGTCTTTACAGTGACTATCCTCATTCAAGTGGAAATTACACAAGGGACAGTCACTGTGAGATGTCCTCATTTGTGACAAGGACAGTCACACATGAGGACATCTCACAGTGACTGTCCCTTTGTAATTGCCACTTGAATGTATTGCTATTCAACCACATTTATGGGCCTGTTTGGACCGCGGCACATAGTAGCATCTACAGAGAAGAATATCCCAGGTGTAACAAGTTGTAAGAATATACCAACAGTTCTAAGAAGTTCCCTAGCACATAGTAGCATCTACAGAGAAGAATATGGGTCAACGAGGTTGACTTCAAAGCCATGCAATCTAATGGTAATAGTAATATCATAATTTGACATACTATCAGAAATACTTCCTAAATAGACTATTCAATCTTATAAGAGATGGATTCATGAGAACTATTATTTATGAAATATGAGTCAATGACTTTAATTAAAAAAATTACACAATCTAATTCTTGTAAAAATATCAAAATTTGACACATTGAAAATACCTTCCAAAAGTATCGTTAATTGATTAATATGAATCACTACTCATGAAATATAATTTTATAAACCTAATCTAAAAACTACACAATAAAAATCTTAATAGAAATATTGTAAGAAACTATTCCCAAAAGCAAGCCTAACAAAATTTGATGAAAATAATTTTTGTTTCACTCAACTTTGACATTCGCAACTTCCTCTTTTATTATAATAAGAAAAAAAATGGCTTTTTAGATATACCTCATGAACCATACTCGAATAATCTATCATTTTTCTTCTCAAAAACATATTTGCAGAGCCTGCTTCTTTTACTTGTTTGTACTTTTATCTCTCTGATGGAAAGGGTTCCTTCAGGACACATTTTTCCAAGTTCACTGCTTGAGATATTTGAGGAGGGTTCCCCTGCTTGAGTATCCATCCAACCCATATTCGAGTAGTTCTACAATTGCACAGTCTAAATTAATAATACTGACAATTGAATGACGAATGATGATACATAGAATTGATATAAACTAATCCTAAAAACACTACAACATTATTAATATATTTATATTTCATAAATAAAATTGATATAAAAGATCTGGAAAGATACATTAAAAAATAGAAAAATAGTAATTTATAATAGAAGGAAACTTAAATTGCTATTTTAAAAAAAAACAAGAGTCTTAAATCTTATCATTTTGTTTCATTATCATCCATAAGTACACACCTCTAGCATAATAATTATATTTTACCACCCATAAAATGAAAAAAAGGTTTTCACAAGAGAAATTGAAGCTAGATTATAAAAATGAACCATCTTATTGGAAACTGGAACTGTTATCATACCCAAAAGGACTACAAAATTTCACCTTATCATACCTAGATTGTTGCTTTGCCTGGTGGAGGGAAATTTGATCAGTAAAATTGACACAGAGTATGTTGTCTCCATTGTCATGCTGGATAACAAAACACCAACTTTAATGGGCATGTACTGTCCCTTGTGTAATTGCCACTTGAATGCATTGCTATTTGATGCAGGGGCATCCCTAATGCAAGCCAAAGACACCATGATTGAAGGAAGTTGCCATTAGCCAAGGAGTCAAATCCTATCAATTGGAACATAAGATTTTCACCTTGGAGCTTTGAAGGATTGACTGGTGAAAGGTCCTTTTGATTGACAAATCAGAGTCTTTTTGAATGACAAATCAGAGTCTTTTTGAATGACAATAAATTAGAATAGGATTTTTAGATGTTTTCTTGGTTTGTAATAAATATTAAGGATTGATTTTATCTCCTTATAAACATCCACTTGTTGGACACAAGACCCCTTGGTGACTTATAAACCTTGGGCATCTTTTGAGTCCTTGGATGAAATGAGCATAGTAAGTGTTTATTAGGTGTCTTTTAGATGTTGTTAAGAAGTTTGAAGGTCCAAAATAACTTTAATAAGGTTCCTAAAGTTTCACAACACATTTTTAACCTTCTCGGCAAAGTTGTTTGCAAAGTTGTAATGAAACTTTAAAAGTTGCTTAGCAAAGTTGACATTTGTTGGATAAACTATTCTAACCACCTAGATGGTTGAACCAACATTTGGAGAGCCTATTTTAGGCTTCAAATGGTCGAAGACAGATAGAGAACCAGTATTGTAATCATTTTGCTTTCATAAAAAATAAAAATAACCCTATTTTAGTGCATTTCTGGTGAAAAATGAACTCTGTACGGCTGTACGGATGGTGGTTGGATGATAAAATTTGCCTGGAAGTTGTAATAGTGACATCTGATGCTTTGGAAGTTGGTTTGATTGATTCTCTTTATTTTATATCTAAGTTATTTCAAATTTTCTGTGCATTGTTTACAAACCCTCATTTTCAGGTTTGACTGATGTAAAGACCTTAACTCATGTTTCAACCATTGGAATTCCTTCTTCCTTGGTGGAATGAGAGTTAAGGATGTATATTTGTATATTCTAAAAGCCCTGACTACTCTGCATCACTATTGAACCACATTAATGGTTTTTTCCTTCAACAAATGAGGACAGTCACTGTAAAGACAACATGATAATGTACACTCACTGTAAGGATGGTCACAAATGAGGAAATCTTAGAGTGATTATCCCTTGTGTAATTTCCACTTGAATACATTGCTATTGAACCACATTAATACTTTTTTCCTTCAAGTGGCAATTACACAAGGGACAGTCACTGTGAGATGTTCTCATTTGTGACAAGGACAGTCACACATGACGACATCTCATAGTGACTGTCCCTTGTGTAATTACCACTTGAATGTATTGCTATTCAACCACATTTATGGGCCTATTTGGACCACGGCACACAATAGCATCTACAGAGAAGAATATCCCAGGTGTAACAAGTTGTAAGAATATACCAACAGTTCTAAGAAGTTCCCTAGCACATAGTAGCATCTACAGAGAAGAATATACAACATGAGGGCAGCCACTGTAAAGACAACATGATAATGTACACTCATTGTATGTGTACATTATCATGTTGTCTTTACAGTGACTGTCCTCATTCAAGTGGCAATTACAGAAGGGACAGTCATTGTGAGATGTCCTCATTTGTGACAAGGATAGTCACACATGAGGACATCTCACAGTGATCGATTGTCCCTTGTGTAATTGCCACTTGAATGTATTGCTATTGAACCACATTAATGCTTTTCTTCTTCAACAAATAAGGACAGTCACTCTAAAGACAACATGATAATGTACACTCACTGTAAGGACAGTCACAAATGAGGACATCTCACAGTGACTGTCCCTTGTGTGATTGCCACTTGAATGTATTGCTATTCAGCCACATTAATGCTTTTCTTCTTCAACAAATGAGGATAGTCACTCTAAAGACAACATGATAATGTACACTCACTGTAAGTGTACATTATCATGTTGTCTTTACAGTGACTGTCCTCCTTCAAGTGGCAATTACACAAGGGATTTGTGTTTTCATTTGTGTTTTCAACAGCGCCGTAACCCTCCACGAAATCACATCGGGATATAAGGGCAAAACAAACAAGAACGTTGTCATTTGTATTTTCAATAGCGCCGAGAGAGATAAACAAACTTAAAACTCAGACTTAAGAAAGATGAAGGCAATGCTTCAAAAGGCCGATGCCCTAAACACGAGAAAACACAATACCACCATTAAATGATGCCCTAGTCACCGTATCAATGCTGCCAGCTCTGTACCAGTATGCTGACTACTCACTTTCATCCTGTGATAAAGGTAACTTCATTAATCATACTTGAAATGGCAGCATACGAACTAAAGCTGATGAACATTTATAAACTAAAAGTTTAAAACTACAGATTACAAATGTAGTAGTTTCATACGAAAAGAACTTGATGTCTGAAATTTACCATTAGAAGTATCCAAAGGAATACCACAGTACTGTTGAACTTGGAGAACCGGAGATGATCTACACAGCAAGGTTCAACAGCTGTAAGGACTGTTACACCATCTTTAGCATTTGAATACATTTTCTCCTTGGCTTCTGGTGGATCCTCAAAGACCCCCAATGACGTTTTCCCTACAATTATCAATTGTTTGTCAGTATGAGATATTAATAAATAAACATTAATCACAATATTAGGCAAACAATGTTCTTGATGTCTGAATCTAAATCACAGAAAGCTCTAATAAAGCAGTTCTCAGTTTCACATTAAACTAAGTTTCAATTTCAAATGGTTATAATAATTTTTTCAAGTTATAAGTAGCTGGTTACAGTATATGACATAAAAAGAAAAAAAATCATTTTTATTCTTTTCTTCTTTTTCTCTTTCAACGAAGCTTTTGCACCACACAAATGCATACCAAGAATTTCTCAGGAGGTTTCAAGACCATTGCATACCAAACTTCTTCTCTGTAGATGCTACTCTGTGTCATGGTCCAAACGGGTCCAAATAGACCTAGTGACTCTAGTAGGTCTCCAAAACCTATTCTGCAACAATAACTCTTCAATTTGACAAAGGACCTTATGAACTTATATGTTTTTTGAGTACCCTTTTTGATGTTCTAACAATCCTCCAACTCCCAGACCCTGACTCCACTCCAGCATATCAATGTCCTTATTGAGTCCGCAGACCTAATGCATGCCTTTGGGTGTGGGTTCCAAAACAAGGCATTGAAAATGGGTGCATGAAACCAAGATCAGAGTTTGAAGATGTCCACCATGCTCTAAAGATCTAGATTCAACAAGGTTTGAGGTCCTTTACTTGCCGCTACCCTCTGATCTTGCATAATCCATCAACTCCTAGTCAAGAACATTGAGATTCTTGACCTAGGGCTTGCTCTCAAAATTCTCTGGCTTAGTATCCTATTCCAAAGCTTTTAAAATATGAAAATAAACCCCCTTAACTTGCATTTTACAAAGAACAGAGGATATCCTATGGTTTATTTTCAAGTTAAGGCCATTTGAATGCAATAACCCAAAAAATGAGGGTTTGGCAGAACAACAGATAAGAAAAAGGAATAACTTTGATATAAGGTGTCTTGAATCTACCAAATAAACTCTCAAAGCATAAGATATAAATACTCTAACTTCCACACTGGTCTACCCTCCCCTTTAACATCCGTACACTGTACAGTGCTTGAAGGAAATGCACAGAAAAGGCTCTGAAATAGTGGCTCTATCTGACAGAGAGTCCATGCTAGGCTTCATGACTAACCTAGAGCACATTCCTTGTTATGGAGGAAGTTTGAATGGTGAAGAACTTATGGAATGGATAGAGGACCTAGATAACCATTTTGACTACAAGTATCTTATTAATAACCATTTTGACTACAAGTATCTTATGGATAGAGGACCTTGATAACCATTTTGACTCATTTAGTATCTTATTGAGCTTCACTTTGTTTCAAGAATATAGTTTAATATTCTCTACTAAATAGGGCCAACCACATGAAGGTGGAAGCTCATTTGGCCCCACCCCCCTCCCCCTAACATCACTCTACATTCCCCGTTAACATCTAACATTCATTCATTCTTTCAATTATTAATAAAATGTAACATTCAATCAATATCACATGATAACATTCATTAACACATTAGATTTGTTAACACGCAACATTCATCAATATGAAAATAAACACATAATTCATGAACATTCATTAGCACATAATTAAATTCATTGAGACATAAAATTCAGTCATTATCAATTAAGGTATTTAGATGACAATCATTTCTTTTTTCTCTTTCTAATTTTTTTTTCTATGTAAGCTCTAAGAGGAGCATCAGTGTTATCATCAATACCCCCCTCATCAGTTGTTTTGTTCTCTATTCTTGATGATCTCAAATTCCTATGCTGCTACAAAGGGGGGTCCTCTACAATAACAAATAAAAGAGTTAAATTTAAAATATTTAATTATAATTGTTACAAGTATTTAATTATTTTAAAGAACATAACTTTGGCGCTCTTTAATTACCTGATCTGGCCACATCATTTTGTCTAGACTCAACCTCAACATGCTCATGAGCACCGACCCCTCAATCCTCTACAGTTGCTATACAAAATGTTACATTAATCCAAACACCAATTGTAATTACATATAAAAATTTTAATAGCAAATGTATACCTCCACCACTAGGATGCACATCATGCGAACCTTCATTATGCATAGATTGTGTAGAAGGATTGTCAGGCTGCATTCCAATATCCTACACATTGTTATCATTGCTTTCTTAAAACAGATATACTCACTTTATATTAGAACTTAACATCAAATAGACTAATTGGTAAAGTATTCAATTTGAAATAAATTTCATTTAGCTTATTTACCTGTGGCTCAGATGCATCATTATTTGAACCTTGCACACTGATTTCAGCTCGTAGCCGTTCAGCCACGGCTCTATAGCCTTGTTGGAAGCCAATTCTCTTGTCCTCTTCTGTGAGGCATCTATTGAACTCTGACCCCTACATTTTTGCTTGGTATGGTGAATTTTACTTGCATTGTTTGATCAAAAAAAATTTCCTTGCAATATATAAAAAAATTGATACAAGTTTTCATTTACTAATACTTACAACTCGTGCTTGAAGTTTGGAAAAACCACCAGAGCCGATCTTGTGTGTCCCGTGCTTTTCTAATCTTGCCTTTGTTGCCTTTGATGTGTCAGGCAATCTATGAAAATTTTGAAATATGTTAGAGACCAGTACAGGAAAAATTTAGAGGTTAATTAGTACATAATTACAGGAAAAATTTAGAGGTTAATTAGTACATAATTACATTCTCAAAAGTATCACATACCTTCCTCTACTCTCTACTGGCGTAATTCCTTTTTTCATGTCAGCTTTATACTTTCCATCCAAAATCAAAGCCTGCCACTCAGCCTCAAGAACATAGGGCAGACGCTCGTGCCTTGGGTTAACCTCTAAATATTTCTTGTACTGGTCCCTAATATACTTCAAACATAAACCAGCTTTTTCAAGGAGCTTATTTCTCTCGAATGCACGAGGTCCAAAAAGCTAGGTCATACTATGTACAAGATCATCCTTCAACTTTTTATCTTGGTTATTTCACCTTTTAAGTAAAAAAAAACATGTTAGACTCATAAATGAAGAGAAGCTACCTTTAATATAGTTCAAGAAATTGATGAAAAGGAAAACTATTCTAGCAATGATATGAAATCAAAATAGTGGTTTGGGGTTTTAGTTAGGATATGATGTTCCACCATGTACATAGGGTGGGCCCGAATATCCGCAAACACTTGTCACCAAGTTTTCACCAAAAAATATCATTCCCTACAAAATAATCATGGGATCATTAGTCGATGAAGAGTGATCAAAAACTAAATTACTATTATATCACTATAGAATAATAATAACTTTAAAGTACCTGGAACTTTGGCTACTTTTAAGGGAATGCCTTCATCCTTGCTGATGATCAATACGCAATCCTTCACCGTTCCCGTACTAGGAACACGGGAACATCCAGGAAATGATGTTGCATTAGGAGTTGTTGCATCTCCTATTGCAAAAAATGAAAACCATTATCAAATGCCTCCAAGGAATAATACTTCAAGGGAAATAAATTGGTGCAGAGCACCCATGGCACAAACACAATCAAGGGATCTACATCGTAAACACATAACACTTAAACACATAACAAAAGAGAGAAAAAGAGGGATTTGTGTACCAGTAGATGGTGCAACAGTTGGTGCATTTAGGCTGTGTGTTGTTGACATGGCAGTCGGCAAGACATTTGTGGCTATCCTGGATGGAGGCGGCGTTGTCATATCATCATGGAAAGGAGCTGAAGAATAAAATTGTTAGAGCATGCATAAATATAGAACGCGTGGACTAGCATGGACAAGATTGTTAGAGCATTAAAAAAAAAGATTGTTCGAGCATGTATTGTCAATGATTATGATCATTCCTATATATATTCAGTGGAAAACACAAGTGGGGAATGGAACATGTGATCTACCTGAACCACTTGCAGTACCGGCCTCATCATGGGAATGGGGTTCAAAATTACGCAAATAACTCTGTAAAGACAATGCATCCATATTTTAATTAATGTCATAAAAGAGCATAACATAAAAACCATTATTGAACTCTTGTAATAATTAAAAATTTCATTAATACTTACTTTAAAGTTTTCAGAAGTGCGCAACAACTCAGCTGCCCTGTCTTTTATTTCCTGAGTCTGAGGATGTATGGATACCAAACGTAGAAGTTCTTTCCCAATTTTCTTTAGCAGCTTTTTAATGGAACCGATCGGGTCATCGGTCTCTGCTAAATCAATAAAAAAAGGGTCCACAAGGGGGGACTCCTGAGGGACTGCAGGTTGCTTTCCCTCTCTCCGACCACCAGCCCTCTGTGACAACAATAGTATTAGTATTATCAAAATTACTCCAAAATAATGAAGAAAATATTATTAAAAAAAATATCATTTTGCTTCTATCTAGTTTGCACAATTACAATGAGTTTTACCTGCTCATGTGTAGATGAGCTAGGAATATCATCACCATCACCTTCGGGCGGTTGCTCCATATTGTGCCCCTGTGTCAAAGATCAAGTATAAAAATGTTAGCCAAAAATTTAATAACTAAATGGTATGTTGGAGTCATTGATTAGAAGTTGGTTTAATAGTATGTACCACCCCCATGATAGTAGCCTCGTTTGTAGTTGAAACTTGTAGCTTTTAAATAGATAATGAATAAACTATGTAACCATTTAAGACAAATATATTTCTATCAAGAAATGAATATTAAATACATTAAGGATTGATGGCATACCTTTAAATTTCATCATCATCATCCTCATCATCATCATCATCATCATCATCATCATCATCATCATCCTCATCATCATCATCATCATCATCATCGTCGTCGTCATCGTCATTGTCATCGTTGTCGTCATCATCAACATCATCATCATCAACATCAACATCATCTTCATCATCATCATCAGTAGCAGCATCATCGTCATCATCTTCTTCTTCTTCTTCATGAAAATTTGTCTCAGGAACATCATCCAATAATTGTCGATCATGATCATCATCTACATCATCTTCTACTTCTTCGGTATCTTCTTCTTCCATCGCATTATACTTTATCGGCCTTCCTCTCGGTTCATGTCTAACAACAAATGACCAACCTGGTTTATGTGAAACCTCTGAGTAAAATACCTGCTCACATTGGCTTGGAAGAACATAGGGCTCATCCCCAACTGGCTCAAATGACCTTGTATTAACCATTGTAAATCCATTATCATGTTCAATAATAGTTCTATTAGGATCATTTGGATTAAGTCGTAGCCTGTACCATTTGACAATGAAGAGTACTAATTTGAAGGAACTAAAGTCACACTCAAGTATATCATCTAAAATGCCATAGTATTGATTTTTAGACTCTTGAGGATCTAAGTCATTTCTAGATGAAATATTAGTCACTTGAAAGACTACAGTTATTCCAGAATCACAAGTTTTCTTCGTGTCATCCAACACTTTGATGTGAAATTTTTTACCATTACAGAACATACCCTTGTGGTGTTTAACCTGCAATAATATGTGAAACATGTCAAAATTATTATATCGTGAGTTGATAAACATACGGGTGATTAATAATTTTGTACGTACCTAGAAATCTCTTAAACCATATGCTAAATCTATTTCCCTTTGCGTAACATTAGAATCTCCATTACGATGAGCTTCTTTAACCAATGAAGATACACCTTCCCATGTTAATGTGTGACCAGAATGTTGACATCATTCAATCCATACCGTCATCCATCCAATCAAGATTGTTTGCAATATACAAATGTAGTGCATCCCACTCTCGAGCAACTGTACAAAAAAAAAATAGACGACTTACAACCGATTTATTTTGAAGATTAAGAAATAATTTATTACAATAACATCTTATAATTTATTACCTGTCACTTTCCTCAATCTACCTTTCCCCATCAAGTACTCCCCTTTGAATTTTTTAAAAGGGTCGAGATCCCAAATGCGATCTACATGAATATTTGAAGCAAACTTAGGAAGATATCCAGTAATGTACACCATAGTCTGGTATACCATGTATCCCTCTACCATAGAACCCTCAAGATGTGCTCTTTGTCGAACCAAAGCCTTCAAATATTTCAAGTGCCTCTCAACCATCCACATTGACCTAGTGTGTGCAGGTCCACACAATTCAATCTCCTCAACTTGGTGTATGAGGTAGTGTTCTTGTGCATTGAAAAAAGTTGGAGGTAGACACTTTTGCATTTCACACAGTAAATGAGGAATTCTTCTCTTCCAATAGTTTATATCTTCTTTATGGATTTCTTTAGATGACAACCACCTACATTAAGAGATTCAAGTCACAAAAAATATATAAATACGAGACTTTACAAAATAATATACAATAGATTACATAGCAAGAAAAACAAATCGCGAATATAATAAATATATACAACAAATTGAATAGATATTACTGCTTACCTCATGTATTTTCCAAGATCATATATCACTTGTTTGATGTTATTGTTGAAGTGCTCTGGGAGAGATAGAGGTAGCACGTACTGCAGTAATTATAAACCAATCATTTCATTATTTTCTAACATAACATAATGAATAGTACACGTAGTTTATGAATATATTGTAAATACAGAAGAACATAACTTACCTTGATGAAAGTATGCCAATCATGCGTTTTGAGCCCTGGCCCAATTTCACTTTTCTTTGATATGAGATTGCTTATGTTCCCAGCAAATCCTGTGGGAAATCAAATTTTTCGTATGACTTCTTTTATGGCATCACTTTGCTGCTCTGTTAATAACCAAGGAAGGGCACTTATATTAATCTGATCTCTATTGCTATTTGAGTGAATGAAATTCTTCAGTGCATGATTGGATTCATGAATGTCATTACAAATTTTGACAATTTTTTCTTTGTCACGCCTTCCATCCAGTATTTTCCACAATGTCTCTGTTATATTCTTTCCAACATGCATAAGATCAAACAAATGCACAATTTGTAGGTCCTCGTAGTAGGGCAACCTACTAAATTGTCTGGGATAGCTTTTTAGTCCCTTTGGAAGGTTGTCAGTAGTGCCTTGACGACCTTCATGATCATCAATTACATAATTAGTAAACAAAAATCACAATAGAAATATATAAATTACAAACATAAACCATTAAGTGGAATGACATTACCTCGATGATTAATTCTATTATATTCCAACTTCCATAGGTGAGGTGTCATTCTCCGTGGCTTTGATGTAGTCTCTTCTTTCCCATTGAAAAGATGTTTTTCCATACTTCGATACTTATGATTCCTGTGGAGGAAGTGTCTGTACTCATCAAACACATGCTTTCCTAAACTTTTTGAATGACGAGATTTCATCTTTGGACCACAAACTGGACATGCAAATTTTCCCTTTGTTTGAAGACCTACAAGATAATGATATAATTGGATTATTAAATATGTTGATTTTTATAATTAGAATTATCATGCGCAACTTGAATTCACTATAACATACCACAAAAATGTGTTAGCCCTGGGGCATCATGTATTGTCCATACAAGTATTGCATGGAATTGAAATTGTCTTTGTCCTATTGGTCTAGACACGTCATACATAGTGACACCGTTCCATAACTCCACCAATTCGTCAATAAGAGGCTCAATATATACATTCATATCTTTAACTTGATATTTACCTACTTAAATGAACAATAACATTACATAATTATTGTGACCATTTTACTGTAAGATTTGTAAGTACATGTAAATTAATAACTATCAAATGATAAAATACCTGGAACAATCATTGCCAACATAATGTGCTCCCTCTTTATTGACATCCACGGAGGAATGTTATTGTTGATAACAAAAACAGGCCACACCGAGCAAACAGATCTCATCTCTCCAAATGGATTGACACCATCCGCTGCCAATGAAAGCCTGAGATTACGAGGTTCTTCTTTGAAGTGTTGCCACTTTTCCTCTATGTGCATAAATACCGAACCATCCACAGGGATTCGAATAATGTCATCTCGACTTCTATTGTGTGCATGGTAATCCATAAATTGTGCCAAGCTAGTACACCTGAATAATTGTCACATCCGTGGAATAATGGGGATGTAACGAAGAACCTTGTGAGGCACCTTTTTTGTTATTCGATCTGTTCGATATCTACTCGTATGACATACAGGGCATTGTGTTGCAAATTCATGTTCTTTATAATATATAATATGATCATTGGGACAAGCATGTATTGCTTGATACTCCATTCTAATATCTTTCATAATAGCAGATAATTCTCGATATGAGCGAGGTAGAATATTTGATGGTGGTAACAAAAACTCGCCTATCAATCTACAGCAAAAAATATAAGTTGTTAATATAAACAATATTAGTGGTACATTATTCACCCTTTGTTAACTATAAAGACATATATGACATACCTTAACATACGTGACATTGTTATGTTGGATAAACCATTCATAACCTTCAAGTTCAACAACAACAATACAGCAGAGAGAAGAGTTGTTTGGGAGTCTTTGTATAGGGGCTCGTATGCCTTCTCAAGTAGAGGTACATCGAGGCTATCATCATCATCATGATCAGATCCGCTTGGACTAAATGTGTCATGGATCAATGTATTTATACCATCATCTTCAATTGTTTTTTCTAGCGCATGATCGTCATCTTCCATGGGATCATTATCTTCACCTTGGATATTCGCACCCCCATGTTCCTCCATATCATGTACTTCCCTGGGGAGATCAACCTATATAAAATTGATTAACATAAATAAACCATGATCTTCAACTCATCATCAAGTGATTTCATATGTATATAAATTGTTAAAATGATATAATGAACAACTTACCAGTGGATGATAGTCATGCCCCCCTTCAATGTGACCATTCTCACTACAATGTCTCTTAATTGTTTTGATTAGCAGTCTTCTACGGTTTAAGCCCTTACAAATTTTGCAGGGACAATAACATTTTCCATCACCTTTTCTTTTCAAGTTAGACCACAATCTAGCGATTGTCTCCCTATTTTTTTCTTCACTTATATTATCTGACATGATCGTTCTTCGCAGGAAGCAAAAATTGGGCTATGAAAACTTCGGTCTACAACTTTCAGTGACTAAGCAAAATTGTCAAAAGTACACAAATCTTCTTAGACCTAGTTAAATCCTTTAATATTTTAAAAGTCTAGTTAAAATATACATTAGATTAAAAAATATACAATTTTCATGCCTGAGCGCGCGGCTACAACTAGTGCAATGGTCTTCTTGCTTAGCTCTAGAAGCTCTCTAGCAATCAAAACATATAAGCTACAAGGCCTAACAGTAATTTCAAAACATATAAGCTACAAGGCAAGACATATTACATGACATGGCAAAAGGATTAAAATATACATTAGATTAAAATATATACAATTTTCAAACCTGAGCATGCGGCTATAACTCGTGCAATGGTCTTCTTGCTTAGCTCTAGAAGCTCTCCAGCAATCAAAACATATAAGCTATTAGAATTCATTAACTTTCTGTAATTGGAAAACTCTATTTGATATTAGACCGTAAACTACTACTATTCTCTCCATAAGAACTAAGTACAAAATTCTTTCAAGTTCACATCCATGATTCCCTTTAGATTAAAATATACAGCAAAAATAAGCTAAAAGTCTAGTTAAAATATACATTAGATTAAAAAATATACAATTTTCAAACCTGAGCGTGTGGCTATAACTCGTGCAATGGTCTTCTTGCTTAGCTTTAGAAGCTCTCCAGAAATCAAAACATATAAGCTACAAGGCCTAATAGCAATTTCAAAACAAGGGTCATCAAAAGAACCAAAAACAATGTGTGCAAACAATACCTTGTGAAGTGGTATAGACAATTAGAAGATGCTACTATGTGCTAGGGAACTTCTTAGAACTGTTGGTATATTCTTACAACTTGTTACACCTGGGATATTCTTCTCTGTAGATGCTACTATGTGCCGTGGTCCAAACGGGCCCATAAATGTGGTTGAATAGAAATACATTCAAGTGGCAATTACACAAGGGACAGTCACTGTGAGATATCCTCATGTGTGACTGTCCTTGTCACAAATGAGGACATCTCACAGTGACTGTCCCTTGTGTAATTGCCACTTGAATGAGGTCAGTCACTGTAAAGACAACATGATAATGTACACATACAATGAGTGTACATTATCATGTTGTCTTTACAGTGGCTGCCCTCATGTTGTATATTCTTCTCTGTAGATGCTACTACGTGCTAGGGAACTTCTTAGAACTATTGGTATATTCTTACAACTTGTTACATCTGGGATATTCTTCTCTGTAGATGCTACTGTGTGTCGTGGTCCAAACGGGCCCATAAATGTGGTTGAATAGCAATACATTCAAGTGGCAATTACACAAGGGACAGTCACTGTGAGATGTCCTCATGTGTGACTGTCCTTGTCACAAATGAGGACATCTCACAGTGACTGTCCCTTGTGTAATTAAGTATTGTGGGGAAGCATTCTAAATAACCAAAGCCGCTAACAATAAATTAAACACAGATATGTCCTCATTTCTGGGTATTTTAGCTCTCTAACAGTTGAATACCAGATTAAATAATAATGACAAAAGAAAAATAAACCCAACGTACTCAGAAATTGTAGCTGTGATTTTGCGGAGGGAATCTCTCTCGGTGCTGTTGAAAACACAAATGACAACCCGCTTGATTTCGCGGAGGGAATCTCTCTCGGTGCTGTTCAAAACACAAATGACAACCCGCTTTGTTCAAAACACAAATGATAACCCGCTTGATTTCGCGGAGGGAATCTCTCTCGGCGCTGTTGAAAACACAAATGACAACGTTCCTTTTTTTTTTTGCACTTATATCCTGACCAACATAAGGTCCATTTGTAATACAACATGATAATGTACACTTACAGTGAGTGTACATTATCATGTTGTCCTTAGAGTGATTATCCTCATTTGTTGAAGAAGAAAAGCATTAATGTGGCTGAATAGCAATACATTCAAGTGGCAATTACACAAGGGATAGTCACTATGAGATGTCCTCATTTGTGACTGTCCTTCCAGTGAGTGTACATTATCATGGTGTCTTTAGAGTGACTGTCCTCATTTGTTGAAGAAGAAAAGCATTAATGTGGTTCAATAGCAATACATTCAAGTGGCAATTACACAAGGGACAATCACTGTGAGATGTCCTCATGTGTGACTATCCTTGTCACAAATGAGGACATCTCACAATGACTGTCCCTTGTGTAATTCAAGTGGCAATTACACAAGGGACAGTCACTGTGAGATGTCCTCATTTGTGACTGTCCTTACAATGAGTGTACATTATCATGTTGTCTTTAGAGTGACTGTCCTCATTTGTTGAAGAAGAAAAGCATTAATGTGGTTCAATAGCAATACATTCAAGTGGCAATTACACAAGGGACAATGTCATGAGCTGTGACATATTGAACTTAGTATAATAATAAAATGATTAGATGATATATAATAATCTATTATTAACGGTATATAACAATAATATATAATTATTATCAAAAGATAATAATAATATATAGTTAGCATAATAAGAAATATGTTAATTAAATAATATTAAAATATTAATAAATAATATAATTATGATTATAATTATAATATAAATTAATAATAAATAATTATTAATAAATTATATATATTATATTATAATAATATATTAAGTAATAATATTAAATCAATTATTGATATAATAATTTTAATATATAAATAATATTAATAAACCTCTCAATATAAAATAATATGTTATCACTATAATAATATTTATTATAATATTATTAATATTACTAACATCATTAATTATAATATTTAATAATAATAATAACATTAATAATAATAATAATAATAATAATAATGTTTAAAGCAATATCGAATATCTGTAATCGATATACATCTACATTAAACATCTGCATTATCTATCACGACGAGGAATGAAGAAGTGATACAACAATCACTAGTCATTACACATCGATACCATGAGAGGATGATTAATGAACCAAATACTATGAAGTCAAGATCAACATGATATGAATAAGGGATAGGTCGCTATGTGTTTCAGAAGATGTATTGATAAGCAAGAAGGATAACCATTCATATATTATAAATAATCATTAATTGCACAAGTTTAGACAATGACATATCTGATAAAGCAATATCAAACATGAAGACCCGCTAGCAAATATGCACCATCACTTCCTATGTTATCATGACAATAACATAAACTAGATTGAATTCTACTATCTATATCAATAGACACCACATAGGAGGATATCGACTAAAGGATTGAAAGATTATCGATTGTCTGAGATAAACCACATCTTGTAGAAACACAAAAGCATCAATGATTATATCACAAGCTATTGATGAATGAGGCATCAGTCATGGATAATAAGTACAATGTATCCTTAAGTATTAACAGGAATGGAAGTCAATTTGAAGATCAAACTCCATTACCAGCAATCAACCAATAAATGGACAATTATCAGAAAATGATATCGACTTATATCAGAGTAGAAAGATTGGATATAATCATGACAATATGGGATAAGGCAAGAGTTAATATCGATTGACTAAATACTAATGATAGTTAGACCAAACTAATACAAACACAATGGATGTTAACTACTGGTTGCACTACCAATTAGGGAAGATTACCTTCATAAAAAGATTTGATATTGAGTCAATCTGGGAGTTATCTATGATCAGAAAATAATGAAATAATATTATGTGAACTGTCGGATTATGGAAAGGTGTGATTAACAAAGGGACATGGAGGAAGAAACAAGACACGTCTCATTCATAGCATCTCTTCATTTGTTAAAGACAATATAAGAATGCATTCTCGTCAGTCACTCAAGGCATCATTAGAACTTTATTTACTTATCCATATTTGGATATACTCAATAGAGCATCTGCCTTTGGCAGTTTGGTTTCAAGTTTATCATTGCAGATCAGAGACAACACCATGATTGCACAGATAGAAAGTATAGTCAGAAACAGCATCAATATTTGAAGTTGCAAGCATATAATTCAGAATCTAAAATAGCAACATATCACTCATAGCGATATTACACATTTGCATAATTACATCATCATATCAGACACAGCAAATACATTGCTGTAAGTAATACTTATTGATTGTATATCGATATTGTTTATATCAGACATGGCATCATTATACTATCACTATAAGTGATAGGAAACATCATATTCATAGCATATTTCATATCATTATATCTGACAGTGCTATTAAACATATTGGTATCAATATCATCTTGCACACATATTGTGATTGAATCTGAAATAGCGGTTGATATCTTAAGTAACCTCCATTACTTAGTTTAATTGTAAGTATCTGATAGAGTAAGTCTGAGAAGTGGAGTAATTGTTCCTATTTTCCAAGTTAGCCAAAAAGGGGACATTACAGACAATCACTGTGAGATGTCCTCATGTGTGACTGTCCTTGTCACAAATGAGGACATCTCACAATGACTGTCCCTTGTGTAATTCAAGCGGCAATTACACAAGGGACAGTCACTGTGAGATGTCCTCATTTGTGACTGTCCTTACAGTGAGTGTACATTATCATGTTGTCTTTAGAGTGACTGTCCTCATTTGTTGAAGAAGAAAAGCATTAATGTGGTTCAATAGCAATACATTCAAGTGACAATTACACAAGGGACAATCACTGTGAGATGTCCTCATGTGTGACTATCCTTGTCACAAATGAGGACATCTCACAATGACTGTCCCTTATGTAATTCAAGTGGAAATTACACAAGGGACAGTCACTATGAGATGTCCTCATTTGTGACTGTCCTTACAGTGAGTGTACATTATCATGTTGTATTTAGAGTGACTGTCCTCATTTGTTGAAGAAGAAAAGCATTAATGTGGTTCAATAGCAATACATTCAAGTGGCAATTATACAAGGGACAATCACTGTGAGATGTCCTCATGTGTGACTGTCCTTGTCACAAATGAGGACATCTCACAATGACTGTCCCTTGTGTAATTCAAGCAGCAATTACACAAGGGACAGTCACTGTGAGATGTCCTCATTTGTGACTATCCTTACAGTGAGTGTACATTATCATGTTGTCTTTAGAGTGACTGTCCTCATTTGTTGAAGAAGAAAAGCATTAATGTGGTTCAATAGCAATACATTCAAGCGGCAATTACACAAGGGACAGTCACTGTGAGATGTCCTCATTTGTGACTATCCTTACAGTGAGTGTACATTATCATGTTGTCTTTAGAGTGACTGTCCTCATTTGTTGAAGAAGAAAAGCATTAATGTGGTTCAATAGAAATACATTCAAGTGGAAATTACACAAGGGACAATCGATCACTGTGAGATGTCCTCATGTGTGACCTTTGTGAAGGCAAGTGCCAATTTGTACCCAAGTTACCAATATTGTGGCAAAAGTGGGAATGAAGCATTTAGGGGTCAAATTGGGCAAAGAAGTGTAGAAGTGGCCTATGTGAGGTCTAAATAGCCTAACTAAGTCATGGTTAGGGTCTTATGGTGTTTGAACAATAAGTTTTGAACCAAAATCCCAAAGGTTGTAACAAGTTGTCAATGTTGTCATTCACAACATTGACAACATTTGTGCAAGGGAGCATTTTCGAGTAAGATGGTTATGTAACTCTATGAAACCATTGAATTAGGCATCAGATCAACTATAAGAGGCCTCCATCAATCTGTGCAAAAGGTTGGGGGGAAAAAAATTTGGAATTAAGAAGATTTGTAGAGTAACACGGTTTTAGTGAATTCTTGAGTTTTTTTGTTTCTTTGTTTTCAGTTGATTAATGGATTAGATAGCTCACAGTGTCTATTGGAAAAGTTAGTACAAGTTGTTTTTTTATTCTATGTTGTGTTTTTTTTTAGTTTTGAAGCATTCCAACTAGTTTGTTAATTCTTTTGTTAAGTACCCTATCATTGGTTTGAACCAGGCAGGTTGAACAAATGGAGTCTTAGCTCATCATTCCATTGTCAATTTTGTACAGGCTCTTGGAATGGGTGAGGAGACTCCATGTACTATATGTTTGGAAGGAGGGGCCCTAGGAAGCTCATTTTCTATGTTTGCAATGATGTCCTAGGTGAGTCAGTTGAGCATAGTTAGGGATGACAAATCATTACAAGAAGATTACAACAAGTTGAATGCATTGGTTGCTTCAACTAAAATCTCATGGAGAGGTAGACACACATCTAAAGAAGCCCCAAGTCAAATTAGAAGATTGGGTGAGTTTCTTTGGCTACTAAGAAAACAAACTCTTAGTCAGACTGTCCAAGTTGTGTCAAAATACTTGTTTTCAGGCATGGCTGTAGCAGTTGGTGTACAAAAAATCTAGGAGGAGAAGACCTTAGATATCTTGGAGTTCTCAATAAAGGGCATCTGAATCCTAAGCCCTTTAGGTGGCTTAATATAAACAAAAAGGCTTGACAAAGGCCTAATTGCTAGCAGCCTATTTTTGGGTGCAATTGGCATGGTTTGATGAACTGGATTGAAGTACTGATGAAAAGTATAGGTGAAGGAGTAATATTGAAACCAATAGAAGTCCTAGTGGCCAGCCTCTCCATGGAGTAAAGTTCTAGTTGAATGTGTTTCAATTTGTGAAGACAAGACTAGGAGTGTCCTAGTAGCTAGATTGGTATTGAGCAGAGTTCGTTGTATTTCTTGTTGGTGTGCACTAGTTGAAGGAGTGGGATCTTGGGTAGAGATACCTAAAGAGTGTAGGGATAGTTAAGTACCCTATCAAGTCAAAACATTGGCCTAAAGAGACCCTAGTGAAGGATAGGGAGTGAGCAAGACAAAGTGTTACATCGATTAACAAGATCATTTTTTGGTAATTGTGTACATTATCATGTTGTCTTTACAGTGACTGTCCTCATTTGTTGAAGAAGAAAAGCATTAATGTGGTTCAATAGCAATACATTCAAGTGGAAATTACACAAGGGAATATCACTATGAGATGTCCTAAGTGTGACTGTCCTTGTCACAAATGAGGACATCTCACAGTGACTGTCCTTTGTGTAATTGCCACTTGAATGAGGACAGTCACTGTAAAGACAACATGATAATGTACACAAGTACCATGAAGGTAGTCACAAGTTAGGGCTGTTTCATTGCATACCCGAAACAATGAAGACATTACAGTCCACAAAACGTTTGTGCTTGAAAGATGAACAAATAAAATTAAACTTCTAAATAACCAAAGCCGCTAACAATAAATTCAACACAGATATGTCCTCATTTCTGGGTATTTTAGCTCTCTAACAGCTGAATACTAGATTACATAATAATGACAAAAGAAAAATAAACCCAACGTACTCAGAAATTGTAGCTGTGATTTCGCGGAGGGAATCTCTCTCGGCGCTGTTGAAAACACAAATGACAACGTTCTTGTTTTTTTTGCCCTTATATCCTGATGTGATTTCGCAGAGGGTTACAGTACTGTTGAAAACACAAATGACAACGTTCCTTTTTTTTTTTGCCCTTATATCCTGACAACATCGCAATTGCAAGTTAGGGCTGTTTCACTGCATACCCGAAACAATGAAGACATTACGGTCCACAAAATGTTTGTGCTTGAAAGATGAACAAATAAAATTAAACTTCTAAATAACCAAAGCCGCTAACAATAAATTCAACATAGATATGTCCTCATTTCTGGGTATTTTAGCTCTCTAACAGCTGAATACCAGATTACATAATAATGACAAAAGAAAAATAAACCCAACGTACTCAGAAATTGTAGCTGTGATTTCGCGGAGGGTTACGGTGCTGTTGAAAACACAAATGACAACGTTCTTGTTTTTTTTGCCCTTATATCCCGATGTGATTTCACGGAGGGTTACGGCGCTGTTGAAAACACAAATGACAGCGTTCTTGTTTTTTTTGCCCTTATATCCTGATGTGATTTCGCGGAGGGTTACGACGTTGTTGAAAACACAAATGATAACGTTCCTTTTTAATTTTGCGCTTATATCCCGACAACGTCGCAATTGTGATAGTGCCAAATGTATTGTCGTCGCAAATTGTGACGGTGTCGGGCTATATTTGAAAAAAAAAAGCCAAAACCGCATGACATTTGCCTGTCGTCGCAAATTGCCGTCGCAATTTCACCCCAAATGTATTAGTGGCTTATTCTTGTTAGAAACAAAGTATGCTAAGGAAATGTTAAATAAATTTGATATGGTTGATTGCAAACCAGTTAACTTACTCCTATGGAAACAAGTTGTAAGCTAGTTAAAAATGATGATTCTCTATAGTTAGTCTGACACATTATAGATCCATGGTTGGTAGTTTGTTAGATCTAATAGCTTCTAGACCTGATCTTATGCAAGTTGTATGTCTAGTATCTCAGTTTCAATCTGCTCTAACACAATCACATCTCAATGTAGTTCATAGAATATTCAAGTACATTCAAGATACACTTGATTTTGGTATATGGTATCCTCACAATAATGATTTTACCTTGCTTGGTTATACATATGTAGATTGGGGCAGTTCTAAGGATAAAAATAGTACTAGCAGTGCTATGTTCTTTCTTGGTGACATAGTAAAAAACAAGATTGTGCAGCTTTATCTACTTGTGAATCTGAATACATTACTACTACCACATGTTGTACACAACTAATTTGGATGGATTATCAATTGTCTGATTTAGGTATACAGGTGTCCAATACTATTTCTATTATGTGTGACAATCAGAGTGCTATTCAGTTAGGTAAAAATCATATTTTGCACTCTAGAACTAAACATGTTGTTAAGCTTCATTTTCTTTGTGATAAGATACTTGAAAATGTATTTCAAATGGTCTATGTTCCTACCCATAGACAAGTTGTAGATATTTTCACAAAACCTTTGTTAGAGTAAATTATTAATTTTATTAATATTTTACTCCCTTCTTAAGATATCAACTCCTTGCTTTAGTCAACTCATGCACTAGTTATGCATCAGTTTGCTTTAGTTGACTCATGCACTAGTTATGCATCAGTTTGCTTTAGTTGACTCATGCACTAGTTATGCATCAGTTGTTTTTTGCATGCATTAGTCTTGTAATAGTTTTACTGATTATTACATGCACTTCTTCTTTTTAGGTTTGTCTTTTCAAGGCCTTTGATCTCCTTTATATGGATGATCCATTGTACACTATTATTCATTCATTATTGAGGATATTTTCTTCTTCATATTTTGAGTCAAACCCTTGGCCTCTTCTTCTCTCTACTTCCTTGTAACAGGTTTTTTGTATGCAGGTGATCTTGGCGTTCTGTGGATTTGTATTGCTCAAATTCTACATGTTATCAGAGCCTAATCTGCTACAGCTTGTTCATGTTTGAAGGATTCAAATTAGAGATTTTTTTGGCGGATTTGAAAAGTTTTGGCTATATTTCTCAAATTTGGTATTCTTTGTAGGACGTTATTTTTTGTTTCTTTTTTTCCTGCAAAAAAGAAAAAAAAAATTTTGGGGGGCATTTTGAGCAAAAAAGGACACCACCTTTGCATCTGGAAGGCTCGAGATAGTCAAAATCCATATAAAGTTTGTCGATTTTGGACAAGTTGCCATCTGAGGCAAAAATTTTTTGTCATACTAGGGCTGTACGACCCTGGCACGCAAACTGAGGAAGGTACGATGATTTCTTTTCAAAAAAATGAAATTAAAAAAAAAAATTTGTAGCCGCCGAGCGGCCACCCAGGTGCCACCCGACGGCCACCAGGCAGCCATCGTGGCCACCGCTGCCACCCATGATTTTTTCTCACCCCCTCCGTCCTCGGCAGCACACTGGCCACCGCTCCGCCCACGGCCCCACCACCATCGTGCTCTGGCTGCTCCGCCCGCGGCCCTACAATGCTCCATCGTGCCTGCCACCCTCCGGCCACTCTGCCCACTCTACCACCAGCGGTTGGCCCCATAAGCGCCCACGCATGTGACCAGGGGCCAACACAAAAAAAATTTAAACACAAAAATTGTGTTTTCAATTTTTTTTTGTCTTTGGAGCCTCTTGTACTAAAATTGGCTTTCCGGGAGCTCCAGGCATCATTTTTTGACAAACGAGATATCGCCGAAAAGCTGGTTCTGAGCCTGACGCTCTCATAGAGTTTAATCTGGTATTTTTTTTCATGTAGCTTACTGTTTCTGATGTCAAAGCTAGATTATCCTTTTTTCAATCCAAGGGGGCTAATTTGCTCAAATTAGCTCCATTTTTCGATCTGGAAGAAGCGCTGGAAAGCTCTTCTTGAGCACTATCTAGATTTCTACTTTTTTTTATCAGAATTTATTCAAGGTACACAAGATTTAGATCTGAAGCTTTTTTGCTCTTCTCTTGATAAAGCATATCATTTTAGGCTTGGGGGGTCGATATTTGGCTTGTGGGGGGGTCTTATTTTCTTGTTTCTTTTAGTTAAACAAGATATTTTTCAAAACAAAACCCCTTCTAAAAAATATGGCCGAGACCTCTTCTTGTCTAGAACTTCTGACCCCACATAATTATCACACATGGAAAACCCTGATGACACGGCTTCTCCATTCAAAAGGGCTTTGGTCTTGTCTAGATGCAGTGCAGCTAGTATTATAGAGGCCCTTTGAGCTCATGCAGCATCGAAACAAGATGGATGAAGCTATGGGGTTGATTGCTTTATAGGTATCAGACAGCTTGCAGTTTCACCTTGATGAATGCAATACCCCTCTAGCTATGTGGACAAAATTGAACACTTTGTTTGGTATAGTGAATGAGTTCCAAGCACTTCAGATTGAGGTAGAGCTTACCTCTCTTGTACCTGATTCTTTTCCCTCTATTGAGGACTTTCTGATGAAGTTCAAACAACAGAGATCTTTGTTACATGGATGTGGAAAGCAAAAGATTGATAAAGAGTGCATTTATCTGATTCTATCTAAGCTTAGGGGAAACTTTCAGATCTTCTCTTCTACCTTTCATTCTACCATGGATGCTTTGGGACCTACATTCACCATGCCCACTTTTGAGGTGTTCTGTGATCATTTGACTAGAGAGTAGGCCAAGCTTACTCAGTTGGACTCTCTAACAGGATCAAAGAACCATGCATTGGTTGCCCAACCATCCAAAGAAAAGCAGAAGCAAAAGCCAAAATAGATATCAGATTCCTCTTCTCAGCACCCTACTGGCCCACCATCTTCTTCTAAGAAGGAGAAACAGAAGACTAAGAGACCTACATGTTCCTATTGTCAGAAGGGACCTCATGATGAGTCACATTATTTTCAGAAGAGATTTGATGGCTATGAGAAACAGATTGCAGATTTGTAAGTTCTTCTTCAGAAGAGCACTGTTTCCTCTCCATCCTCTTCTACCTCACAGGGGTCTGCTTTTTAGTCTTCCTCCACATCTTCAACATCTAGATAGGATTTAGGAAAGGGTCATGCATTACGGGCATCCATTACATCCCCTTCACAGGTCCCTTGGATACTGGATTCAGGTGCTTCTCACCATATGGCATCTTCTAAAGGGGTCTTCTCTACTGTTGAGGCTTCTCCCATTCCTCATATTCTCATGGGGAATAACACTATCTTGACAGTCTGCGGGAAAGGTTCAATCAGCATTCAGGATGGCACATTCAATGATGTATTATATGTTCCATCTCTGTCTGTAAACCTTCTCTCGATTTATCAGATTACACACAGTGGTTCAGGGAAGACAGTTGAGTTCACTGCAGATTCAGTCTTCATTTGAGATAGTATGATAGGAGGCATTGTTGCTACAGGGATAGTTGATCATTCCACCCATCTCTACACCTTCTCACACTTTGGTCCACCATCTCCATTGTCAGAGCACAACTCTCCTCTTTCGCGAGAGCCTCATGTGGTGCAGTCAGGTCGCTTGAACCTTTGCATTGTTCCTGAGATCACTACTATGACTACCACACCACATCCTGTTGAGGTCTTTTCTCTTTAGTGGGATTCTTCTTCAGCACTGCCTGACCCTCCAGCTCCATTCATTGAGCCACCAAGTGCAGTTGTTGAGGATTCTACAGAGGACACTCACCTCCTCTCTCTTGACAGTGTCAGCACACCAGTCACACCACCTACATTAGGGATTCCCTTTTAGGCTCCTCATGTTTACTCCTTTGAGCATTAGCTCGACCTTCCAGTGACACCTCATCTTCAGTTTCCACTGACTTTCAGTCCTTTGTATTCGAGTCACAGTGGTTTTTTCATTGATCCAGGGGTTCTTTCATTCTGGGGGGGCTTTCGAGCTTCGATCCTCTCTCATAGGGGGGTTGGTAGAACACATTGTACATATGGCTTTGAGAGAATCTCTTGAAGTCATTTCTTTGTCTTCTACTTTTTTCTATCTCTTTTTGGAGTAGGGTTTTTTCCCATTGGGTTTTCTCTATTTCTCCATTTTACAAAGATTTGGTTGTGCTAGGTACCTCATCAAGCCATGTTGCCAAGACCCATTTCTGCTTTCAGCATTGTAGTTTCTGTTAGAGTAGTCTTATGTTAGCTAATAATTAAATCATTTAATTATTAGTTTATCATACTCTAGGCTTAAGTTTCACTTAGGCGCTTTATAATTCTTTAGGGTTTTAGCCTTTAGGGTTTCGTGTTTCCTTTTATAAGGATTCACTTCTTTCATTTCAATAAGGAGATTGTATTATTTTCATCATTGTTAATAGAAGATTATTTTCTTGCAACATGGTTTTGCAGTCTCTGGCCTTTTGGCCGCCATAGCTTTCTGTCTTTTTGCTTCTTCTTTGTGACAGTCTTGCATGCAGGTGTTCTTGGGATGATTTGCGTTTATCAAATCTTAACATGGTATCAGAGCCATCTTGCTGCTGGCTGTTCGAGTTTTATTGAAGCACAGAGGGTTTCAGAAGCTTTCTTGGTTTTTTTTAGTGGTTCTGGGGGGTCTCTATTTTTGGAGGCATTTTGAGCCCAAACGGACACTTCCATTACGTCCAGAAGGCCCAAAAACCCCAGAATCCATATAAAGCTCGTCCGATTTGGACACCGGAGCCTCTGGGGAATTTTTTCAGCCTCCTATGGGCCGTACGGGCTCAGAAATCGAGAAAAATTCTCAAAAAATGCAAAAAAAAGGGTTTTTTTCTTGTAAAAACGGCGCACCGCCAACGCGCCACCCGCAGCAGCTGCCGGCCAGCGCGCCCCCGCCGCGCCGCCGCGGCCACCGCCGCCCACCGCTCCACTGCAGCGCCTCTCTGCGGCCTTCGCCGCCCGCGCCCTCCGCTCCGCCGGCCTGCCCACCGCCGGCAGCAGCGCCGCCTCCCAGCCCCGCTCCGGCCCGCCCAGCCCCCGCCCGGCCGGTTTCAGCCCCCGCGGGCTGCTATTCGCAGCAGCACGGTCATATGACCGACCAGGGGCTGCGGCCCAGCCCCCGGAGCGCGCCATGCGCCCGGGGGCTCATTTTTTTTAGCCCCTGGGGCTCCTTTTTGGCCTTTTTGGGGGTACCTGGGCCTTTTTCGCTCTACAGGGAGCATACGGGGGTCTTTTTCTGACTTCTTTATATCGTCGGAAAGCTCTTTCCGATGATGGAGGTTAGGATTTTGGGTTCCACCATTTCAATAGTGTTTTTTGCTGTTGAAGTCTGATGTCTCCTTTTGCCTTCCGGGAGTCATATCTGGCTCATCCGGACTCCTTTTTTGGCAAACGAGATATCGTCGGAAAGCTGTTTCTGTGTACTATTCAGTGGCAGAGGTATTTCTTCCAGATTCTACTCCAAGTTTTCACTCCTCCGAGTTATGCAGTTTATGCCCTCTGGTGGTGTGCTTGGTTCTACAGGTCCGGGGATCTCTTCTTCTGGTTTCTTAGTGCACTCTTCTTTCTGACTTCTGAGCTTGCATGCTCTTTCTGATGTATCTTTGTTCTGTAAACGCACTAAGGTAAAGTGCTCTTTTTTGCATTTTGGGATCTTTTTCACCTGGTTCAATTTTAGTATTCGCACTCAGTTATAAAGTGCCATGGGGGGATTCTGATGCATTTGCCACTATAGGCGCATCCACTCTTGTCAAGTGAGCGTACCTTCCATGACATTAGCCCATGTAGACTGTGTCTATGACACCGCCCTTTATCCTGTGTGTGTGCTTCTGTTGCACTATTGGTGTTCCTGGTTCTTCTTCTGCAGCTGTTTTTGGCATCGCATTTCAGTGTTCCTGTCACCTCTCCCAGTTCAGCATTATGGGGGGGTTCACCTGTTGGTTCTATTGCTTCTTGGTTCGATTGATCAGCTCTTCAGACACTTGTCTTCTCTACCTGGTCATGCACTTCAGTGGGGGTTCCAGCAGTATCTTCTGACAGAGTTTTCAGACATGCTTCGGAGGAGCTTCTTGCTCTCTTCTTGTTCCTTTCTCTGGGACATCTTTTGCTTTATGTTTTGGGTACCTGATCAGGCCTAGTTGCCGGGACCCATCTTTCCTGCTTTCTGCAGTAGTTTAGCTTTTTTTTGCTTCTCCCTAAGTTACACTTAAGGGGGGGTGTTAGAGTAGTCTTATGTTAGCTAATAATTAAATCATTTAATTATTAGTTTATCATACTCTAGGCTTAAGTTTCACTTAGGCGCTTTATAATTTTTTAGGGTTTTAGCCTTTAGGGTTTCGTGTTTCCTTTTATAAGGATTCACTTCTTTCATTTCAATAAGGAGATTGTATTGTAATTTCATTTTGTTAATAGAAGCTTTTTCTATCACAATGATTTTCCTGTCTCTGGCCTTTTGGCCGCCATAGCTTCTGCCTTCTTCTTTGTGACAGTCTTGCATGCAGGTGTTCTTGGGAAGATTTGATGGTTATCAAATCTTAACAGTTTTCTTTGCTTTCTTGTTGCATTATTTGTAGCTGCATTGTTGCTCATCTTAAGGGGGGGTGTTAGAGTAAATTATTAATTTTATTAATATTTTACTCCCTTCTTAAGATATCAACTCCTTGCTTTAGTCAACTCATGCACTAGTTATGCATTAGTTTGCTTTAGTTTGCTTTAGTTGACTCATGCACTAGTTATGCATGAGTTGTTTTTTGCATGCATTAGTCTTGTTATAGTTTTACTGATTATTACATGCACTTCTGCTTTTTAGGTTTGCCTTTTCAAGGCCTTTGATCTCCTTTATATGGATGATCCATTGTACACTATTATTCATTCATTATTGAGGATATTTTCTTCTTCATATTTTGGGTCAAACCCTTGGCCTCTTCTTCTCTCTACTTCCTTGTAACAGGTTTTTTGTATGCAGGTGATCTTGGCATTCTATGGATTTGTATTGCTCAAATTCTACAACCTTTGTCTTGAAACTCTTTTGAACAGTTTCACACCAGGTTGGGAATGATCTCTCACTCTTTATTGCAATAAGTTTCTTCCACTAGGGGAGTCTGTTGTAGGTTACTGCTCTTACTTACAGATCTTCATGATATCCAAGTGGTTTTTTTTAAGTCCTTGATGCAAAATAGGGAGAATTTATTATCTTTATCTTTGTTATGTTTCAGTTCAGCGATTTAGTTTCAGTTCGACGATTCAGTTTTAACTTTAATGACTTAAAAATGGCATTTATGTTTAGAATTTGGAGATGATGTAACAAATGAAATGCGTAAAAGTGGATGAAATTTATGCCTATAATTTTTTAAATTTTGTTTGAACAAGAATTCATATAGTTTTTTAATTTTTCAAGTCCATTTTTTACTTGTTGAAAATTGATGAAAAACAAGGGTCTTGTTCCCACCAAAAAAGTATATGCAAATAATCCTTTTTTTTCTTTGATTTCAAAATATGTTATAGATGAAATGTATAGCTAATCCAGAAAAGAAAAAAACTTAGTTTTCAATGTATATTTTCTCTGTTATAACTACTCAAAGTCAAACATAACAAGAATTGACAATTTTCATCTCCTGCCAAATTTCCCCTATCAAAACTACATCATTCAGAACAAAATTACACATTCTTGAAGAGAACTCTCTCATCTAGTGTTAAATATAAAATTTAAATTTTTTGATAAGCTTTACTATTTTTTTCTATTTTTGAAGCAGCTTGTTCTCAAATGTTAAAATACCTACTTGCAGTATTTTTAAAATATAATAGATTAGATCTAGTTAAAATACTATAAAAATTATATGATGATAATCTTGACTCTGTGCTCTAAAAAGGATATTTTTATATTTGTAAAAAAATATCATTAAAAAGAGTAGGAGTTATTGAAACATCATTTTTTTGAAATAATTTTATTTTTTCAGTAATTGGTATAAAACATGCATTTAATAGATATTCCCAATTGGAAAAGTTGAAACACTTATCTAACTTAGCTAGAATGAATCTAGCTAGACCATATGTTTGACAAAAAATATTTTTTGTTAGAAATACTCAAATTCAGCTGTGCTGATAAGTTGTCTTGAAACGTTACACAGCTTTGTGCTTTTACCCTTATTATCTTTATCTTTGTTATGTTTCAGTTCAGTGATTCAATTTTAGTTTAGTGATCCTTTGATTTCAGTTCTTTCATGACAATTTTCATATTATTGTGTTCTTTAGTGATAGTAATTGTAGTAATTTAAGTGATGCTTGATTGGTTGGCTCAGTTTTTGTGTTTCAGTCTTGTAGAGATGATTATAGGTTCATTGTGAGCTACAGATGGTTGCAAATTCAACACACGTGTCTAACAGGTATATATGGCATTTCATTTTCTTTACTTTATATATCATACTCAGTCTATTCAAATGTAAATGCATGTTTATAGTTATCATATATGCAAGTAAGCATGAGTTTCTGATATTTTATATACTTACTTTTTTGTGTGATTATCTTGAACATTCATCTATTTTTCCATATTATATATGAGGGAATGCAAATGATTTTTCCTCAAGGACAATGAGGGCGTTTGTTGGTGTTGTTGTTTGTTGAAGCAAAATATTAATCTTTGATAGCGATAAAGGTGGCAAAGGTATTTTGCTGAAAAGTCAAAATGGTAATATTGTGTAGCACAATTAGTGACAAATGAATATTTATTATTTTGTGTGGGGTCATTACTGTGGTCTAGGATAGTTTTTTTCTAATCTTTGACAGTGATGATATCATGCAAATCTTTCTTAATGTAAGTAGATTTCTATTTTATGTCACTCGGACATTATGTATCCATGTGTTAGTATCCTATGGTGGATTCTAAATCATTTTGAAATATGGTTCTTGAAAAACATAAGGGTAGCTATTGTATACACCTAAAAATGGTCACCTAGACTATTAGCCCCTTTTTCTAAAATCATCAATTGCTTATTCTTGATCAAATCCTAGTTCTATCATTTATTCAATTATTTTCTATGGGCTAACCATTTTATCCTAAGTCTTTATTTATTTAAAAGGAATATTTCCTCCCCTTTTAATAAATAAAAAGCCCCCACTTTTCCTCTTATCCTAAGTTGCACAAATAAAGCATTATTCTTATTTATAAAAAGAGAAAAAGTATTTTTTGTCTCATATGGACACAAAAGTCAACTCCTATTTTCTCATTGGAGGATACTTGTGCACATGGATTGCTCCTCTTTCAAGCTCCACCATTGATTAAATCTTTTGCCTCTTAATCTCCATGGTCCATTCCTCCTCATTTCCTTTAAAAGAGAGCTCTTTTCTTCATTCTAGATCCCCAACTTTTTATGCTAACTTTATGCTGCAGGATTTCTAGGTCACTTTGGAGCTTTTGAAGATTTGGAGCATTCTTAGCATCTACATCTCATTCTTGCATTCTACATCTCATTCTTTCATTCTTAGCTTAGCTTCATATTTATGCTTTCTTAGATTAGCTTCATTTCTATGCTCTAGATTAGTTCACATAGATTAATTAGCTTGGGTTGTAACACTTGCATATTTCCTTTCATAGCTTAGCTTGCATTTCCATTTCTAGTATAGTTGCATTGCATTTTCATTCTTGATTCTTGAAGATATTGGCATTCTTTCCCTTGTCTTCATTGAATCTCTCATTGCATGATTTACTAGCAAGGTTATAGGCTAAATAGCTCTAGCTGAGAGCATTCTTAAAAACCCTTGCACTTCATGCCTAGGGAGCTATGGATCGATTTGTGAGGGCTCATTCTTGAGTTTCCTTGCATGTAATGATTCATAGAAGTGTGACACATTTATAGCACATAGCTATAGGGTTTCGAAAGAAATTTTTTATGTTTTTGCTTCTCAGCCCTAAGGTTGTCGCTGTGAACATTTCAACGACAACATTGTGAAGTTTTATTTGCCCATATTTTTGTGGGTTTTCAATATGGTTTGTGTCTCTGCGTGATGAACATGGTGATTTTTTTGGGTTTGAAAATGGTCATATTTCAAGGTAATAACATGATTTTGTTCCCACAAGATGAGAAAATTTTATGTTTATGCCAGAACTATATTTATTTCTCATGGTGTTTAACAAAACATTTTTAATGATTTTAATTGTGTGTTATTTCTATTGTTTCTAATGAGTTTATTGTCTCATTCTATTTTTGAGATGAGGAATTTGGAAAAGATGTGTATGAATAATGTGAAGCATAGATCTTATGTTGTTGATGGTTTAGAATAGATTAAAAGAGGTAAAAAATGTATTTTGTCAGTCAGAGGTATGAGAACCCAACTAGTGATTTTTCTTTGTGAAATTGCTATCAGTTTGACAGAAAGAAGTATATTGTTTTATCCTATAATCTTTGAATGAGGAATGTTTTTCTATGTAGAGAACAGAGTATTTACTTCACAAAGTTTTTGTCTTGGAAGAGTAATACATATTCTTTCAGAAAATGTAATGCTTATTGGTTCTTATAACTCTTCGTCAATCATGAAATAGTTGCAACTGACAGGTTACAGTTTAGTTTGGAATGAGGTTAAAATATTTTCAGTTGCCTTGATGGAAAAAAATGATATAAGGGTTTCTACAAAAAAAATACTTTCTTATTACCCATATCTCAAGAGATTATTACACCTAAAAATGGTTATTGTAAAAATATTTAGTTTATAATCATTTACTTGGATTCAACTATTTTTGTAACAGTGAACATATCTTGTCATACATCCCTATATAAGGGAGTGTACATGTGAGTTTAAAACAAGGATTTTTGTTAAAAACATACATTTATACTCACTTATGTATGGAGTATTTTGGGAGAGAGTATTGAAGGCATAATTTTATGATTACTTATATATATAAAGTGTATGAAGTAAAACCATACATTTATGTATATATGTAATATTGGTGTATCAAGAATATTGTAAGAAAGGAAAAGGGTTGAAGCCCTAGATAGTTGAAGTTGCAATTGTAAAGTGAAGATTAGATGCTCAATAAAGTTCACAGGTTCAATGGAGTGTTTTTTCTCACTATGATAAAACCTTATGGTTTTGAGGGTTTCCCACTCAACACAAAATCTTGTGTCTTCCTTTCATGAGTTGTTTTATTGCTCTGATTTATTACATTACCATTCATGTGTTCATTTTTCTTATATAGTTTTGTTTAAAGATATTTGTGCAAATAAATCAAAATTAAAATATTAATCTTGTATGAAATCCTTTTTATTTTGATTCACACCGCGCCCCCCCCCCCCCTCTCCGAATTGCCATCACTTCCAACAATTCTATCAAATTGTTCATGTACCATGGTTGGGGTTCTACATTTTACATGCATGTCTACAAGAGCTTCTCTTACTAGAGTATTTGACAAAAGTCTCAATGATCATGTTCCTCACATGCTAGAAAGGATATAAATATCCTATCCCACTGCTTCATTATGTATAGCAAAACATGATGCTGGCAAAAGCTTTAGAGCTCAACTTTATACATGTTGATTGCATGGGTTTAAAACTCCTACCAATCTATTTTTTGCACATCTTGCAATCATTTCATTCCATGAAATGACATTTCTATGAAGTCTATTGGTGAAATAGTTTGTGTGCTATATCTAATATTTACATTTTACGTGCATGTCTGGTGACACACTTGAAACTGTAGTTTCTGAAAAAAAAATATGTAACACTATTCTTTGATGTATTTCAATGACCTACCAGTCACATTTGTTTGAAAGCTTCTATCATCCATTCAACATATCCCAAGAATTTTTTCAAGCAGTTAACATGCCTTGTCTTTGTTGTTACACTTTAAGGGATGTTCCTATGCCCTCTTTTTAAAGCTTCAAAAGTGACACATGCGAAAAGAATGTTGAACATTAAATTGGAAGACTCTAAAATATTTTCCAGAAAAGGATTTTATCTATATCTAGCAACAATGGCAACCATGACAATAAAACTTCTTTGAGGCACTTGTGTAGGCCATGAGCATTGTTTCTACTCTCAACTTTCTTCACTTCTTTATATCAAAGCATTCTTGAGGCAATTATGAGTTCTTGAAATGGAGGTTAGAAATGTTTAAAATTTGAACATTCAAAATTGGGGCATTCATAATTAATGGAGTTAGAAATGCTCACTTTTAGAGCTGTAGTCACCTAAAAATCCTTTAGAAAATAAAAGTATTTTTATTTTTTGAAAACCCTTGATGGCATCATCATTTGTTAATTAATTATTTTTATTTTTATGCCATTAAATCCCTTTATCTTAATTAAAAATATTTAATTAATAAATCCCTTCCAAAAATATTTAAATCTCGTTTAAAAATCATTCCCTCCAATATTTATTAATTATTTAATAAATTGGCTAAAAAATCCTTTAAATAAATAAAATATTTATTTAAATCCTAAAACTTTAGAAATATTTTTGAAATCCCTAACCTCTTCTAGAATTTTCTAATCTCACTCTAAACTTATTTAAAGGGTGATTCCTACCCTTTTTAGCCTAACCCTTCAAACTTTGACTTTGGGTAAAAATCCCTCATAAATGCCTCTTACATCCTCATTAATGATTCTTACAAGCCATTAATGATGCCCATGTCTCTTCTTCCACTCTTATCCCCTTTGCACACTTCCCTAGTGTTGCTCACATGTGTGAGCAACCTTAACCAAGGTTAAACCTTACCTTACCCCAAACCTTACCCCAAACTCTACCCCAAACCTTACCTCTGACCCTAACTCCACTTCCTAACCTGAGCCTTTCTTAAAATCCTATAAATTCCCTCCTCTTCCAAGAGAAATCAATTAGTTAGCTTTCATCTTTATGCATTGTTATCATGCTTAAATATATCTAGATTTAGCATAACATTTAGCATAATTGATAGATTAACTCTATTTTGTGCTTTCATAAATCATCTTAGAATAGCTTAATGGATTTATCTTAGTTCATATTTCAAGATTTTCTAATCATTTAGCATCATATCATCTCTCATTTGGATAAAATCAAACTAGCTTAAGCATCCTTGCATCAAATCCTCATCTTAGCATCATTAGGATCCTTGAGGCCTTAGGGGAAAAATAGGTGTTCTATACCTGGTTTTATGTCACTATGGGGTTCTCATAGTCCCTAATCTATCAAAATCCTCCCTAATCATCATTAGAGATATGGTCCATGTGTTTTGAGAACACACCCATATCCCTAAAACGAGAGAAAATCAAACAGTGCTTAGGTGCATCTATTTTAGCTCTATCTAAGGTGGCTTGTTTTTTATGTTTATCCTTTGAACTGAAAAATGTTAGGTTAATCTAATGTTTGAATGTTTATGCCTTTCACAATAGATACAGATAAACCGTAGCTTACAAGAGCATTTTTAACATTTTCAATTTTAAATGTACAATTTTTGAGCATTTAAAACTTTTTCAATTTTGTTTGTTCCATTTTTTATCATTTTGAAATGATTTGGTTGTGTATGCTCAAATTTTGAGCATTTCTAACTTAAGAGGTTAGAATTTTGAGTGGGAGGAGATAAATTGAGGACTTTTTAATTATTTTTTCTCCTAAATAACTCTTTTTAATGAGAGCAAATTGAGGAATATGATTAAAAAATATTGTAAAACTATTTTAAAAAATAATTTAAATTATATTTTCTCATTAAAAATAGTAAACCTCTATCAATGTGGACTCATAAAAAGTCATAAATGTACCAAAACACATGTGGCAGAATTAAAAAATGGAGGGCTTAAGACCATGAACATATGTTCACGCATCACAAAGGTTTTCAAAAATTAGGCTTCTGTCATGCCCAAAAGTTGAGCAAAACACAACTACAAAATTTTTCTACAACCTACTGATAAACTATAAGAACACATACATACGCAACTAAGTTTGCTAAAGTAAAAAACAATCTGGCATAAGCATTCTAACAACATGCAAAAATGATGGAGAAGGAAAATGGCTTACCAATTTGGTCAAGTGTTTAAAAACATCATCGGGGTCCAAAACAGATGAAGGTTGACCAAGTTTGACCAAGTTTGACCTGAAGTCAAACTTCACAATATTGCTCCCAAATAAACCTTAAGGGTTCCCTAAGTCACTAGCTTCGATCAGCTCGCAAAATGAGGTAGTTGACTAAAGTCAACCAGAGTTGACCAAAAAGTCAACCATGCATCGTTAAAGATGAAACAAGGTTAAAATGATACTAAAATCAACATGGAAGGTCTAGGCATGCAAACCGAGAAGAATTACCTAGGTTTGACTAATAGTTGACCAAAAGTCAATCGTGCCTAAATTTGGTCAATGAGTCTATAATGGCATTAAAACTTTATACTTAATGATAGGAAAGTTTAATTATGATCATAATGATAAAATAACAATCACATAATAATTAAATAATATATAAGTGATATTTCTAATTTAATTAAGTTTAATTAATTAGCCTCTAACTAATTTTTAACTATACTATTAAACCATTTAAGTTTACAAACAAAAACTCAATCTAAACTCTATGTTAAATAAATTAGCACTTTAATTTAAGAGCTAAAATTATAATCTACTCCAATTATTTCACAAATTTCTTGAAGTTAAATAATTTCTAACTAAAAATACAATATTCATAATCAACGTGAAAATTTAAAGCAATTAAGTTCCACATAGTTAATCCAATCTCAATAATTGACGATCTAAAATTTATAATTCAACTACATATCTTAATCTAAATTTAGAACTCATAAAAAAAAAATATCACAACTAATTCAATTTAAATCTACGTATTTAGATTAGAAAATATTTACCAAAGGTTAAATAAACTAAGTTAATTATCTTAGTAGAGTCTTTTAAATTAATATTCAAATATCTTATTATTACAAATTTGAATAAATCAAATACTTACTAAAGTAAAAATCCAACTTCAAAATTAAATACATTAAATATCCTAAACCAAATCCTATCTAAAAAAAAGTCTTACTTCTAGAAATTGTTTGTGTATTCAATCTTCTAGATATAAATACACTAAGTCAAATAACTCACATTATAGAAGTTTTCTAGATTTTACATTCAATTATAAAATAAGAAATCAAATCTAGAATCATCCAGATTAAATTCTTAAAGTCAAATAAATACACTAAAAACTAAAATCTATAAAATTTGAAATCCATTTCCTAAAATATTCATTTAATTAAAAAAAAACTCAATCCTATAAATACTCCTCACATATGAGATAAATAAATTGGGTTAAAGTCCCTTAGGATATACTTGTTATAATTACTTAGAATTACTTTTATTTTCCAAGTAATTATATTGATAATCCTTTTATATAATATTTTATTTTAAATTTTCAGGCTTTCATATTTAAAGTATTAACATCTAATGTTAATCTTTGTTTAAAAGACATAAATATATATTAAAAATCAAAACCTGCGGTTATTATTTTTTTTCTTTTTTAATGTTTTTGTAGGGGCCGAAAGGCCTCACCTACGCATATGTGAGGACGAGGTCCGAGTAGCACGAAGGGGGAAAGGAAAGGGTTTGGCCTGCCATATCCGCCGAGCTTGCACAGCAACCCCCCCTTTTTTTATAATTATTATTATTATTTAATATTACCGTGCATTATTTAGTCTCTGTTCTTTTTATCAATTTTTGAATTAATTTAATACTATTTCATTCTATCCTTAATGTATCTTATTAAATAAATATATTTGACTTTTATAAACATTAACCCTGTGTTTTTTTTAAATTTTTGTTTTGGCAAGGCCGAAGCCGACTGCACGAGCACGAAGCAGGGAAGAGTAGCACATTCATGGGTCCCATGCCTCCCCACTGTCCGCTATGTGTACTGGGAGACGGTGGAATGGGGTAGGGTTTTGATCCACTTCTCTGTACGCACAGCCCCAATATTTTTTTTTAAAATTTTATTTTTAATTTTTTATTCTTTTAATATATATAGATATAAGAATAATCAAATTGATTTAGATTTTTTTTAAAAGAAATTATATATGTCTACCTATATTTAACGGCCAATATATATTTCCTTACAATCTCTTTGTTTTCACAAATATAATATTATTAAATTTTATTTAGCTAAATATAAATTATATATATACATTTATAAATACACATATATTTATAATATATATATTTCTTTATATGTAATTTTACAAAAAATTTATATTTCTTTGTTAAAATATTAGCTTTAAAAGCTAATAGAAAAAGGGATTTGATAAATAATGAATTTAATCATATTTCTATAAATATATAAATTCACTAAACTCAAATATTTATTTCTTTCATTTGCTTTAACTTTAATGCGAAATAGTCTAACAATAATAATAAACTAGGTTTACTAATTAATTGATTAAAACATAAAATTCACTTAAAGAAAATTATAATATGTTAAAGATTATAAAATATCTATATTTTCCCTAATGTTGAAATGACGGGATTCTTTCAAAAATTATGATCTTATAATGATTTGATTTACTATTTAAATAAAATCAATAAGAATCTTTATTTACAATTTACCAACTAAAATTCTACAAACTAACAAATTTAAATCTTAAATTAATAACTTGATATTCAAAGATCTATTAAATTTCAAATAAGGAATATTTCTTTTGTTTTAGTCATCATTTAGTATTTAAAATAATTACAAGAATATTACACATAGTATTAGGGAAAATTTTAATCTAAATTTAACAACAATCAAAAGGTAAAGATATAACAAATTATCCATTGTTAAGAGATTGTGTTTAAAACTTCCTTTCCAAACTTAATATATAAGAATCTTTACCAAATTACAATTTAACAACTTCTTAATACAATTTCTCCTTTCGCATTAAAAAGGAAATACATCATAATACAACTTGATATAATAAGAGATTATCATGGAGTTACAACTTTCTCCTCTAGAATATTATAAGGTAAAACGATGAAAATAAACTTTTTGATTCAAAACCTCCTAAACATACTTGATCCTTCCAAAACTTCATAGAACCTGCAAATAAAACCCTGTAGGTTGACCATGGATGCTCACCTCCCAACCTAGGCCTTTAAGGCCACCCTCGAGCTAGGGGTTACAAACACTAACAGGTACAAACATACTCATAAACAAATAAATATGGAGACATACACACAAACATACTCCCAACCAAGGTTGTACACATAAGTCTGCTAAAGACTATATAACATGGGGTGAAAGTGGACCAAGAACCCAAAGCAGACAGTCAAGGTAATAGTAAGGAAACTATGTGCCACACATGGACACAAAATTCCTTTTCAAAATTCTCTTTATTCCATCCCTTGCCCTTAGGCAAACTTGACCACATGGAGCCCATAAGATCCATGCTTATACTTCCCACACATGGAGAAGCTCTACTTTAAAAGGGCTGCCCAATATTCTTTCCCCCTCAAGGTTACCCAATCCTCCCAAGGATGAGTGCACCTTGAAAACTCCCTTAACATCACAATATAACTCAACACTAAAATAAACACAATATTTTGCTTCACAAAATAAGATACAACACTTGGAAACCTCCATGGAAACCCATGGAGTTGAAAATAAATTACATAGAACTCCATTAAACTACCTTAAGATTTCACATATATGAAACATGAATATGCTACTAGTTCTAGAGTATATCCAACCTTAAGTCCAAAGCTGAAGAGGAACTATGAAGCTTTCTCCTCCTTAAGCCTTTCCTTCCTTCTCCAATTCTAATGGTCTCTAAGAGTAGAGAGTGGGTGAACAACCTACTTTCCTCTTACCATCTCCTTAAGAAGGCTTTAGCCAGGAAATATCTGATTCCTACATTAATGAGGAATCCTCTAAACACTTCCCCTTCCTTCCTAAGTCAAGGTCCTAATAAATGACCTTAATGGCTCACATGGGATGGGTTGAATATGTTACCCAAAATTCTCCAACTCTTCAATTTTCGTCACTTTGAAGAGGAGATATTTTAGGGGTGTCATAAATGAGTCCCAAGGCTCTTAATGGGTTGAAAATGACTCCTAACCCCTAAGGTACCAAGTAGGGTGGTCAAAACTAACCCTAACTACCTTCTAGAAGCCTATTTGGTCCTCTTAAACTCCACTTGAAGTTTACATCCGAATTTCAACTCTCTTGACCCAATCTAATCTTCCTAATTCTAGGGTTTGCATAGGTACTACACTAGGTAACCCTTGGGTCATGAATATGTCTCCTTAATTACATTTACTAGTCATGCCAACACATTAAGACATAGGTGTCAAGTGACACATAAATTACATTAGGCATGACCCATTTAACTTTTAACAAAATAATTTAAATACAATCATACAACATACACTTACAAATAAAATACATAACAATAAGGTCTATGTCTCTTCATAGACATGACCTTAGCCTCACATAGGATATACATAGGTTAGCGTTTGAAACCCCGAATATAATACCATGGTCAGCTACCTGCACACTCATTGCACACATCAGTAGGTCCAATAAAATTCACATATAAATTTAACAGAATACATAATGTAACAAACATACCACCTACTTCTGCATTCATTTACACATTGGTAAAATAATATCTACATTTTGATATATCCTAACTTGTATGTCTCACACAATGCATCATAAATTAAACTATAAAAATTAACTGCATAATTATCCATAGGTTATCTCCTAAAAAGATTCATAACAACATAATGTACTAAAACATGGTACGAGATCTTATAGATCCTCAAAATAACATATGTATCCAAGTATCTTAAGAGTCATAAATAGTATCGACTAAAAACATAAATAGTAAACAACAATGCTAAGTTATGCAAGTCTAGGGTAGACCCTATAGCTTCAAATTTGACATGAAAAATATAAATGTTGGGCTAACAAAAGTGCATGCAACAATATGTATGTCCATACATACATGTGGATATGCATATGGATATGGATATGGGTATATATGTATGGTATGTATGTATGTATGTGTACACATCTTGTCTATGATATTTCGTAGTTAACAATTTCATACTATCTTAATATAAAAATTCATTTATTATGATTATCTTAAAAAATGTGTCTGTCTTTCTTGAGATCATCAAAGAACCTCTGCTTCAACATTGAAACCCTGGAATCACAATTTTCTTTCTTCTCCAAAATAAGAGATGCGTAATTTTCATTCCCTCAGATCAAGTTTTATGCCTTCCCAGGGAAGGATGGTATTGAACAAAGAAGTACCGACTGGAAGGATGTTTCTATAGTAGGTCAAAGTTATAAAAATCCTTGAACCCCATTAATTTTCCTACATTCAATCTCTTCTCCGCCCTTACCTCTTCTTCCCCTAAGGTTTCCCATAGTTCATCATCCAGGGTTAAAACCCAAATTCACAAGATTAGGTCAAACAACTTTCAGCTAAACATTAATAATACTATTGTATATTCTCCTCCGCATCGCAGAGTTAATAGTAACCATACTAAAGTAAATAAACATTCAGTAATATCCATCTGAGGTAATCATGTTTTTTCTAAGGGTTTATGGAATCACTGCAAATGCTTTGGATTATATGGAAAATAGTTTTGATCAGGTCTGACATTTGATGGTATCAAAGGTTGGTTTCAGGATTTTCTTGGATCTTAGGTAAGTATTACTGTTCTTTCAAATTTTTTGTTTTTATTTGGAATGTGAAAATTGTTCTATTAGACAAAAGCAATTATCAGCATCACAAATATATTATCTAGGGAATGTAGCTAAATTTTTGAAATGGGAACCTAATTTTAATCCTAATATTTTCGATAATATTGAGACCCCAAAATGGATCAGAATCCCTAAAATCCTAGTGGAACTAATTCACAACCATATTCTTATTCAAATTGGGGATGGTTATGGTGGAATAATTGGTTTAGAAGCAGACTATCTTAACTCTTCTGATGTTAAAATTATGATCAAAACTTATAATTCAGATCCTCTTAAACCTTTGCATTTTGTTTCTCTTATATTTGATTATCATTTGTTTTCAGAATAAAGGGGGCTTTTATTTTTCTGAATTTTCTAATCAATCGAGAGTTGATTCAAAGGATATCAAAAACCCTATTTTTTCAAGACCTTTATCTGGAACCATAAAGGAAGATAGAAGAACCAACTCCAGATAATCAAGTACCCCTAGCAGTTATTCCAAAAAAATTACAAGAACCTAATCTAGATCTGAACTCGGATTATTTAGTAAACATCTCAAGAAGGAATACTTTTTTTGTGAAAATGCTTAAAATGAAGATCGCTACTACATATAACTTAGGAGTAGACTCCTTTCCCAATAAAGCCCATGAGGTTATTGATTTTTTGCTTTCATCTGACGATGAAAATAGTGATATAGAAGAATCCTATAGAAGGAAGAACATTTTAATTCATGAAATAATGAGGAATTACAACTCCATCTCATTAGATGAAGTTGCAAAAGAAGCAATGATCTCCCCGGAAGTTTCTGAAGTAGTAGCCCTCTATCCAGATTCAAGTGATAGCATCAAAACTGATAAATCTCAAGAACATTATACCTTAGATGATGGTTGGTATAGGGAGCACAAAGATTATTTACTAAATCCAAAACCTTTAAGCATCATCAGTCCTAGATCAGAGGATATAGGTAAGAGATATAGTCAAATCAGTGGCCTTCCTAGCTCTGAGTTGGATGAGGAAATTAATGAATTTCTATGTCTAAATCAACACTTTGATGATCTTTTATTATTGAAGGTTATTGAATCTATGAGCCAAGAGGAAATCCTAGTATTTTCTACTTTGATTTCTGATCAAGGTCCAAGTGAGAATAGGAAGTTAGGTTTATATACAGGTATGTGTAGGATCATGGTATGCCAAAAAGTGGCAATGTGAAAAAGAAGTCCTGATTGATAGAATCTTTGATAACCAACTATAACTTTCAAAAAATATAACATTTTTGAAATATGAAATATACATCACATTCTATACTTCACCTAATACAATAATAATAATAAATTCTTTCAATTTGATGAAGTTTAGACTAAGTTAAAGTCCTCAAATACATGAGTTTTTATATTCAGGAAAATTTGTAGCAGAAAAATCATAATTAATTATTTACATGGAAAAAAATACAAAAAAATATACATCATATCCGGACATGAGTCTACTACTTTTATCTAGAGTCTTAAAAAAAAATATTATCATTTTATTTTTTTTAATGTGGTCAGATGTACACCTACTTGTTATCTTTCTAGTCCTGATTGATAGACTTATTGAAAAATAGGTATAACTTTCAAATTGTACAACATTTTTAAAATCCAAAACATGTGTCACATTCTATTATTTTCCTACTACAATTTCTTTTTTTTTAAGTTTTCAATTTGATAAATTTTAGATTAAGTCAATGAGGTCAGACACGAGAGAGTTTGTATTCTGGAAAAGTTGTAGAAGAAAAATTAGTATTAATTATTTACTTGAAAAAAATTACAAAAAAATGTCACATCTAGACATGAGTCTACTACTTATATCTAGAATCTTGTAAAAACAAATTCTCATTTAATTTTGTTTAAGGTGGTCAAACATACACCTACTTCTTATTTTTTTCCTAAAATTTTTGTACTAGTACATTGAAAATAATTGTCAACATATAGAATAATTATTTTTCAAAAAAGGCCTAGTATCTTAGAAACTAAATTCAATTTTCTACAAATTCTCTTCCTACATATTTTTTATATAAAATTTATAACTTGTTCTAGTTTTTATGTCAACTTTCCTAAACCTGATTTTCTCATTTTTCATTGCCACTTAAGGGCCTAATTTGGCCTACCATGATCTTGCACATACCTATACTCATGTTGTCAGGAAAATGTCACCTGACTTTCCTAAACTCTCTACTAAAAGAGGAAGGAAGTCATTATCTAAGCTCGGGAAGTTAGATGGTTCGGCATTAGGTCAAGTTAAGATCACTTCTATTCTGAATGTAGAGAAGGGGAAGCTCCTTCCCAAGGCACCATGAAGATCATGTTGAACTACAACTGATTTGGAATCTGATTGAAGAATCTATGATTAAAGATCATTGAGAAGTTGCTAATTAGATATGTAATATGATAAAATCAGTATTATATTGTCATTGATGTCAACTAGTTTGACAACACTTATCTTGTAAGTTACTATACTGAGACATCTGAAGAAAGGTGAAAAAGAGATGAAGAATAGAGAAATCTACATGAGGAAAGATGTACATGATAGATGAGGATAAGGAACACATTAAGTAACTTATTGATGAGTCTATGACTTGATGATATTGACTTTATTATGTTGCATTCATCTATGATGAAGTATAGAGCTGAAAGACACAAAGCAATGTTGTCAGTAAATGAAGCATTTTTAGTATACACCGACAGAGCGCACCGTTCACCAATGCATTTCTTTGTTAACCGAGTAGGACAGAATGAATTAAATGATTAGTTTAGCCAATAAGATTGATGAGCTAGCAAGAGTATAACATTGAGGTAACAGATAAAGTTTTTTACACAGATCAATGGCTGACAAAATTCAGGGAAGATCTAACAGAGTAGATTGAAACGTATTATTGACACAAGTACTGAGAAAGTTTGAAGCAGGAAAATCTATGAATGTGGTTAAGCAGCAAAATCAGATGGTGAAGAAGAAAATGATTTACTCGTCTATATAAGAGAACATAATTTCCTTAAGAAGAGATGCCGAAAGAAGAAGAAGGTGCAAGAATTTCACATGAACAAGCTTTCATGCATTTTGATCATACTAGTTAGTAAGAACCGAGCTGCAAAACAATTACCGAGCTACAAAGAGCAATTACCGATGGATAGTAAGTTGATATAGTATTAAATTTGAAGTGAAATATTGATCAGAAGGATTTGTATGGACTAAATATTGATCTGTAATCTACAATTGAAGTTGTATTAAGGCAGGTCATTTATTGTTACATATTTAACCATTGTATACAGTTAAAATCTCTTAACCGAGTGGACTCTGAAAGTCTTATGATGTATCATTCATAGAATGAACATTGTTATCCTGTCAACCCCATAGTGAATGTTGGTTGGACGATAACTTCTAGTCTAAAATCCTCTAACAAAGTAACACTTGACAGTGTGTTTGTAACCTTTAATAGGGTTGGGTCTTAACCAACCTCACTTCAGAAGAGTGAACAATTTTTGGGTTGCTGGTCCTAGGTGTTTTTTCCCTTTACAAGGTTTCCACGTTAAATATCTTGTGTTATGTGTTGATTGCGATATTTGTTTGTTATCATACTTTGCATATTACATGTTAGATTTGATCGGTAATCTGTTACAGTATTAGACTGGTAATCGGTAAAAGCATAGACAATGATAGTTATTATTGTTTACCAATGAGTAGAAGTTGAAGAAATAGTTTTTGAATTATACATTTTGTTTTGGGACATAGGATTACTAATTCAACCCCCCTCTCAGTTATTCTAACAATTGGTATCAGAGCTATGGTTGCTTGAAACAAAGTTTTAAAGACTTAAGCATAAAGGTCTCAAGATGTATAAGAGGGAAGTACCGAAATTGAACAAAGATAACTTCACAGTATGGAAAAGCAGAATGAAGCTACACATATCTAGAATTGGGAACTCAGCACTAGATCTGATAGAAAATGGCTACATACAACCGCCCACTGGTCCCTTAACTATTGATCAACTGAAGGACAAGCATGAACACAATGTTACTATGATGGAACTTACTGCTACCTGTACTAACGCTGAATTTGAAGATATCAAGACTTGCACGACTACCAAAGGAATGTGGGATAAATTGACACAAATCTATTGTGGAGATCTGAATGTCAAAAGAGCCCAAGCTGAAAGTCTGAGAGGCAGATTTGGTGATATGAGAATGAAAGAAGGTGAGAACATTGTCCAATATTCAAATAGACTCAAAGAGGTGGTACATGCTATTAGAGCATCTGATGGATTAATTGATGATGAAACAGTGATAAGCAAGATTCTCAGAACTTTGCTACCAATTTATGCAATCAGGATTTCTGTAATTCATGAAACAAGAGCTACATCCAACCTTACTCTTGACACTCTGATTGGTAAAATTACAACCTTTGAACTAAACAACTTTGATAACAGTGTTGTTCCTTCTATTGAATCCACTTTCATGTCTTTTTTGAAGATTGGAAAGTCTACTAGGAATGGTAAGAATTGTGATAGTGATGACAATACCAATGATGAACTTGATGAGCTTGAAGCACTTATGGCCAGAAGATTGCCCAAAGGAAAGGAAGGTATAGAGGCAAGCTACCTTTAGCATGCTTTAATTGTAAAGAAGTTGGTCACATCATTGCTAGATGTCCATAGAAGAAAGATGATGATAGATCCAAAGACTGATTTGAAGGAAGCTATGGGAGAAGAGTCAGCAGAGGTTATCGACACAACAATACAGACAACCGAGATGAAAAAGGAAAAAATGTATGTTACATAGCCGGAGATATTGAAACTGAATCTGATTTTGATGAGGACATAGAAGTTGTATTTTTTGCTATGAAAGATGACTCAGAAGAGGAAGAGAAACATGAAGAGATAGCACTAATCTCTAAAGTAAGCAGAAATGATACATGGATCATATACAGTGGTTGCACACATCATATGACCAGCGATGTAGAGAAGTTTGATCATCTTGTTGAATATAATGGAGGATTTGTAAGAATGGGAAATGATGCACCTTGTATGGTAAGAGGTAAAGGATCACTGATGATCAATGATAGCCTACAATGTGAGAATTCATACTGGGTAGATGGACTAAACTATAATCTATTAAGTGTGGCTCATCTAAACAACTCAGGCCACCGACTGGCTTTTGAGAGAAAAAAGGTGAAGATCTATGATGATGGAGGAAGACTTGTCAGAACTGGTACACAATCTAGAGGTAATCTATTCTATCTTGATATGGATCAGTCTTCTTGTTTGCTAATAAAGGATGAAGATGCTTGGTTGTGGCACCGAAGGTTATGCCATGTGAACTTTGACAACATGATCAAGATTAGTAGAAAGAAAAGAGTTAGAGGATTTCCTAACTTGACAAAACCTGATCATGCCATGTGCCATGAATGTCAAAGAGGTAAGATGACTAAGTCTAGTTTTAAAAGCAAAGACTACTCAATAAAGAAGATACTTGAGTTGGTTCATACCAATTTGTGTGGTCCTATGAGAACTTAGAGTTATTATGGTGATAGATATTGTATTCTTTTTGTTGATGATTACACTAGACTAATGACTGTTATGTTCTTGAAAGAGAAATATGAAGCCTTCAAAATGTTTAAGTGGTATAAAGCTAAGGTAGAGAAAGAAACTGGAAAGGAAATAAAATGCTTAAGATCTGATACAGGAGGTGAATTTATCTCTAATGAATTTACTAACTTTTGTAATGAGCATGGAATCAAAAGGCAGGTATCTACACCGAGGACACCTCAGCAAAATGGCATTGCTAAAAGGAGGAATAGGTCTATAATTGACTGTGCTAGAACATTGATGATACAGAAGAATGTTGCTTAGACATATTGGAGGGAAGCTGTCAGCATAGTTGTATATGTTCTTAACCGAGTACAACTGAAGGACTCCAACCGAACACCTTGTGAACTATGGTTTGGACACAAACCTACTGTAAGTTATTTCAAAATTTTTGGAAGTAAATGCTTTATTTTAAAAGATGAGAGAAATGGGAAATTTGATTCTAAAGGAGATGAAGGAATATTTCTGGGATATTCCACTCCAAGTAAAGCATATAAATGTTTGAATAAGGTTACAAATAAGATAGTTGAAAGTACTAATGTTCATGTTGATGAGTTTGATGACAAGTACATAGAGGAAATTACAAAGGAACCAGAAGACTATGGTAGATTCACTTACATTAAACATACAGAGTATCTACCAACACCGCAAGTAGTGACAACCGGTTAGCAGGGAAATAATGCAGTACAATAGGCACCACAAATCGATGAACATAAAGAAGTTGCTGAGCAAGAAAATGACCTTGAATAGGATGAGCAAGAAAGAAGAAACTAAGTTTTAGCTAGTTTTTTCAGAAGACAGCATCCTGAAACACAAATCATTGGAGACAAACATGCTAGAATGCAAACTAGAAGCAAAACAAGACAAGGTACATGTCTAATTTGTGAATTTGAACCTAAAACTATGAAAGTTGCATTAGAGAATGAAGAATGGGTTAATGCAATGAAGGAGGAAATAGAGCAAATAGAGAAGAACAAAACCTGGTCCTTAGTACCCTGACCAAAAGATAAGAATGTTATCGATAATAAGTGGATACATAGGAATAAATTAAATGAAAATGGTGAAGTCACAAGAAATAAAGCTAGATTGGTATGCAAGGGATATGCATAGGAAGAAGGCATTGACTATGATGAAACATTTTTACCCATTTATAGATTAGGAGTTAGAATGCTACTTGCATATGTTGCACACAAGAAATTCAAAGTCTATCAAATGGATGTGAAGTCAGCATTTTTGAATGGTATACTTGAAGAAGAGGTCTACATTGAACAACTTGAAGGATTTGTTGATCCCAAAAATAAAAAACATGGTATGTAGATTACATAAAGCTTTATATGGTCTAAAGAAAGCACCAAGAGCATGGTATGAAAGACTGCATACTTATTTGTTAAGTATTGGATTTGTTAGAACAAGTGAAAACAACAATCTATATGTGAAAGGTGATACTGATGATACTATTATCATTGCTGAAATATTTGTTGATGATATCATCTTTGGGGGCTCAGATCTTGTCTGCAAGGCATTTGCTGATGAAATGCAAAAGGAATTTGAAATGTCTATGTTCGGAGAGATTAAGTTCTTTCTTGGCCTACAAGTGATTCAGCAGACTGATGGAATATTCATCACACAATCTAAATACATAAAGGAAGTACTGAAGACATTTGGCATGGAAGATGCTAAACTTGTGGGAACACCGATGGCTACTAGATGCAAAATAACAAAGGAGGATGAAACTACCGAGGTAAATCAGACACTTTACCGATCCATGATTGGTAAGTTAATGTACGTAGTTCACAGTAGACCAGATATAGCACATGTTGTGGGTATAGTTGCAAGATTTTTTGCTAATCCTAGAGAATCACACATGATAGCTACAAAAAGGATCTTAAGATACTTGAAGAAAATAGAGAATTATGGATTATGGTATCCTAAGGAAGGGAAGTTTGAACTGAAAATTTACACCGATGCTGATTGGGCTAGAAATGTGGATGATAGAAAAAGCACCACTGGAGGAGTATTTTTCTTTGGTGAAAGACTTGTAACCTGGACAAGTAAAAAGAAGGCTTGTATTTCTTAGTCTACAGCTAAAGTAGAGTATGTTGTTGTTGCTACTAACTGTTCAAACATTGCATATATCAAACAAGTGTTGGAAGGGATGAATGAGGTAATCACTGACCCGATGATTATATATTGTGACAACACTAGTGCTGTTAATATTTCAAAGAATCATGTGATGCAGTCTAAGACAAAGAATATATCTATTAAGTATCATTACTTAAGAGAACAAGTGCAAGAGAAACAAGTAAAGTTAGATTTTGTTACATCTATAGAACAACTTGCCAATATTTTTACAAAGCCCCTATCGAAGGACACATTTGAATACTTAAGGACTAGACTTGGGGTCCATCCCCTATCTATCAGTCACTAAGGTGATCTGGTTGTTGCATCAGCATACTTTTATCAGAAGATCATTCATGTTGATGCAGCATAGCTCACACTTTGAATCATGTTCAAGGTTGTGATTAAGTTTGAGAACTTGAACCGATGAGATATCAGTATACAAAGATACAAAGGAAGCACTAGAAACCAGAGAGTTACTTGCATACTACAGAGCTAATTGTTTATCTATTTCTTTAACATTGTTGTCAAAGGGAGAGATGAACAATATGAAAGGTTTGAAAAAGGGAACAAGCACCGACAAGAACTATCAAAGGGAGAGACAATCTGAATGGAACAGAAGAACTAAAAAGATCACAACTATAGAATGGTCAAGCTGTATTATTTAAATGCTAGTTTAGTAACATAGTGATTAAACATATTAAGTCTACTTGACTTACAACATTTTCTTCACAAAGTTGTAGAATATATGTTTGATATGTGTATGGTACATTTCATATTACATGAGTTGCCATCAATGCCAAAGGGAGAGATTGTTGAACTACAACTAATTTGGAATCTGATTGAAGAATCTATGATTAAAGATCACTGAGAAGTTGTTGATTAGATATGTAATATGATTAAATCAGTATGATGTTGTCATTGATGTCAACTAGTTTGATAGCACTTATCTTGTAAGTTACTATACCGAGACATCTGAAGAAAGGTGAAAAAGAGATGAAGAACAAAGAAATCTACATGAGGAAAGATGTACATGATAGATGAGGATAAGGAACACATTAAGTAACTTATTGATGAGTCTATGACTTGATGATATTGACTTTATTATGTTGCATTCATCTATGATGAAGTATAGAGTTGAAAGACACAAAGCAGTGTCGTCGGTAAATGAAGCATTTATAGTATACACCGACGGAGCGCTGTGTTCACCGATGCATTTCTTTGTTAACCAAGTAGGACATAATGAATTAAATGATTAGTTTAGCCAATAAGATTGATGAGCTGGCAAGAGTATAACATTGAGGTAACAGATAAAGTTTATTACACAGATCAATGGCTGACAAAATTCAGGGAAGATCTAACGGAGTAGATTGAAATGTATTATTGACACAAGTACTGAGAAAGTTTGAAGCAGCAAAATCTATGAATGTGGTTAAGTAGAAAAATTAGATGGTGAAGAAGAAAATGATTTACTCATCTATATAAGAGAACATAATTTCTTTATGAAGAGATGTCGGAAGAAGAAGCTGCCAGAATTTTGTGTGAACAAGCTTTCATGCATTCTGATCATACTGGTTAGTAAAAACCAAGCTGCAAAACAATTACTGAGCTACAAAGAGCAATTACCGATGGACAGTAAGTTGATACAGTATTAAATCTGAAGTGAAATATTGATCAGAAGGATTTTTATGGACTAAATATTGATATGCAATCTGCAATTGAAGTTGTATTAAGGCAAGTCATTTACTATTACATATTTAACCATTGTATACAGTTAAAATCTCTTAACCGAGTGGACTTTAAAATTATTATGATGTATCATTCATAGAATGAACATTGTTATCCTATCAACCCCATAGTGAATGCTGGTTGGATGATAAATTCTAGTCTAAAATCCTCTAACAAGGTCACACCTGATAGTGTGTTTGTAACCTTTAATAGGGTTGGGTCTTAACCGACCTCACTTCAGAAGAGTGAATGATTTTTAGGTTGCCATTCCTAGGTGGTTTTTCCCTTTACAAGGTTTCCACGTTAAATCTCTTGTGTTATGTGTTGATTGTGATATTTTTCTATTATCATACTTTGCATATTACATGTTAGATTTGATCAATAATCTGTTATAGTATTAGACTTGTAATCGGTAAAAGCATAGACAGTGATAGTTATTAATGTTTACCGATGAGCAGAAGTTGAAGAAATAGTTTTTGAATTATACATTTTTGGGGGGGACATAGGATAACTGATTCACCCCCCTCTCAGTTATTCTAACATATCATATCATGGAATTTTAGGGGATTAAACACCCCTAACAAACAAGACCTTGTAAAGAGAAGCTTATTCTCTTTAGAAGCTCCGTTGTTCTTAATTCAAGAATCTAAATTAGGGCCAGAATGGTATGAAAATCTTAGTAAGAAATTAGGTATTTGGGAAGTTAAAGGTGTTATTTTGTAGGCACTTCAGGAGGTCTAGCCTTTATTTGGAATCCTAGGTTTATCTTGCTAGAGCTTATCGTATCTAATCCTCATTGGATGGTTGCTAAAATCATTAATCTTAACAGTAAGTTGGAATTTTACATTATTAACATATATGGGCCCAAATTCTTGTAGGATAAAAGGATTGTTTGGAAAGAGATTGAGAACTTTTTCAATAGCCAACCAAATATCAATATTTTTATGGGTGGGGATTTCAATGCTATATTAGATATCAAAGAAAAATTTGGAGGTTCAAAGAGAACTACTCAAACAATTACAAAATTTAGAGAATGGATTCAATTAGTTAATGGTCTAGATATTCCCCTAGACAATGGAACCTTCACATGGTCTAATAAAAGAGTGGATACTAAATATATTTCTGAAAATTTAGATAGGTTTTTTTTCATTGGCAATCTATCTAGATTTAACCTAAGTTTTAAATCACATATTAAAGCTATCTCTAGTTCTCACCATTTTCCCATAAGTCTGATTTTAGAAGAAGACATTGTGCCTAAGAAGAATCCCTTCAAATTTTAAAAAAATGTGGCTTAAAGATGAAAATTGTTTGTTTAAAATTAAATAATGGTGGAATGAAAATAGTTTCAAAGGATCTAAAATGTTTTTATTAACTTCTAAACTTAAATACATCAAACAAAAATTAATTAAGTGGAACAAAGAGCATTTTGGAAATATATTTGAATCCAAAAATTGGATTGAGAAAGAGTTAGGAGATCTTAATGAAGAAATTATTAGAATGGGTATGAATTTTGAATCTTATTCAAAAGAAAAGGAATTGCTAAATTTTTACAAGGATATAATAGCTAAAGAAGAATCCTACTAGAAATAGAGATCTAGAAAGGATTGGTTAGCAGAGGGAGATAAAAATAATAAATTTTTTCATAACAGTTTTAAAGCTAAACGCAATTTTAATAAAACTACTGAGATCAAGAAAGAAAATGAGATGATAATAGAAGACCCTAACAATATAGATTCAGAAGCTATGGTTTACTTTGAGAATATCCTGAATAACATGGAAGAATCAAATAGATTGGCTCAAATTTGAAATTCTAAGAAATATTCCAAAAATTATTACTAATGATCTCAATAAATTATTGAATGATAGATTCACCAAAGCTAAAGTTGAGATGGCTTTAAATAATCTTCACCATAATAAATTCCCAGGTCTAAATGGGTTCCCTTCCTTTTTCTACCATCAATGTTCAGACTTTATTGGCGACGAACTAGTTGCTTCCCTTGAAGGCATGATGAACTCAGGAAGGATTCTCCAAGGAATTAATAATACATTTATAGCCTTAATTCCCAAAAATTCTAATCTGGAAGTTTTTGGCGATTATAGACCCATCTCTCTTTGCAATACGCTTTACAAATTATTAACCAAAACTTTAGCTAATAGATTAAAGAGATGTCTTTCTTTCATCATTTTAGAAGAACAATCTAGTGTTGTTCCTGGGAGATCAATTCTAGATGGTGTCATCATTGCTCAAGAAGCTATTCATACTATCCAAAATAATCATTCTTCCAGTATGCTTATTAAACTAGATATTAAGAAAGCATATGATAAGGTGAATTGGATATTTTTATCAAAATGTTTAGAATCCTTTGGTTTATCCAAACAGTGGATTAATCTTATTTTTGAATGTATCTCTGGGCTGAGAATGTCAATTATGGTGAATGGAAATCTGACTGGCTTCTTTAGCATTTCTCAAGGTATTAGATAGGGTGACCCTTTATCTCCCTTTCTTTGTATCATCATGGCAGAAGCCCTTGGAAGATCCTTATCCAAGACCAAGAATGATGATTTAATTTTAGGAATCAAAATTTCTGGAGGTTTGGAGCCATGTACTCACAAAAAATTTGTTGATGATAACCTTTTATTTGGTAAAGCATCATTATTAGAAGAAAATGAAATTAAGAAGATTCTAATTTATATTCCAAAGCATCAAGACAACAAACTAATAAAGGAAAATCAGAAATATATTTTTTTAATACTATAGAGATCTTACAGAGGGATATTGGTAGAATCTTAGAGCTCAATATAGGTAAGTTACCTTGCAAATATCTAGGGATTCCTTTAGATAAAGGTAATATATCTACTAATCTTTGGGATAGATTCCTAAACAAAATTGACAATAAAATAGAATCCTGGAAAGGAAAGTGGCTCTCTAATGCGGGTAAAGTCATGATGATCAAATATGTTCTTTCTACCATTCCTCTATACTAGATGATGCACCTTAGTCTTCCTAAAGGAATAGAAAAAGAAATCATTAAGAAATTAAGAAATTTCTTTTGGCAAGGATTTGATGATAGGAAGAGATTAGCAATGATAGCCTAGGACAAGATTTGCAAACCAAAGAAGGATGGAGGATTGAACATTAAAAATTTAAAACAAATAAATTATCTTTAGGGACAAACTAGTATGGAAGATGTGTAAAAACCTAGAGGCAAAGTGGGTCAGAATTCTTAGATATAAGTATTTAGATGGAAATGATTACTTTAGCATCTTTATACATCATCACCCTCCAAATGGGTCTAGAATTTGGAATTTTATTCTTGAATGTAGGAATGTTATAACAAAAAACATTACTTAGGATAGAGGCAATGGAGGGAATGCCCTTTTCTGGGAAGATTCTTGGGCTGCATTTCCTTCTCTAAACTCTCTTCTTAATGATGATCCAACCATTGAGAGAATAAAGAGTGTTAGGGGTATGTTTTTAAAATATTATATTGAAGTTGTTGATAATAATCAAGCTTTAGGATGGCAATGGAAATATTTTGATAACCTAGGAATGCCTAATGCCTTTAAATCAAATCTAATTAACAACTTATCGGTTAGGAAACTGAATCCATCCTCTAATGAAGATATAATTATTTTGTCCAATTTTAAGAATGTTGAGTACACTAAAGATGGGTATGAAACACTATCAAATTCAAACCACATGAGTTCCACGCTTCCAATAGACTTATGCTGGAATAAAAAATATCTTCTAAAAGTGGGTATGTTTACTTGGGCTACTGCTCAATATAGAATTTTGACTTCTGAGTGGTTTCTAAAAATGGGTTATAATGGTCCCTCAAGATGTGTGCTATGTGAAAGAAGGTGTGAATTTATTGATCACCTTTTCACATAATGTAATTTTTCATATTATTATTGGCTATGGCTTGCCAGTAAATAAAATTGGCAATCTTCCTTCCCAAATAATCTAGTTAGTCTCCTTAAATATTTGAGTTATCGCTCCTTCCATATTAATTTGGGAACTATGGAAGGAAATAAATAGAAGAAATTTTTAATATCAAAAACTTGATCTTGATCAATTTTTAAACAAAGTAGAAGTGTGTATTGTTGAACTGGTGAATAGTTACAATATGTCTAGAAGGAAATATTTGAAATTCACTCTAGAAGATGAGTGAATGAGGAAGCTTGTGTAATGCCCCACCAGGGAACCCAGGAGAACTTAACCTAAACATGCAACTAAGTTTCCAGAATAATTTTTTTTTTAAGTTAACAATCAATAACATCAAAGTTTACAATGCAGATGCAAAGCATAGCAATACACAACTAACAAAGGTTACAACTCCAAAGAGTTCCTTGATGTAGATTATGAAAGAGTTAATTAATTAAAATAAGATAAAATGTGAATCCCAAAACAATATCTGAAAGATAAATACAACATCAAATGCATGACTACATAAATACAAATGGTAGCATAAGGTAACCATATTAATCTGCATCCACTGCACATGTCGCAGGGTATGTAATACAAAAACTGGAAAAGAAGTACAACAAGATATCCCTAAATATCTGATACAATGATTCAAGATCACAAAAAGGAAGAAGAACAAGAACACATCTTCATCAATGAAGATCAAGAAAGAATAACTACCACAAGGATCATCCAGCCTCTGTGCACGAACATCAGAATCTCAAATGGTTAAAGAATCACTACCACCCAACCTCGTGAACCTAAACGGTCCACTCCCACTGTGCTGAGGAGATAACATTAGATCCCACTTAGATAACAAATGACAACAACAACCAAGGAAGAGGTCCTGAAAGCTTCTAACTCAAAGGTACAATAGTACAACAAGGTATAACATACTCTACCATAGGCAACCAATACACGTAGGAAACCTAAGATGCATACAGGAAGTGTCATCACACAAGCCACCTCTAAGGTTATCCTAGTAGTCTCTTCAGACCCCAGCGCCCTAGTAACTCTATGTGGTTATAGTAACCTCTCGTGTAGACAAGGTATTACCTATGCCATCTCCAGTCCATAAAGGTGGCAAGCATCATCTCAACTCCCATCCTAGTCAAACTCAATCAGGAACTCAAGCATGGGCAACACACATAATATCTTATTAGGTTCATTTTAGTTTCCCAGTGTTTATTAATTATCACTTATTAAATTACTTGTAATGGGATCTTCTGGTAGCCACTTCTGAGCTCCGGCACCAATTAACAAGCCACTTCCTGATATACACTTAGATGACCTACCCTAGGGTTTCACAAGATCAATATGAACTCTAAGCTAACACAACTCTTGAATCTCTACAACTAGATTCAACATGCAAGACCAGAAACCACCAGGATCAAACCCACCTAGGGTTTAGAACAACTCATGCAAACTAACTATGCATGCATGGTAAACAACAAGGCAAAAAAGATAACTACAACCCCTTAAAAAACAATACAACAAAATTGACCAAGGGCATAAAAAGTCTTCATATAAAACATGTTTGTTAAAGATTGCATCACTAAATTTCACACAGGAATATACAATTCCATTTTGACAAAAGATCCTATTTCAACCTAACACTTAAATCAAATACAAGCAATCTAAATCATTATGAACTTTATCTAATTTTCAAATACAACTAGCAATTTACATATTCCAAATAATACATAATTTACCCAATTCAATTTAGAATCAAACTAAGTAAAAAACATTAATAGCCCAATCTAAATTACTAAATGTCCAAACCAAAGATTCACAATTATTAATCCCATAAATTCATTTATAACATAAGAATTAAACTATAGAATTAAATTTAATTAATTACCAAATGAAATTATTTAAATAATAAAATAAATAAAAATAAATTAGCAAACATAAATAAAAAAAACTAAACTAAACTAATAAAATAAAATTAATAACATAATTTTAAAAACTAACAATTAAAAAATAAGTTTTAATTATTTTTTTTTAAAAAATACAAAATATAAAATAAAGGGGGGTACCTGCGGGTCCCCTGCCCCTATCGCACTGTCCCCTACAGCCGCATGACTTACTGTCGATGACAGTACCTCTAGTATTGCCGCACGGCAGCCCCCTCGGGGACTGTCATGTGTCAGTACCAGTAGGTACTACGCACAACAAACTGTCGAGGGCCCGCAGAACCATGGGAGTATATTCAAAAGCCCAAAAACATTATTAATAAACTTTTTCAAAAATGAATTTTTTCAACATAAACTTTTCAAATATATTTTTTTAATATAAAATTTTAACGAATGGCCCAATTTATAATTTATCAAATATTCAATATTTGATAATTATAAATTTTTTTAACAAAAACAAATCTTTTTAATATATATATATATATATATATATATATATATATATATATATATATATATATATATATATATATATATATATATCAAGCTCCAATTACATGAATAAGAAAACTCCAATAATTTCACTACAAGTTCATAACCCTAGTTCAATTGGGTTTTCTAGAGCTTTTCCTACAGATCCCTCAGGATCATCAAATCACAAAACAGATAGATGATACTATTAAATCATATTGAAAAACATACAAAACTTTTCATGCAATCAGATCCAACAGGCACAATGAAGACACACCTTTCTTTTCCACAGAGATCTGAAAATGAATAAAAAGAATAAACTTCAAAACCTACCTCAAACATAAATTATTTAGATTCGAAGATGACCAGAACGAAGAACACAGACTCCAAGCCTTTCAAAAATCTTTCCCAAATCTATCACAAATCTATCTCCAAAATTCCTCCTCCAAAACCTGTGTACCGAATAATGGCCAAAACCCCCAATACTTAAAGAAACTTCATTTCTCATGCATGAATTCAAACTCAACTCCAAAAAGGGTTTTGCATGAAGATGAACTTTAGTTCACAGTTCAGTCTCAGTTGAACTGAAGTCCCCTCTTCACTTTGACTTTAGTTGAAAGCACATAACCAAACTTCAACTTGAATTATTAATTCAATTTCATTCAATTATGAATGTGCAACATAATGCATTTAATAAAATAATAATTAGAAAATTTAGTTAACATAATTAACACATGCCAAAATAACCCTCAATTTATTAAAATATATTTTAATTGGACAAAGGTTAAATTTCATGATTTAAATAAATCAAAAGTGAAGATATTTAATTAATTCACATTAATTAAATATTTCAACCACACTCAAATTAGTATATAATTAATTCCCAATTAATTAATGCATCAACTATACAATAAAAATAATAATTAAACTAAATAAATATATTTATTTAATAACCATTTAAATACTATGCCACAGCTAAAAATAGCATGATCTAAAAATAGAAAACACATCAAACGCCTCAAATCAAAGAATCAAAAAGACCTAAGGACCCACATTCATGCTCAGGACAAAGGTGTAAACTCTTGCCAATTGGATGAGTTTAGAAGGGTGGAAACACAGAATCGTGTCCCCTACTTTAGGACAATAATTGGCTTAGGTTAGTATTTGTAACTGAATATTGTGTCCCCTCTTTTACCATTGAGATTAGTGATAGGGGATGCTCATCTTGACAATTCAGGGAAGTCGATGCCCGGTACCTGCAAACTTGCATACAAGACAAACATGTGCATATCTATAGAGATATAATAGACAATGGTGGGGATCGGCCAATCGTGTGGATCTCGCAAGCAAATAACTATGACTCCGTCCCTCAACCACATCAGGCACATCAAACAGAAATGTAAAACAAACACATCAACCATACACATGCAAGTATGGGGTCAGTAAAATCATAAATTTTAATGATTCCCTAACAATTATTCTATCATCCTAAAGTAATCATATCATTTATAAAATCAAACCAAGGGGTACACTTTGGTTTGGATTAAAAATTCCTCCTTTTGTTGGAAAGAAAGGAGTAGATAAGGAAGATCTTAGGAGAAATTGTGTATGGTTACCCCCTTCTCATGGATGGTTCAAGATAACTTTGATGGAGCCTCAAAAGGCCATCCAGGAAAGGAAAGATTTGGTTGTTATATTCATGACTGGACTGGTAAGATGATTTCTTATAAATGTGGTGACTTAGGAATCACAACTAATAGTGTATCTAAATGTTATGCTCTTGTAGAAGGATTTCTTCTTTGTAAAAAATTAGACTTGGATTATATTGAAATAGAAGGTGATTCTACTTTAATCATAAATACTTTTAGATTAGGTCATACAAAGAATTGGAGGTTAAATGGTCTAGTATAGAGAGGAATAAATTTACTATCCTTTTTTAATCATTATATAATTAATCATATTTATAGGGAAGGAAATAAAATTGTGGACTCTTTAGCTAACAAAGGGGTAGAAGGGAGTAATGAAGAAGTTACATATTCATTATAAGTTATTTCAAGAATATTCTGCACAAGTAAAGGTGTAAGATGTGTTAGCATTGTCAGTTTTCTGCTATGGGAACTATGATGGTTCGTATTCATATTCATTAGCATTTTGGAAAGCCTTTATATTCTTTACATAACCTCAATTGAATTCATTATAGATCTGTATGGTTATTTCTAAATTAAATGGAAACTCCTATAAAGTTAAGATGCATTCAAAAACAAGTTGCCTTCAATGGAGAAATAACATCTAACAGAATTAAGAAGATCATGCTAATCATATGTGACATTGTTGTAAGAGCAGTAGCTGTTATTTTAGGTAATGAGTTTAAAGAGAATACCAACAGATATTGGGTCAATTTTGATATTCCAATGATGCTCATTGCTTCAGCCTTACAAGTGGATCTAGATATCAAGGCTATATATAGAGGAGAAATATTTTGTGGATTTGGATAAGGTGTTGAACAGTATTCGAATTGATTTATCTATTCCTAGGCCTAAGGATTATAATAGAAGAGTCATCAATCATAATATTGTTCCCACCTTTTCCAATCCTTGAAATTGAAGATTGGGATAGATATATAGAGGAGACCCCTTCAATAAGGAGAAACCTCAACTTTTTACTATTCTTTACTCATTTGAGATCTCCCTCTAATCCAAATTGGATGGATGGCTTCATCATGGAGGATGGTATATCTACATTGTCATCTTGTTCTAATGATATGGTTTAAAGATCTATTAAAGGATTTATTTGTGTTTTCTTTTAACATTTTGATAAAGTTGAAATATAAGATAACGCTTTGTACAACTATTATAAATTTCTCCCTTTTATTACAAATATGTCAGTACATAATATAGGAAAAATTCAATGGGTATGTGCAAGAAGATGAGGGGCCAAAAAGTGACGATGTGAAAAATATTCACTTTTCACTCGTCCAAAAGTGCATGAAAGTGCTTGTTGACTTTTTAGTAGGCCTGGGTGTCAGTACACCTAGGCAAGCCTACCACCAAAGCACATTCCTAATCGGGTACCCGATAATATCGGGTACCCGATAACTGTGGCATATATCCCGCACCTGTGAGCCCTATTCTTCATTTCCTAGCGTGATTTTATCATTTTCTAGCCGCGATTTTCTGATACCCAATATATTTTCGGATACCTGATATTTGAAACGTCAAATTCGACTTCAAGCATATTTGGTAAGTAGTTAATTGTATATTTTTATTAATTTATTTCATTTTCATTGTAAATGTAGTGTTTTTTTTAAAAATAGGGTTTTGTATTTATATTTGTAATAATATTTGAAACTTAGATTTGTTTTTTATTTAATCAGGCATGGCTGACAACAATGAAGAAAATAACCCTCCAAATAACAATCTCAAAAACAATCCCCCACATCTAAACTCTAAATCTTTACAAGATTTGATAGAAGAAAATTTGAACACAATACGAGGTTTCCAAAACATGTATCAAAATATACCTACATTAGCTCCCATGCTTACCACACTAAATACAATTGTTGGAAATATTGACACACTCGCGCAGCAACATAATGTTGTTCTTCATTGGCATGATGATATGCACGACCAATTTGATGACGGGCTTGACCATGATGGGATTGCAGCCCTTAATATAACTAAGGAAGATATAGCTACCCTTTTTGTCAATCCTAAAACTGGAATACCAATTGACCCCAAAAAGCCCAAATTATCAATAAAATGGTGCACAAATGAAGCAATGCGCACAAACTTTTGAGATCACTAGTGGATGGTTTTTGATAAACCACCACATAGCAATTTGGAGGTCCCATTTTATTTCCTTAAAAAATTGTATGCTAAGTTTGTGCTTGGTCAACATGTTGATTATTGGAGTATGAGGCCCAACATGGGCATAGGCAGAGGAGATCCTCAGACTAGGCCATCTTCCCAGTGCCAAAAGGCCACTACCTTTGTCCCCCCCACTGATGTTGCACCCCCTCCTTCAGTGTAGCATCCTGATATCATTAGAGAGGCTACTGAACAGACTATTAGGGAAATTCATTTACTGAGTGATCATTTGATCACACAGACTAGGTCAGCGTTGCCTCCTATGGATGCTGCTAGCGCATCGACATCTCATCGGAGTTCACATGTATGCAAGCCCCATATGTGCATTATGTGTAGGCATATGTGCCTCAGACCGCTTACTGATTTTAATATATATCAGTTTCATGATATTGATGAGGGAGATATAGGAGAGGCTACTGCAAAGGCTGCAACACCTCATGGAGCATCTACATCTCATGAGAGTGCTCAGGAGGTGCACGTAGAGCCATTGAATCCTGTTGATATGGTAAGAGTAAACATTATAAATAAATTTTTCACATGACTTATTTAATTTAAAAATAATTTATTTATTTAGATTAGTTTTAATGATTGCATGCACTTATGTATATATATTTTTTCCATTTATGTTTAGTCGATGACATAGGAGGTGGTGAGACAGGTGGATGAGTCCACACTTTCGGCCATTTCATTTGGCCTTGATGACTATACGGTATATTATGAATTATGAACCCATTAGTTTTTTTTTATATCGTTTGGTGTACATGCTTAAATCTCTATCAATTAGAGCAATAAAATTCATACATTTACTAATATATATTGTCATCTTATTGTGTTCTTGTAGGCTATAGCCAACATTAGTGGGGGGCGTGAGGGGGTTCCTTCATCAAGTGTTGACAAAGGAAAGGTAGCTAATTGTTTAAGATTAATTATGCATGCATATGTATGCCACTTGTGTGTAGTAATAAATATTTTACTTGCACTTTATTGTATAGGATGTGGCTATTGATGATGTCCCGACACTGGTTCGGCGGCGTAGGGTTACAGGCATCTCGATTTGGAGTGATAGCCAGATTGTACGTAGACTTTTACATATTGTTATTTGTATTTTGTAACTAGGGTTGCTATGATGAAGTACATTGATATATAATTGACAATCTTTTTACTCTTATAGGTTACTTCGACTATGAGGGAGGTCCCACGAGAATCTTTCATTTCTTTGTTGACCCAGCCCACTATTCCAGAGGAGGGATCACCAGATGTAAGTTTTAATTTTAGTTCAATCAATTTGTAATTTTATTATGCTATCATCCTATTTTGTAGATTTATTACTCTATGTTGCACCAGTCTACTAATCTCATTATTGCAAATATATATTTATAGGTCAGAGTTGGTATTGTTGGCATGGTCCCTTCGCTACCCAGGACTTATGTTAGGACACCTAATCATGGTAGGCGATTGAGAGACTAGGTACAAATTTATTTGTATTCAGTTATAATTTTAATTAAATTAGTGTTTGAAAATTATGAATTATATATATGTGTGTGTGTGTGTGTGTGTGTGTGTGTGTACAAATCATATAAATTAAGCAATCTAACTTTGGTTTGAACTCATTTTTTATGCAGGACCAATCAGAGCCCAACACTTCTTCAAAGAGGCTACATTTTGATGATCCCCCTATAGCATAGGATGCAGTTTTAGTTTTGTGGTCATTTAGAGATGACACTTGGCACATTTTGAGATGGCATATATGCCACATTGTACACCTTAAAACATTGATTTTGTAGACATTTTGAAATTGCATGTGCCATATTTGTATATGGACATACTTTTGATACATTTGATACATATATAGAACATATTCATTTATATGTTATATTTGCGTCATCTTTTGTATATACATATTTATTATTCATGTTTGTGGAATTGAATGGTGAAGTTATATCTTGACTATGATTATCATTATGATTTAAATTATATCTTGTTGAAGTTACATTTGTTTTTCTTTACTCTGGAATACCCTGTTCATGGAGCTTATTATGTTTGAGGTTTAACTTCTTGTTGGTGAATAGATTTGTCTTCAAAAGAAATGCTTACAAAATGACCTTTAAAGCCCAAAAAAAAAGACTCAACCAACACCAACAGTTGGGTCACTTTGTTATTGAGAAGCGTAAGCACCCTTTGAATTATCCGAGTACAACTCCCCATGCAGGATTTACAATGAATCAACTAAACTATAAATGATAATGCTTTTAACTTGAAAGCAATAAAGGCTTACAAACATCTATTCATAAACATGAGATAGACGCGAAGGGACTAATTTACTGAATAGTGCCATCTGGATCTTATTGCAACACAAGTGTTAATGCGTCTGTGTTTTGATTGGACACTTGGTGCTATAACTAGAGCATGTCATTTCTGGCTCTCCACAAACATACCGCTTCATGCAAGTGACACCAATAAATATTTTGTCAAAGCCATCATACATATGTATTTTGGGACTCAATTGCGAGCACGTCCTCCTCAATTTTCCCACCCTGTGAACCTGAAGCCAACATCTCTAAATCATGACTCATGTCAACACAAAGAACTGCATTATCATGTGTCATGAAGGAATCATCGGATTGGTATTGAAAATATCTCTTGAGTTTCCCACTGATATAGTCCCAGTCCTCTATGAATCCAACAACTGAAAAGATCGATGCCCAATCGTGCTTAGTGCACCTTGGGGTCACTTGGGTCGAGCGTGGTCGCGAACGTTTCTGTGACTCTGTGGGTAGAATGGGGTTGTCACTAGTGTTTACCCAGCCAACCAGAGCTGATGGAGTAGATGGTTTGATGCTAGGTCAAACGGTTTGAAAGATACGATGCTGAGCCACTTTCAACTGACCCTCACTGCAAGTTTTGGCATTGACTGAGATCGCCTTTCCAAATGAAAATGAAGTTGAATAGCCCAAAATTGAGAGAGGTTATTGTATACCTCAAAAACATGATCATGTAGCACCTGATAGTTTGTCAATAGCTCTCACGAGGTTTGAGATACGAGCCCAAGAAGATCGCTGCCCAATCATGCTTAGTGCACCTTGGGGTCACTTGGGTCGAGCGTGGTCACGAGCATCTTCGTGACTCTGTGGGTAGAATGGGGTTGTCACTGGTGTTTACCTAGCCAACCAGAGCCAATGGAGTAGATGGTTTGATGCCAGGTCAGATGGTTTGAAATATATGCTGCTGAGCCACTTTCAACTGACCCTCACTACAAGTTTTGGCATCGACTGAGATCACCTTGCCAAATGCAAATGAAGTCAAATCACCCAAAATTGAGAGAGGTTATTGTAGACCTCAAAAACAAAATCCCATAGCACTTGACAGTTTGTTGATAGCTCTCACAAGGTTTGAGATACAAGCCCCAGAAGATTGCTGCCCAATCGTGCTTAGTGCACCTTGGGGTCACTTGGGTCGAGCGTGGTCACGAGCGTTTTCATGACTCTATGGGTAGAATGGGGTAGTCACTAGTGTTTACCTAGCCAACCAGAGCCAATGGAGTAGACAGTTCAATGTCAGGTCAGATAGTTTGAAAGATACGCTGCTGAGCCACTTTCAACTGACCCTCACTACAAGTTTTGGCATCGACTGAGATCGCCTTGCCAAATGCAAATGAAGTCGAATCGCCAAAAATTGAGAGAGGTTATTGTAGACCTCAAAAACATGATCCTGTAGCACCTAACAGTTTGTTGAAAGCTCTCACGAGGTCTAAGATATGAGCCCCAAAAGATGGCTGCCCAATCGTGCTTAGTGCACCTTGGGGTCACTTGGGTCGAGCGTGGTCACGAGCATTTCCGTGACTCTATGGGTAGAATGGGGTTGTCACTGGCATTTACCCAACCAACCAAAGCTGATGGAGTAGATGGTTCAATGCCAGGTCAGACAGTTTGAAAGATACGTTGCTAAGCCACTTTCAACTGACCCTCACGGCAAGTTTTGGCATCGACTGAGATCACCTTGCCAAATGCAAACGAAGTCGAATCACCCAAAATTGAGAGAGGTTATTGTAGACCTCAAAAACATGATCCTGTAGCACCTAATAGTTTGTTGATAGCTCTCACGAGGTCTAAGATATGAGCCCCAGAAGATCACTGCCCAATCGTGCTTAGTACACCTTGGGGTCACTTGGGTCGAGCATGGTCGCGAGTGTTTTCATGACTCTGTGGGTAGAATGGGGTTGTCATTGGTGTTTACCTAGCCAATCGGAGCTAATGGAGTAGACACTTCAATGCCAAGTCAGACGATTTGAAAGATACGCTGTTGAACCACTTTCAACTGACCCTCACTGCAAGTTTTGGCATCGACTAAGATCACCTTGCCAAATGCAAATGAAGTCGAATCGCCCAAAACTAAGAGAGGTTATTGTAGACCTCAAAAACATGATCCTGTAGCAATTGATATTTTTTTGATAGCTCTCACGAGGTCTGAGATATGAGCCCCAGAAGATCACTACCCAATCGTGCTTAGTGCACCTTGGGGTCACTTGGGTCGAGCGTGGTCGCGAGCATTTTTGTGACTCTATGGGTAGAATGGGGTTGTCACTGGCATTTACCCAGCCAACCAGAGCTGATGGAGCATATGGTTCAATGCCAGGTCAGACAGTTTGAAAGATACGCTGTTGAGCCACTTTCAACTGACCCTCACTGCAAGTTTTGGCATCGATTGAGATCACCTTGCCAAATGCAAACGAAGTCGAATCACCCAAAACTAAGAGAGGTTATTGTAGACCTCAAAAACATGATCCCATAGCACCTAATAGTTTGTTGATAGCTCTTACGAGGTCTGAGATATGAGCCCTAGAAGATCGCTGCCCAATTGTGCTTAGTGCACCTTGGGGTCACTTGGGTCAAGTGTGGTCGCGAGCATTTTTGTGACTTTGTGGGTAGAATGGGGTTGTCACTAGCATTTATCCAGCCAACTGGAGCTGATGGAGTAGACGGTTTGATGCCAGGTCAGATGGTTTGAAAGATACACTACTGAGCCACTTTCAACTGACCCTCACTGCAAGTTTTGGCATCGACTGAGATCGCCTTGCCAAATGCAAACAAAGTCGAATCGCCCAAAATTGAGAGAGATTATTGTAGACCTCAAAAACATGATCCCATAGCACATAACAGTTTGTTGATAGCTCTCACGAGGTCTGAGATATGAGCCCCAGAAGATCACTGCCCAATCATGCTTAGTGCACCTTGGGGTCACTTGGGTCGAGCATGGTCGCAAGTGTTTTTGTGACTCTGTGGGTAGAATGGGGTTGTCACTGGTGTTTACCTGGGCAACCAGAGCTAATGGAGTAGATGGTTCAATGCTAGGTCAGACGGTTTGAAAGATACGCTGCTAAGCCACTTTCAACTAACCCTCACTACAAGTTTTGGCATCGACTGAGATCACCTTGCCAAATGCAAATGAATTTGAATCTCCCAAAACTGAGAGAGGTTATTGTAGACCTCAAAAACATGATCCCATACCACCTAATAGTTTGTCGATAGCTCTCACTAGGTCTAAGATATGAGCCCTAGAAGATTGCTGCCCAATCGTGCTTAGTGCACCTTGGGGTCACTTGGGTCGAGCGTGGTCGCAAGCATTTTCATGACTCTATGGGTAGAATGGGGTTTTCACTGGTGTTTACTTGACCAACTAGAGCCGATGGAGCAAATGGTTTGATGCTAGGTTGGATGGTTTGAAAGATATGCTACTGAGCCACTTTCAACTGACCCTCACTGCAAGTTTTGGCATCGACTAAGATCACCTTGCCAAATGCAAACGAAGTCAAATCACCCAAAACTGAGAGAGGTTATTATAGACCTTGAAAACATGATCTTCTAGCACCTAATATTTTGTTGATAGCTCTCACGAGGTCTAAGATATGAGCCCCAGAAGATCACTACCCAATCGTGCTTAGTGCACCTTGGGGTCACTTGGGTCGGGCTTGGTCACGAGCATTTTCGTGACTCTGTGGGTAGAATGGGGTTGTCACTGGCATTTACCCAGCCAACCGGAGCTGATGGAGTAGATGGTTTGATGTCAGGTCAGACGGTTTGAAAGATACGTTGCTGAGCCACTTTCAACTGACCCTCACTGCAAGTTTTGGCATCGATTGAGATCACCTTGCCAAATGCAAACGAAATCGAATCACCCAAAATTGAGAGAGGTTATTGTAGACCTCAAAAAAATGATCCTGTAGCACTTGATAGTTTGTTGATAGCTCTCATGAGGTTTGAGATACGAGCCCCAAAAGATTGCTGCCCAATCATGCTTAGTGCACCTTGGGGTCACTTGGATCGAGCGTGGTCGTGAGCATTTTCGTGACTCTGTGGGTAGAATGGGGTTGTCACTGGTGTTTACCTAGCCAACTGGAGCTGATGAAGTAGATGGTTCGATGCCAGGTCAGATGGTTTGAAAGATACACTACTGAGCCACTTTCAACTGACCCTCATTGCAAGTTTTGGCATCGATTGAGATTGCCTTGCCAAATGCAAACGAAGTCAAATCGCCCAAAACTGAGAGACATTATTGTAGACCTCAAAAAAAAGATCCCGTAGCACCTAAAAATTTGTTGATAGCTCTCATGAGGTCTAAGATATGAGCCCCAGAAGATCACTGCCCAATCATGCTTAGTGCACCTTGGGGTCACTTGGGTCGAGCGTGGTCGCGAGCATTTTCATGAATCTATGGGTAGAATGGGGTTGTCACTGGTGTTTACCCGGCCAACCAGAGCTGATGGAGTAGATGGTTCGATGGCAGGTCAGATGGTTTGAAAGATACACTGCTGAGCCACTTTCAACTGACTCTCATTGCAAGCTTTGGCATCGACTGAGATCACCTTGCCAAATACAAATGAAGTCGAATTGCCCAAAACTGAGAGAGGTTATTGTAGATCTTGAAAACATGATCCCTTAACACCTAACAGTTTGTCAATACCTCTCACGAGGTCTGAGATACAAGCCGCTTTCAACTGACTATTAGTGGTATGTTTGAAATTTGAACTGTGAAATTAATCATGATTAAGCTTGTTAAATTTGATAAAAAATAATATCCTTAAAGCATTACAAACAACAATCAAACATGTAAGAATTCAAACCATGCAAATGACATAAGTATATGACATGTAAGATCTCTTCTTGGCACTATTGGCCACCCATACATGATTTTGGTCATAAGTCCTTATGAAGATTTTTAGGACATTTAACTTTTAAATCAAATTGATTGTTACAAATTGCCATTATAGGCTTCAAAAGATCTCAATTAACCATTAAGGATCCTTTTGTCCTTCTATCTCTAATTGGATCCATGGTGACCATAGGCATCTTCATAGGTGCTCCTGCACAAGTTACATTCCACATACAAAACCAAGTTTATTGACTCAAAATACAATCTAAGAAAGGTCAAATTAATGTATTGAAATTAAGCTTAACAAACTTAGAAAATAATGCACTAAGTTAACTTATTACCTAGTCAAGTGTTCCTGAAGGGTCATCTCTTTGCTTCAGGGTCTCCAATAGTGCTTCATGATCAGCAGTAGTAATAGTCCAAAGTTCTTTTGTCTTTGGTCTTCCTTGATGCTTTGACAACTTGACATTTGTTGCTATAACAAGGTGTGAATACATAAGAATATTTTTGTGCTTCTCATAGTCTTCAAATGCGGGAACTCCATTCTTTCTAATCATGTATGTTCGCAGCCATGTTCCCACAACAACAATTGAACCAGTAGGATATGTGAACCCATCACCATCTGTCTTCGGTTGTACAAGCTTTTGTTTACGTTGTACACAATGTGCTAACCAATAATCTGACCTCTCATCATTCCCCTGCAGTGCAACCAATGCAAAAACATCTCCTGGCTTCAAAAGATCTAAAAGATGGTCATAGTCAACTAAAGTGTCCATGTCATCATTTCTTATAGAGAGTGTCAAAGATAAAGGAGTCAGATACTGTGGAACCCATGTATCCACCCACTCACTTGACTCGCAATGATCCCAATCATACTGAAAACACATGGGGCAAAAACAAGCCAACTCTCATGTCCAAATGGTCCATGTACTACTATTGGAGCTTTGGAATGAATGCATTTTTGAAGAGTCTTTCACTGTTTGACAATCCAATCTATCTCCTATAGTTTCGTCCTCAACCAACAAAAAGAATCTACGCACTGTAGAATCAAGAGTCCCCCCCTGTGACAATGCTAAAGTACACCAATCAACAATAGAATGAGCATCAAGAAGTATAGCACCTAAAATCCTCAATTGCTCCTTAACTAGAGCTCTCTTGACACACGCACCTGCTCCGTCATGCTCCCCTTTCCCATGCCCTGACTCAAAAAAACTCCAAATATGAGGTACACCTCTCTCCACATGCATTCTACACAACCAATAAAACATTCTGGCATTCTTAAATTGACTAGTGCAATAATCTGACCAAATGAGATGCCTATCCATAGCAATACCATTTTCCTGCAAGAAGTCAAAATAGTTCTGGAAATAATGTTGAACAAACTCATGAGAGTGAGACATGTCGTCGCTCATATAAAAATGGTACTCTCTGATTATCTTTCACTCATCTTTTGTGCTATCAGGGGAATGTCTATATGTGATGTGTACAAAAAATAGCAACTTGAATCGAATTGTAATATTGAGCTTGAGTCTCATTTTGGGGCTGCAATGTATAGTTCTCCGCAAAGTCTACAATGGATATAATAGTTCCAATGGGGAAAGTGTCCTTACATGTCCTAAATTGTTGATCCAACCATTGAGACCTATGACTATGCCTTGCATACTTGTAAAAAAGATTTTTCTTCAAATCTGAGATAAAATCAGCAACATTGTATTCTTTTGCAACTAACTCACATCTAGAGCCTTCACCTCCACTCTTCAATGTATATTTCACTATTTCTTATACCTTTTTTTGGACGAGTGTCTTTCCAAAATTGTGTTCCAAACCCTCATGAAAACATGTTCTAAACTTAGACAAGCCACCACATTCTGAGCACTTGGCATTTAAGCAATTTTTTTTATAAAATAAACAACCATCATCTCTATGACATAAAAATTGATCTAGCAAGTCTCTTGATGATTTCGGAAGACCACTTGCACCAAAATCCTCTAGCATTTCATTAGTATGTAATTTAGAACGAATGGACTGTAATAATTCATGATGCATTGAAAACTCAACATGATATTTGCAACAACATGTATTTCAAATCTTAAGGGGTACACAATAAAATGGCTTCACGGATTCAAAAGACCTTTGTGATATTTTCAATGTTGGATGTGTCTCACAAAATTTTTTATACAACATTGTTTGACTTACCTCCACATAATGTTTAGGATGTGGAGTGCAGTCTCGATTGCCAACTCTCAACTTCAAGACATCCTTCACATTTGGTGACACTCTTGAGTTAGCATGCCAAAATTGTTGAATTTCATCCTTGACAAGTCTGTTAGCTTCTTATCAAAACGTGGAAGTCTCCCACCATAAGCCCATGTATCAATTTGAAGTGGATCATCAAGTCTTTCTCTTCTTGTAACTACTCTACCCAAAGTTTTACGGTCTATATTGAAGTCAACACAAGTTTGTCTCATCAAACGAGCCTTTCTCAACTGATGACTTACTAAGGAGGTTGTAATAACCCTCCGAGCAACTCTCTTGTCTTTTTCTCTACTAGTCTTCCCAATGTTATTGAGAGCATTGAAAATATTTTTCACAACAATGGCATTTCTCTCCATTGTTTTGTTCACACGAATCTTCAATTTCACAAGCATAGGTCTCATCTTTTGCATCTTTAACAACTACACAAAAATTTGACATTTCTCAACCAATGTCTTGTTTTGAAAAAATTGATCATAAAGTCTTGAAGCCCACAACCTGACAGTTCTATGTGACCTCTTTCCTTCCCAATTATTCATAATGTTCTCCTCAATTTCAATTAACCATTTAGGTGTTTTTGAAAGCCTTGAATTTGAAGATTGATTATCTTTATTACAAGGGACTTCATTTCGCATATAATTTGGAGATGTATAACATTCATGTCATTCTTGTGCAACATTTTCATTCCCAAAGTCTACATTTTCAATCTCCATCTGTGCATTTTCAAATTGAACATCCTCTTCACTTACAACTACATTTACGGGGTCACCTTGATTAATGGTTAACATACCTTCTCTCCTTCTTTGGTGATTTTCCTTATCTTTTTCCCTATATGCCTGAATTTCATCATCTATCAGTTTCCTCTTACATTTAGCCTTTCGATGACTGGTGCTTCCCATGGTGAAACCACAAGTCGACAAAAATCAAACAATGGGCCCCAAATCACATTTTTTGTTTTGCAATGCATGAAAAAAGTATAAAATCCCATGATTTTCTGCTCTGTGGGGACAGGGAATATTTTTGTCAAATATTGCCTCGCAAAAATTGGGTACCCAAAAATATCAGGTACCCGATATTCCCTGACTGTTCAAAAAATGATGGGAGCAAATGAAAACAATTGAACTTTTACATATATTTATGTATATAATATATATAAAAAGAGGCATATGATATATATAATGTATATTATATATGTACTAATGTCGTCGGCTAAATCTTTGTATTAAATGTGCCTTTTATAGGCGTCATTAACCCTAGCTATGCAAAAATGGATGCTTTGAAGAATAGTTCACTAGAGGCAGAGAGAGACTCCCTAGGGGTCCTAACGCGTGATAAGGGGTCATGGGGACTCCCCAGGGGTCATGATGTGTCTTAAGGGGTCATGATGACTCCCTAGGGGTACTAGTATGCTTTATCACATGTTAGGACACCTAGGGATTCCCTGTGACCCCTTTTGACACATTGGAATGCTCAAGTGTGTCATAAGGGGTCCTTTTTAATCCCTAGGGTTCCTAACGTGTGATAAAGCATACTAGGACCCCTAGGGAGTCATCGTGACCCCTTAAGACACACTTGAGCATTCTAATGTGTCAAAAGGGGTCACAATGACTCCCTAGGGGTCCTAGTATGCCTTATCACATGTTAGGACCTCTAGGGAGTCCCTGTGACCCCTTTTGACACATTGAAATGCTCAAGTGTGTCTTAAAGGGTCCTACGACCCCTTATGACACACTAGAGCATTCCAATGTGTCAAAAGAGGTCATGATGATTCCCTAAGGGTCTTGGTATGCTTTATCATGTATTAGGACCCCTTAAGGCACACTTGAGCATTCCAATGTGTCAAAAGGGGTCACACGGACTCCCTAGGTGTCCTAACATGTGATAAAGCATACTAGGACCCCTAAGGAGTCCCTGTGACCCCTTTTCACACATTGGAATGCTCAAGTGTGTCTTAATGGGTCCTACGACCCCTTACGGCACACTTGAGCATTCCAATGTGTCAAAAGGGGTCACAGGGACTCCCTAGTTGTCCTAGGACCCCTAGGGAATCATCGTGACCCCTTTTGACACATTGGAATGCTCTAGTGTGTCATAAGGGGTCCTACGACCCCTTAAGACACACTAGAGCATTCCAATGTGTCAAAAGGGGTCATGGGAACTCCCTAGGTGTCCTAACACATGATAAAGTGTACTAGGACCCCTAGGGAATCATTGTGACCCTTTTTGACACATTGGAATGCTCTAGTGTGTCATAAGGGGTCGTAGGACCCCTTATGACACACTTGAGCATTCCAATGTGTCAAAAGGGGTCACGATGACTCCCTAGGGGTCCTAGTACACCTTATCACATGTTAGGAGCCCTTGGGAGTCAAAAGGACCCCTTAAGATACACTTGAGCATTTCAATGTGTCAAAAGGGGTTAGGGGGACCCCCTAGGGGTCCTAGTACGCGTTAGGACCCCTAGGGAGTCCCCCTGATCCCTTTTGACCCCTAGGGAGTCCTAATGAATTCCAAAGGGTCACGGTTCCATAGAAGTTGCATTTTGAACCCTAATGACCCCTTAACATGCCTACTGACCCCATTTCGACATGTGGTCTCCCGAGAGCTCCCCATGGACCCCTTTTGCGTTGTACTAGAAAAAAGTCATCCAAATTTGGTACATAGCTCTTCTGACATGTCTTAATGAATTTGAAAGGGTCACCATTCCATATAAGTTGCATTTAGAACCCTAATGACCCCTTAACATGCCTAGACACCATGATTCGACATGTGGTCTCCCGAGACCACCCCATGGACCCCTTTTGAGTTCTACTAGAAAAAAGTCATCCAAATTTGGTACGTAGGTCCTCTGACATGTCTTAATGCATTCCAAAGGGTCACCATTCCAGCAAAGTCACATTTGGAACCCTAATGACCCCTTAATAGGCCTACCGACCCTGATTCGACATGTGGTCTCCTCAGAGAACCCCATGGACTCTTGTTGAGTTCTACTAGGAAAAAGTCATACAAATTTGGTACATGGGTCCAATAACATGTCCTAATGTGTTCCAAAGGGTCACCATTCCATCCAAGTTGCATTTGTAACCCTAATGACCCCTTAACAGGCCTACCGACCTCAATTCGACACCTGGTCTCCTGAGACCACCCCATGGACCCCTTTTAAGTTCTACTTGGCAAAAGACATCCATATTTGGTACATAGGGTCATCGTTCCATCAAAGTTTCATTTCTAACCCTAATGACCCTTTGACAGGCCTACCGACCCCAATACGACATGAGGTATCCCGAGAGCACACCATGAACCCCTTTCGCATTCTACTAGGAAAAAGTCATCCAAATTTGGTACGTAGGTGCTCTGATATGTTCTAATGTGTTAGAAAGGGTCACCATTCCATTCAAGTTGCATTTAAAACCCTAATGACCCCTCAATAGGCCTACGGACCCCGTTTCTACATGTAGTCTCCTGAGAGCAGCCCATGGACCCATTTCGAGTTCTAATAGGAAAAAGTCATCCAAATTTGGTATGTAGGTCCTCTAACATGATGTAAAGCATTCCAAACGGTCACCATTCCATCAAAGTTGAATTTTGAACCCTATTGACCCCTTAACAGGCCTACCGACCCTGAGTCCCCGTGACCACTTTTCACACATTAGAATGCTCAAGTGTGTCTTAAGGGGTCCTACGACCCCTTAAGGAACACTTGAGTGTTCCAATGTGTCACAAGGGGTCACGGGGACTCCCAAGGGGTCCTAACGCATGATAAAGCATAATAGGACCCTTAGGGAGTCTCCGTGACCCCTTTTCACACATTGCAATGCTCAAGTGTGCCTCAAGGGGTCCTATGACCCCTTAAGGCACACTTGAGCATTCCAATGTGTGAAAAGGGATCACGGGGACTCCCTAGGTGTCCTAATGCATGATAAAGCATACTAGGACCCCTAGGGAATCATCGTGACCCCATTTGACACATTGGAATGCTCTAGTGTGTCATAAGGGGTCGTAGGACCCCTTAAGACACACTTGAGCATTCCAATGTGTCAAAAGGGGTTAGGGGGACTCCCTAGGGCTCCTAACACATGATAAAGCGTACTAGGACCCCTACGGAGTCATTGTGACCCCTTTTGACACATTGGAACATTCAAGTGTGTCTTAAGGGGTCCTACGACCCCTTAAGGAACACTTGAGCATTCCAATGTGTCAAAAGGGGTCACGGGGACTCCCTAGGTGTCCTAACGCATGATAAAGCATACTAGGACCCATAAGGAGTTCCCGTGACCCCTTTCCACACATTGGAACACTCAAGTGTGTCTTAAGGGGTCCTACAAACCCTTAAGCCACACTTGAGCATTCCAATGTGTCAAAAGGGGTCACGGGGACTCCCTAGGTGTCCTAACGCATGATAAAGTGTACTAGGATGCCTAGGGAGTCCCCGTGACACCTTTTGACACATTGGAATGCTCAAGTGTGTCTTAAGGGGTCGTAGGACCCCTTAAGAAACTCTTGAGTGTTGCAATGTGTGAAAAGGGGTCACATGGACTCCTTAGGGGTCTTGGTATGCTTTATCACGTCTTAGGACACCTAGGGAGTCCCCGTGACCCCTTTTGACACATTGGAATGCTCAAGTGTGCCTTAAGGGATTGTAGGACCCCTTAAGGCACACTTGAGAATTCCAATGTGTCAAAAGGGGTCACGAGGACTCCCTAGGTGTCCTAACATGTGATAAAGCGTACTAGGACACCTAAGGAGTCCCCGTGACCCCTTTTCACACATTGGAACACTCAAGTGTGTCTTAAGGGGTCCTACGACCCCTTAAGGCACACTTGAGTGTTCCAATGTGTCAAAAGGTGTCACGGGGACTCCCTAGGTGTTTTAACGCATGATAAAGCATACTAGGACCCCTAGGGAATCATCATGACCCCTTTTGACACATTGGAATGCTCTAGTGTGTCATAAGGGGACGTAGGAACCCTTGAGACACATTTGAACATTCCAATGTCTCAAAAGGGGTCACAGGGACTCCCTAGGGGTCCTAACACGTGATAAAGCATACTAGGACCCCTAGGGAGTCACCATGACCCCTTTTGACACATTGCAACGCTCAAGTGTGTCTTAAGGGGTCCTTTGACCCCTTAAGACACACTTGAGCATTGGAATGTGTCAAAAGGGGTCACGGGGCCTCTGTAGGGGTCCTAGTATGCTTTATCACATGTTAGGACCCCTAGGGACTCCCCGTGACCCCTTTTGACACATCAAAATGCTCAAGTGTGCCTTAAGGGGTCCTACGACCCCTTAAGGCACACTTGAGCATTCTAATCTGTCAAAAGGGGTCACAGGGAATCCCTAGGCATCCTAACATGTGATAAAGCATACTAGGACCCCTAAGGAGTCCCCGTGACCCCTTTTCACACATTGGAACACTCAAGTGTGTCTTAAGCGGTCCTACAACCCCTTAAGGCACACTTGAGTATTCCAATGTGTCAAGAGGGGTCACGGGGACTCCCTAGGTGTCCTAACATGTGATAAAGCATATATGAACCCGTAAGGAGTCCCCGTGACCCCTTTTCACAAATTGGAATGCTCAAGTGTGTCTTAAGGGGTCCTACGACCCCTTAAGGCACACTTGAGCATTCCAATGTGTCAAAAGGGGTCACAAGGACTCCCTAGGTGTCCTAACATGTGATAAAGCATACTAGGACATCTAAGGGGTCCTTGTGACCCCTTTTCACACATTGGAAAGCTCAAGTGTGTGTTAAAGGGTCCTACGACCGCTCAAGGCACCCTTGAGCATTCTAATGTGTCAAAAGGTGTCAGGGGGACTCCTTAGGGGTCCTAATGTGTACTAGGACACCCAGGGAGTCCCCACGACCCCTTTTGATACATTGGAATGCTCAAGTGTCCCTTAATGGGTCATAAGACCCCTTAAGGCACACTTGAGCATTTCAATGTGTCAAAACGAGTCACGAGGACTCCCTAGGTGTCCTAACGCATGATAAAGCATACTAGGACCCCTAACGAGTTCCCATGACCCCTTTTCACACATTGGAACACTCAAGTGTGTCTCAAGGGGTTCTACGACCCCTTAAGGAACACTTGAGCCTTCCAATATGTCAAAAGGGGTCACGGGGACTCCCTAAGGGTCCTAATGCATGATAAAGCATACTAGGACCCCTAGGGAATTCCCATGACCCTTTTTGACATATTAGAATGCTCAAGTGTGCCTTAAGGGATCGCAGGACCCCTTAAGACACACTTGGATGTTCCAATGTGTGAAAAGGGGTCACGGGGACTCCTTAGGGGTCCTAGTACGCTTGATCACATGTTAGGACACCTAGGGAGTCCCCCTGACCCCTTTTGACACATTGGAATGCTCAAGTCTGCCTTAAAGGATCGTAGGACCCCTTAAGGCACACTTGAGCATTCCAATGTGTCAAAAGGCATCACAGGGACTCCCTAGGTGTCCTAACACGTGATAAAGTGTACTAGGACTCCTAAGGAGTCCCCGTGACCCCTTTTCACACATTGGAATGCTCAAGTGTGTCTTAAGGGGTCCTACGATCCCTTAAGGCACACTTGAGTGTTCCAATGTGTCAAAAGGGGTAATGGGGACTCCCTAGGTGTCCTAACGTGTGATAAAGCATACACTGGACCCCTAGGGAATCATTGTGACCCCTTTTGACACATTGGAATGCTTTAGTGTGTCATAAGGGGTCATAGGACCCCTTAAGACACACTTCAGCATTCCAATGTGTCAAAAGGGGTCACCGAGACTCCCAAGGGGTCCTAACGCATGACAAAGCATACTAGGACACCTAGGGAGTCATCGTGACCCCTTTTCACACATTACAATGCTCAAGTGTGTCTTAAGGGGTCCTTTGACCCCTTAAGACACACTTGAGCATTGCAATATGTCGAAAGTAGTCACGGGGACTCCTTAGGGGTCCTAGTACACTTTATCACATGTTAGGACCCCTAGGGAATCCCCGTGACACCTTTTGACATATTGGAATGCTCAAGTGTGCCTTAAGGGGTCGTAGGACCCCTTAAGGCACACTTGAGCGTTCCAATGTGTCAAAAGGGGTCACCGGGACTCTCTAGGTGTCCTAATGCATGATAAAGCATACTAGGACCCCTAAGGAGTCCCCGTGACCCCTTTTCACACATTGGAACACTCAAGTGTGGCTTAAGCAGTCCTACGACCCCTTAAGGAACATTTGAGCATTACAATGTGTCAAAAGGGGTCATGGGGACTCCCCAGGTGTCCTAACATGTGATAAAGTGTACTAGGACCTGTAAGGAGTCCCCGTGACCCCTTTTCACACATTGGAACACTCAAGTGTGTCTTAAGGGGTCCTACGACCCCTTAAGGCACACTTGAGCGTTCTAATGTGTCAAAAGGGTTCACGGGGACTCCCTAGGTGTCCTAACATGTGATAAAGTGTACTAGGACCCCTAAGGAGTCCCTGTGACCCCTTTTCACACATTGGAATGCTCAAGTGTGTCTTAAGGGGTCCTACCACCCCTTAAGGAACACTTGAGAATTCCAATGTGTCAAAAGGGGTCACGGGGACTCCCTAGGAATCCTAACACATCATAAAGTGTACTAGGACCCCTAGGGAGTCATTCTGACCCCTTTTGACACATTGCAAAGCTCAAGTGTGTCTTTAGGGGTCCTTCAACCCCTTAAGACACACTTGAGCATTGCCATGTGTCAAAAGGGGTCACGGGGACTCGTTAGGTGTCCTAGTACACTTTATCATGTGTTAGGACATCTAGGGAGTCCCCGTGACTACTTTTGACAAATTGGAATGCTCAAGTGTGCCTTAAGGGATCGTAGGACCCCTTAAGGAACACTTGAGCATTCTAATGTGTCAAAAGGGGTCACGGGGACTCCCTAGGTGTCCTAACACATGATAAAGCATACTAGGACCCCTAAGGAGTCCCCGTGATCCCATTTCACACATTGGAATGCTCAAGTGTGTCATAAGGGGTCCTACGACCCCTTAAGGCACACTTGAGCTTTCCAATGTGTCAAAAGGGGTCACAGGGACTACCTAGGTGTCCTAACGTGTGATAAAGCATAGTAGGACCCCTAGGGAATCATCGTGACCCCTTTTGACACATTGAAATGCTCTAGTGTGTCATAAGGTGACGTAGGACCCCTTAAGACACACTGCAGCATTCCAATGTGTCAAAAGGGGTCACAGGGACTCCCTAGGGGTCCTAACATGTGATAAAACGTACTAGGACCCCTAAGGAGTCCCTGTGACCCCTTTTCACACATTGGAACACTCAAGTGTGTCTTAAGGGGTCCTACAACCCCTTAAGGCACACTTGAGTGTTCCAATGTGTCAAAAGGGGTCTCGAGGACTCCCTATGTGTCCTAACGCATGATAAAGTGCACACAGACCCCGAAGGAGTCCTTGTGACCCCTTTTCACACATTGGAATGCTCAAGTGTGTCTTAAGGGGTCCTACAACCCCTTAAGGCACACTTGAGCATTCCAATGTGTCAAAAGGCTTCATGAGGACTCCCTAGGTGTCCTAACGCATGATAAAGCATACTAGGACCCCTAAAGAGTCCGCGTGACCCCTTTTCACACATTGGAACGCTCAAGTGTGTCTTAAAGGGTCCTACGACCTGTTAAGGCACCCTTTAACATTCCAATGTGTCAAAAGGTGTCCAAGCGACTCCTTAGGGGTCCTAACACATACTAGGACACCCAGGGAGTCCCCATGATCCCTTTTGATACATTCGAATGCTCAAGTGTGACTTAAGCGGTCGTACGACCTCTTAAGGTACACTTGAGTGTTCCAATGTGTCAAAAGGGGTCACGGGGACTCCCTAGATGTCCTAATGCATGATAAAGTGTACTAGGACACATAAGGAGTCCCTGTGAACCCTTTTCACACATTGGAATGCTCAAGTGTGTCTTAAGGGGTCCTACGACCCCTTAAGGAAAACTTGAGTATTCCAATGTGTCAAAAGGGGTCACGGGGAATCCCTAGGTGTCTTAACGCATGATAAAGCATACTAGGACCCCTAGGGATTCCCCGTGACCCTTTTTGACACATTGGAACACTCAAGTGTGGCTTAAGGGATCGTAGGACCCCTTAAGATAGACTTGAGTGTTCCAATGTGTGAAAAGTGGTCACGGGGACTCCTTAGGGGTCCTATTACACTTTATCACATGTTAGGACACCTAGGGAGTCCCCGTGACCCCTTTAGACACATTGGAATGCTCAAGTGTGCCTTAAGGGATTGTAGGACCCGTTAAGGTAGACTTGAGCATTCAAATGTGTCAAAAGGGGTCACGGGGACTCCCTAAGTGTCCTAACACGTGATAAAGTGTACTAGGACCCCTAAGGAGTCCCCGTGACCCCTTTTCACACATTTGAATGCTCAAGTGTGTCTTAAGGGGTCCTACGACCCCTTAAGGCACACTTGAGCATTCCAATGTGTCAAAAAGCGTCATGGGGACTCCCTAGGTATCCTAACACATGATAAAGTGTACTAGGAAACCTAGGGAATCATTGTGACCCCTTTTGACACATTGGAATGCTCTAGTGTGTCATCAGGGGTCGTAGGACACCTAGGGAGTCATCGTGACCCCTTTTGACACATTGCAACACTCAAGTGTGTCTTAAGGGGTCTTTCGACCCCTTAAGACACACTTGAGCATTGCAATGTGTCAAAAGGGGTCACGGGGACTCCTTAGGGGTCCTAGTATGCTTTATCACATGTTAGGACCCCTAGGGATTCCCCGTGACTCCTTTTGACACATTGGAATGCTCAAGTGTGCCTTAAGGGGTCCTACGACCCATTAAGGCACACTTGAGCATTCCAATGTGTCAAAAGGGGTCAAGGGGACTCCCTAGGTTTCCTAACACATGATAAAGTGTACTAGGACCCCTAAGGAGTCCTCGTGACCCATTTTCAGACATTGGAACACTCAAGTGTGTCTTAAGGGGTCCTACGACCCCTTAAGGCACACTTGAGCATTCCAATGTGTCAAAAGGGGTCACGGAAACTCCCTAGGTGTTCTAACGCATGATATAGTGTACTAGGACCCCTAAGGAGTCCCCTTGACCCCTTTTCACACATTGGAACACTCAAGTGTGTCTTAAGGGGTCCTATGACCCCTTAAGGGGAACTTGAGCATTCCAATGTGTCAAAAGGGTTCACGGGGACTCCCTAGGTGTCCTAACATGTGATAAAGTGTACTAGGACCCCTAAGGAGTCCTCGTGACCCCTTTTCACACTTTGGAATGCTCAAGTCTGTCTTAAGGGGTCCTACGACCCCTTAAGGAACACTTGAGCATTCCAATGATTTAAAAGGGGTCACAAGGACTCCCTAGGGGTCCTAACCTGTGATAAAGCGTACTAGGAAACCTAGGGAGTCATCGTGACCCCTTTTGACACATTGTAATGCTCAAATGTGTCTTAAGGGGTCCTTTGACCCCTTAAGACACACTTGAGCATTACAATGTGTCAAAAGGGGTCACGGGGACTCCTTACGGATCCTAGTACACTTTATCACGTGTTAGGACACCTAGGGAGTCCCCATGACCCCTTTTGAGAAATTAGAATGCTCAAGTGTGCCTAAAGGGATCGTAGGACACTTTAAGGCACACTTGAGTGTTCCAATGTGTCAAAAGGGGTCACAACGACTCCCTAGGTGTCCTAACACATGGTAAAGTGTACTAGGACCCCTAAGGATTCCCCATGACCCCTTTTCACACATTGGAATGCTCAAGTGTGTCTTAATTGGTCCTACGACCCCTTAAGGCACACTTGAGCTTTCCAATGTGTCAAAAGGGGTCACGGGGACTCCCTAGGTGTCCTAATGCGTGATAAAGTGCACTAGGACCCCTAGGGAATCATCGTGACCCCTTTTGACACATTGGAATGCTCTGGTGTGTCATAAGTGGTTATACAACCCGTTAAGACACACTTCAGCATTCCAATGTGTCAAAAAGTGTCATAGGGACTCCCTAGGGGTCCTAACGCATGATAAAGCATACTAGGACTCCTAGGGAGTCATCGTGACCGCTTTTGACACATTGCAATGCTCAAGTGTGTCTTAAGGGGTACTTCGACCCCTTAAGGCACACTTGAGAGTTCCAATGTGTCAAAAGGGGTCACAGGGACTCCCTAGGTGACCTAACGCATGATAAAGCATACTAGGACCCGTAAGGAGTACCCATGACCCCTTTTCACACATTGGAACACTCAAGTGTGTCATAAGCGGTCCTACGACCCCTTACGGCACACTTGAGCATTCCAATGTGTCAAAAGGGGTCACGAGGACTCCCTAGGTGTCCTAACGTGTGACAAAGTGTACTAGGACCCCTAAGGAGTCCCTGTGACCCCTTTTCACACATTGGAATGCTCAAGTGTGTCTTAAGGGGTCCTACGACCCCTTAAGGAACACTTGAGAATTCCAATGTGTCAAAAGGGGTCATGGGGGCTCCCTAGAATCCTAACGCGTGATAAAGCGTACTAGGATGCCTAGGGAGTCATCGTGACCCCTTTTGACACATTGCAAAGCTCAAGTGTGTCTTAAGGGGTCCTTCAACCCCTTAAGACACACTTGAGCATTGCAATGTGACAAAAGGGGTCATAGGGACTTGTTAGGGGTCCTAGTACGCTTTATCACATGTTAGGAAACCTAGGGAGTCCTTGTGACCCCTTTTGACAAATTAGAATGCTCAAGTGTGCTTTAAGGGATCGTTGGACCCCTTAAGGAACACTTGAGCATTCTAATGTGTCAAAAGGGGTCACGAGGACTCCCTAGGTGTCCTAACATGTGATAAAGCATCCTAGGACCCCTGAGGAGTCCCCATCATCCCTTTTCACACATTGGAATGCTCAAGTGTGTCTTAAGGGGTCCTTCGACCCCTTAAGGCACACTTGAGCTTTCCAATGTGTCAAAAGGGGTCACGGGGACTCCCTAGGTGTCCTAACACATGATAAAGCATACTAGGACCCTTAGGGAATCATCATGACCACTTTTGACACATTGAAATGCTCTAGTATGTCATAAGGTGACGTAGGACCATTTAAGACACACTCCAACATTCCAATGTGTCAAAAGGGGTCACAGGGACTCCCTAGGGGTCCTAATGTGTGATAAAGCGTACTAGGACCCCTAAGGAGTCCCCGTGACCCCTTTTCATAGATTGGAACACTCAAGTGTGTCTTAAGGGGTCCTACAACCCCTTAAGGCACACTTGAGCATTCCAATGTGTCAAAAGGGGTCTCGAGGACTCCCTAGGTGTCCTAACACGTAATAAAGCATACACGAACCCCTAAGGAGTCCCCATGACCCCTTTTCACAAATTAGAATGGTCAAGTGTGTCTTAAGGGGTCCTACGACCCCTTAAGGCACACTTGAGTATTCCAATGTGTCAGAAGGCTTCACAGGGACTCCCTAGGTGTCCTAACGCGTGATAAAGCATAGTAGGACCCCTAAGGAGTCCCCGTGACCCCTTTTCACACATTGGAATGCTCAAGTGTGTCTTAAAGGGTCCTACGACCCCTTAAGGCACCCTTGAGCATTCCAATGTGTCAAAAGGGGTCAAGGTGACTACTTAGGTGTCCTAACGCATACTAGGACACCCAAGGAGTATCCATGATCCCTTTGTATACATTAGAATGCTCAAGTTTTCCTTAAGGGGTCGTAGGACCCCTTAAGGCACACTTGAGCTTTCCAATGTGTCAAAAGGGGTTACGGGGACTCCCTAGGTGTCCTAACACATGATAAAGCATACTAGGAACGTAAGGAGTCCCTGTGAACCCTTTTCACACATTGGAATGCTCAAGTGTGTCTTAAGGGGTCCTACGACCCCTTAAGGAACACTTGAGTGTTCCAATGTGTCAAAAGGGGTCACGGGGACTCCCTAGGTATCCTAACGCATGATAAAGCATATTAGGACCCCTAGGGATTCCTCGTGACCTATTTTGACACATTAGAAAACTCAAGTGTGCCTCAAGGGGTCGTAGGACCCCTTAAGACACACTTGAGTGTTCCAATGTGTGAAAAGGGGTCACGAGGACTCCTTAGGGGTCCTATTATGCTTTATCACATTATAGGACACCTAGGGAGTCCCTGTGACACCTTTTGACACATTGGAATGCTCAAGTGTGCCTTAAGGGATTGTAGGACCCCTTAAGGCACACTTGAGCATTCCAATGTGTCAAAAGGGGTCACGAGGACTCCCTAGGTGTCCTAACACATGATAAAGCATACTAGGACCCCTAACGAGTCCTCATGACCCCTTTTCACACATTGGAATGCTCAAGTGTGTCTTAAGGGGTCCTACAACCCCTTAAGGCACACTTTAGCATTCCAATGTGTCAAAAGGGGTCACGGGGACTCCCTAGGTGTCCTAACACGTGATAAAGCATACTAGGACCCCTAGGGAATCATCGTGACCCCTTTTGACACATTGGAATGCTCTAGTGTGTCATAAGGGGTCGTAGGACCCCTAGGGAGTCATCGTGACCCCTTTTGACACATTGCAACACTCAAGTGTGTCTTAAGGGGTCGTTCGACCCCTTAAGACACACTTGAGCATTGCAATGTGCCAAAAGGGGTCACGGGGAGCCCTTATGGGTCCTAGTACGCTTTATCACATGTTAGGACCCCTAGGGAGTCCCTGTGACTCCTTTTGACACATTGGAATGCTCAAGTGTGCCTTAAGGGGTCCTACGACCCCTTAAGGCACACTTGAGCATTCCAATGTGTCAAAAGGGGTCACGGGGATTCCCTAGGTTTCCTAACGCATGATAAAGCATACTAGGACCCCTAAGGATTCCCCATGACCCATTTTCACACATTGGAACACTCAAGTGTGTCTTAAGGTGTCCGATGACCCATTAAGGCACACTTGAGCCTTCCAATGTGTCAAAAGGGTTCACGGGGACTCCCTAGGTGTCCTAATGCATGATAAAGAGTACTAGGACCCCTAAGGAGTCCCCATGACCCCTTTTCACACTTTGGAATGCTCAAGTGTGTCTTAAGGGGTCCTACAACCCCTTAAGTAACACTTGAGTGTTCCAATGATTCAAAAGGGGTCACGGGGACTCCCTAGGGGTCCTAACGCGTGATAAAGCGTACTAGGAAACCTAGGGAGTCATCGTGACCCCTTTTGACACATTACAATCCTCAAATGTGTCTTAAGGGGTCCTTCGACCCCTTAAGACACATGTGAGCATTGCAATGTGTCAAAAGGGGTCACAGGGACTGCTTAGGGGTCCTAGTACACTTTATCACGTGTTAGGACACCTAGGGAGTTTCCGTGACCCCTTTTGAGAAATTGGAATGCTCAGGTGTGCCTAAAAGGATCGTAAGACCCCTTAAGGCACACTTGAGCATTCCAATGTGTCAAAAGGGGTCACGGGGACTCCCTAGGTGTCCTAACATGTGATAAAGTGTACTAGGACCCCTAAGGAGTCCTCGTGACCCTTTTTCACACATTGGAACGCTCAAGTGTGTCTTAATTGGTCCTACAACCCCTTAAGGCACACTTGAGCTTTCCAATGTGTCAAAAGGGGTCATGGGGACTCCCTAGGTGTCCTATCATGTGATAAAGTGTACTAGGACCCCTAGGGAATCATCATGACCCCTTTTGACACATTGGAATGCTCTGGTGTGTCAGAAGTGGTCGTAGGACCCCTTAAGACACACTTCAGCATTCCAATGTGTCAAAAGGCATCATAGGGATTCCCTAGGGGTCCTAACACATTATAAAGCATACTAGGACCCCTAGGGAGTCATCATTACCCCTTTTGACACATTGTAATGCTCAAGTGTGTCTTAAGTTTCCTTCGACCCCTTAAGACACACTTGAGCTTTGCAATGTGTCAAAAGGGGTCACGAGGACTCCTTAAGGGTCCTAGTATGCTTTATCACACATCAGGACACCTAGGGAGTCCCCATGACCCCTTTTGACACATTGGAATGCTCAAGTGTGCCTTAATGGGTCCTATGACACCTTAAGGCACACTTGAGCGTTCCAATGTGTCAAAAGGGGTCATGGGGACTCCCTAGGTGTCCTAACGCATGATAAAGCGTACTAGGACCCTGAAGGAGTCCCCGTGACCCATTTTCACACATTGGAACACTCAAGTGTGTCTTAAGGGGTCCTACGACCCCTTAAGGCACACTTGAGCATTCCAATGTGTCAAAAGGGGTCACGGGGACTCCCTAGGTGTCCTAATGCATGATAAAGCATACTAGGACCCCTAAGTAGTCCCTGTGACCCCTTTCGACACATTGGAACACTCAAGTGACTCTTATGGGGTCCTACAACCCCTTAAGGCATACTTGAGCATCTCAATGTGTCAAAAGGGGACAGGGGGACTCCCTAGGTGTCCTAACACGTGATAAAGCATACTAGGACCTCTAAGGAGTCCCCATGACCCCTTTTCACACAGTGGAATTCTCAAATGTGTCTTGAGGGGTCCTATGACCCCTTAAGGAACCCTTGAGCATTCCAATGTGTCAAAAGTGGTCAAGGGGACTCGTTAGGGTTCCTAACGCGTACTAGGACACCCAGGGAGTCCCAGTGACCCCTTTTGATACATTGGAACACTCAAGTGTACCTTAAGGGGTCGTAGGACCCCTTAAGGCACACTTGAGTATTCCAATGTTTCAAAAGGGGTCATGGGGAGTCCCTAGGTGTCCAAACGCGTACGCTTTATCACGCGTTAGGACACCTAGGGAGTCCCCATGATGCCTTTTGACACATTGGAACACCCAAGTGTGCCCTAAGGAGTCCTACGACCCCTTAAGTCACACTTGAGCATTCTAATTTGTCAAAAGAGGTCAGGAGGACTCCCTAAGGGTCCTAACGTGTACTAGGACACCTAGGGAGTTTCCATGACCCCTTTTGACACATTGGAATGCTCTAGTGTGTCTTAAGGGGTCTTTCGACCCCTTAGACACACTTGAGCATTGCAATGTGTCAAAAAGGGGTCACGGGGACTCCTTAGGGGTCCTAGTATGCTTTGTCACATGTTTGGACACCTAGGGAGTCCTCTTGACCCTTTTTGACACATTGGAATGCTCAAGTGTGCCTTAAGGACCCCTTAAGGCACACTTGAGAGTTCCAATGTGTCAAAATGGGTCATTGGGACTCCCTAGGTGTCCAAACATGTGATAAAGCATACTAATACCCCTAAGCAGTCCCCGTGACCCCTTTTCACAGATTGGAATGCTCAAGTGTGTCTTAAGGTGTCCTACGACCCCTTAAGGCACACTTGAGCATTCCAATGTGTTAAAAGGGGTCACGGGGACTCCCTAGGTGTCCTAATGCATGATAAAGTGTTCTAGGACTCCTAAGGAGTCCCCATGACCCCTTTTCACACATTGGAACACTCAAGTGTTTCTTAAGGGGTCCTACAACCCCAAAAGGAACCCTTGAGCATTCTAATGCATCAAAAGGGGTCAGGGGGACTCCTTAGGGTTCCTAACACGTACTAGGACACCCAGGGAGTCCTTGTGACCCCTTTTGACACATTGGAATGCTCAAGTGTGCCTTAAGGGGTTGTAGGACCCCTTAAGGCACACTTGAGCATTCCAATGTGTCAAAATGGGTCACGGGGACTCCTTAGGGGTCCTATTACGCTTTATCACATGTTAGGACACCTAGGGAGTCCCCGTGACCCCTTTTGACACATTGAAATCCTCAAGTGTGCCTTAAGAGGTCGTATGACCCCTTAAGGTACACTTGAGTGTTCCAATGTGTCAAAATGGGTCATGGGGACTCCCTAAGGGTCCTAACGTGTACTAGGACACCTAGGGAGTCCCTATGACCCCTTTTGACACATTTGAATGCTCTAGTGTGTCTTAAGGGGTCCTACGACGCCTTAAGACACACTAGAGCATTGCAATGTGTCAAAAGGGATCATGATGACTCCCTAGGGGTCCTAGTATGCCTTATCATGTGTTAGGAACCCTAGGGAGTCAAAAGGACCCCTTAAGACTCACTCGAGTGTTCCAATGTGTCAAAAGGGCTCACAAGGACTCCCTAGGGGTCCTAGTACATGTTAGGACCCCTAGGGAGTCCCGCTGATCCCTTTTGACACATTGGAATTCTCAAGTGTGCCTTAAGGGGTCGTAGGACCCCTTAAGGTACACTTGAGTGTTCCAATGTGTCAAAAGGGGTCAGGGGGACTCCCTAGGTGTCTGAACGCGTGATAAAGTATACTAGGACCCCTAAGGAGTCCTTGTGACCCCTATTGACACATTGGAAAGCTCAAGTGTGTCTTAAGGGGTCTTACGACCCCTTAATGCATACTTGAGCATTCGAATGTGTCAAAAGGGGTCGGGGGACTCCCTAAGTGTCCTAACGCGTATTAGGATACCTAGGGAGTCCCCGTGACCTCTTTTGACACATTGGTATAGTCAAGTGTGTCTTAAGGGGTCCTAAAAGCCCTTAAGACACACTAGAGCATTCCAATCTATCGAAAGGGGTCACGGGGACTCCCTAGGTGTCCTATTGCATGATAAAGCATACTAGGACCCCTAGGGAATCATCGTGACCCCTTTTGACACATTGGAATTCTCCAGTGTGTCATAAGGGGTCGGAGGACCCCTTAAGACACACTTGAGCATTCCAATGTGTCAAGAGGGGTCACTGGGACTCCTTAGGGGTCCTAACACGTGATAAAGTGTACTAGGACCCCTAGGGATTTATCATGACCCCTTTTGACACATTAGAACGCTGAAGTGTGTCTTATGGGATTTTAGGACCCCTTAAGACAAACTTGAGCATTCCAATGTGTCAAAAGGGGTCACAATGACTCCCTAGGGGTCCTCATATGAATTATCACGCATTAAGAACCCTAGGGAGTCAAAAGGACCCCTTAAGACACACTTGAGCGTTTCAATGTGTCAAAAGGGGTCACGGGGACTCCCTAGGGGTCCTAGTACATGTTAGGACCCCTAGGGAGTCCCCTTGACCCCTTTTGACCCCTAGGGAGTCCTAATGGATTCCAAAGGGTCATGGTTCCATTGAAGTTGCATTTTGAACCCTAATGACCCTTTAACATGCCTACTGACCCCATTTCGACATGTGGTCTCCCGAGAGCTCCCCATGGACTCCTTTTGCATTTTCCTAAGAAAAAGTCATCCAAATTTGGTACATAGGTCCTATGACATGTCTTAATGAATTTGAAAGGGTCACTGTTCCATAGAAGTTTCATTTAGAACCCTAATTTCCCCTTAACAGGCCTACACACCATGATTCGACATGTGGTCTCCCGAGACCACCCCATGGACCCCTTTTGAGTTCTACTAAAAAAAAGTCATCCAAATTTGGTATGTAGGTCCTCTGACATGTCCTAATGCATTTCAAAGGGTCACCATTGCATCAAAGTCACATTTGGAACCCTAATGACCCCTTAACAGGCTTACCGACCCTGATTCGACATGTGGTCTCCTCAGAGAACCCCATGGACCCTTTTTGAGTTTTACTAGGAAAAAGTCATACAAATTTGGTACATATGTCCTCTAACATGTCCTAATGTGTTCCAAAGGGTCACCATTCCATCCAAGTTGCATTTGTAACCCTAATGACCCCTTAACAGGCCTATCGACCTTGTTTCAACATGTGGTCTCCTAAGAGCATCCCATGGACCCCTTTCGAGTTCTACCAGGAAAAAGTCATCCAAATTTGGTATGTAGGTCCTATGACATGTCCTAATGCATTCCAAAGGGTCACCATTCCATCAAAGTTTTATTTGGAACCCTAATGACCCTTTAACAGGCCTACCGACCCCATTTCGACACGTGGTCTCCTAAGAGCACACCATGGACCCCTTTTGAGTTTTACTTGGCAAAAGTCATGCAAATTTGGTACATAGGTCATATGACATATCCTAATGCATTCCAAAGGGTCACCGTTCCATCAAAGTTTCATTTGGAACCCTAATGACCTCTTAACAGGCCTACCGACCCCGATTTGACATGTGGTCTCCCGAGAGCACCCCATGGACCCCTTTCGAGTTCTACTAGGCAAAATTTATCCAAATTTGGTACATAGGTCATTTGATATGTCCTAATATGTTCCAAAGGATCACCATTCATTGAAAGTTTCATTTGGAACCCCGATGACCCCTTAAGTCACCTATCAACCCTAAATCGCACAATGGTCTCCCAAGAGCATCCCATGGACCCTTTTCGAGTTTGACTAATCAAAATTCATCTAAATTGTGGAGTTAGGTCCTTTGACATGTCCTAATGCATTCCAAATGGTCACCGTGCATCAAAGGTTGTCTCACGAGCCCTGATGACCCCTTAAGATGCCTAGCGACACTAATTGGACATGTGGTCTCCTGAGAGCACCCCATGGACCTTTTTCGAGTTCGACTAGGAAAAAGTTGTTAAAATTTGGTACATTGGTCCTTGGACATGCCCTATTGCCTTCCAAATGGTCATTGTACATCCGAAGTTGCCTCACAAACCTTAATTACCCCTTAAGATGTCTAGCGACCCCGATTCGACTTGTTGTCTCATGAGAGGATCTGTTATAACTTAAATTAAATATTAAAATAATATATAACATATTTGAAAAAATATAATATTTAATAGACTAAATATATAATATATATTATAAGATATATTAGATATTACATTTAATATATATTATCAAATATACAATATATTAATGTGCTATTCATTTTATATATTATATATATTAGACATTATATTATATACGTGCAACAATATTTTATATATATATATATATATATATAATGTAATATTTATATTATAATATAAAAATATTGCATTTAATATAAATCTGAACAGACTATATACTTAGGTCGTTTAAATTGATATTATCGAATATATAATATAAATAAATAATATATATAATATATATACTATATAATATAAAATATAAAACATAAAATATAAAACATAAATATAAAATATATAAATTATTGATTGTCAGGGTGAAAGAAAAAAACATCAAAATTAAAGGGAAATAAAAAAAGAGTGGGAGGGGGAAACTTTTCAAAATTCAAATTCAAACAAAATCGGGTACCCGAAAAAATTGGGTACCCAATTTTTTCGGGTACCCGATTAGGCTTGGTAATAGCTTTGGAAACCAAACCCCCATGGTCAACGCTGAAGGTGTGCAAAAAATGTGTTTTTTCTCTATTTTTCTTATATCGACACTTCGACCATTAGGTTGATGACTTTTTTTCCACCCGATTTTGATAAAATGAAAAGGGTTTCTTTGGATGATTGTCAGCTTTCCATCGATATAAGTGCTGTCAGATTTTGAATTCATTAAGTATTTATTAGTTATTTTCTAGTTCACTTACATCTAAAGTCCTGATTGACATACTGATGGAAAAATAGCTATAACTTTCAAACCGTATAACATTTTTGAAATTTGAAAGATGCGTCACATTCTATGCTTCGTCTAGGATACGAAAAAATTTAAAAAAATTGAATTATGATAAGTTTTCAATGACTAAAGGTGGTCAGACATGAGAGTTTTTAAATTCTGAAAGCATTGTAGAAAAAAAATCATAATTAATTATCTGTTTGGAATAAAAATACCAAAAAATATGGGTCACATCTAGGCATGAGTCAACTACTTATATATAGAATATTATAAAAAATATTATCATTTTCTTTTGATTAGGGTGGTCAGACATATACATACTTTTTATTTTTTTGCTGAAATGTTTGTAGTGCTGCATTGCAATCTATACTTTTTACCAATCATATTAATTTTTTTTCAAAAAAGGCTTAGTAGTTTAGAAGCTACATTCAATTTCCTACAAATTATGTTCTTACAACTTTTTGATATTAGGTAGATAACTAGTTCATTTTTTCACGTCAAGTTGACTAATCTTGAATTTCTGATTTTTCATTGCCACTTAAGGGCATAGTTTGGCCCCTCATGATCCTGCATATACCCCAATCTTTATGACTAGTTAGTTTAGGAACTTTGAAATATAATTCAAGTGTGCAAATTGGTATAATAGATTAATCAATATCTTGCCTAATATCGATAAATCTTTCCCTGAAAACTACAACTAATTCATTAAATGTTGCATGTCCTTTATCATAAATTTACGCCATCAATATAGCCAAAGTAACCTATCTTTGATTTATAACCTTGGGAGGTGGTTAATAAGTTATCTCTATGCATTGTAAAAACCATTTTTTGATGGCAGGGGAGTCAAACATTAAGCTCATCTGCCTCGCTGAAAGCAAGTTGTCTACTTTTAGAGGGACGATCAAATCTGGGAGATGGGATAAACTACTTCAAACTGATGATTTGGGTAGGAGAGCGGTGGAAAAGATTATGGGTGAGGATTCTTTCAATCATGAGTATGTTTATAGGGTCAATAGTGATATAGTAGGTATTTTTTCCTCTATCCTTCTCAGTGTTAAGATAACCAAAGATTGTTATCTCTATTGAGCCTTCTAAGGTTGTCATTAGTACCAAAGGTGTGTAAAGATATCGGTCGGTCACTTACAATGAGCTAATTAGTAACATAAAGCAGAACAGACTAGTCGGTAAAGCCTATACACCAAGCAAGAGATAGTTTACTGAGCACCAACAGACACTGACACCGATAGATAGTAAACACCAAGCATCGCGGTATACACCGATCAGTCTATATAGTGTTTACCGAGGATCACAAGAAATAACATAGTAATCAGGAATGGCACATTCTTCTATGCAAATAGTTACAATAGTTTGTAAAATGTTTTACCAAGATTGAGGAACATTTAATGTAATGATATTCATTAAATATAATGTATATCTTTTGTAATAGATGATCTAGGTTATTATTGTACATCATAGATCTTAGGGTTATGATTATAGTGAGTAACCTAATTGTGTTAAAGTGGCAAAAATAGAACACTATATATTTGTGTGTTCACATCATTTTTGGTGTGAGCTGATATATGAATCATGGAGCACTTGACACATTTGCCTATCTTCAAGTCTATCAGTTAACAGAGCAGAACCGAGTACAGTAGAATTCAAATTGAGCAAAATCAACAGAGGCTACTGAGTAGTTCAGAGTAGAGATTCATCAAAAGTAAGGTGATATTTTATCAGAGCTTATAGATCTGTATCAGACAATTGAGTGTCAAATAGAAGATAAATACCTATTGCTTTCTAACAATTGTAATAGAGTTTTTGGATAAAATCTCTTAACAAGGTAGACTTAACAGTCTTATGTAAATCTCTTAACTGAGTGCACACTTCATTAGTGTTGCTAAAATCCTATAACTAGGTAGATCTAGTTGATCTAACATGTCACTCCTAATAGGGTGAGATCACCAGAAGTGATCAAAACTTGTAGCCCTAACAGGCAAACCTTTTCTATCTGCAGTAGTGAATAATTTGTGGGTGTCATCCCCATCGCATTTTTTACCTTCTAACAAGGGTTTATGCGTTACCAAAATACTTGTGTCATGTGATTGTGTTATGGATTTCATGTTGTTTACTTACTTATGTTAAGTGGATAAATGATTAATGCAATTAGATTCAAGTTATAGTGGTTGGTTATCACTGTTTATAGTTTTAGATCTGAAAAGTTTACAAGTTTTTGAAGGCACTGATTCACCCCTCCCCTCTCAGTACCTATCTCTCCTAATTCCAACAATTGGTATCAAAGTGTAGTTCTCTTATTGAATAGTTTAACCACTGAAGGTTAAAGATCTAAGTCATGGAGAGATACAAGCTTGACAAGACTATTGAGAATTAGAAGATACAAATGCAAATGTTTGTGGAACAGTATAAGCAATTCAAGGAAGGACTGAAGAAATTATTGGATGAAAGGAAGAACCTAGCTAGACTACAGAATGAGATTGGTTATAATGAAGAACCTATTGATGACATACTCGAGCATATTGGATCTAGTTTTGGAAGCATCTCTGATGGATTTGAAAGCATAATCACTGATCTATCTGAAAAGAATCAATAGTTAACTAATCAAGTGAAAGCACTACAAATTGGTCAAGAATCTCAGATGGTGAGAACGGTAGAAACAATGAACAAAGAAAAACAGCCCAAGCAAGAAAGAAACCTGGCAATTGATGATCAAAAATAGATGAGTGAACAACTTCAAACTAAAGAAAGTGAGATAAAAAGACTCACTGACTGACATTTCCAAGTAACTAATTAAGTGATGACTATGAATCAAAAGGTAAACCGAATGAATGCAGAATTGTCAAGAAAAATAGAAGATGTTGCAAGACTCAGAGAAGAAAATGAGAAGCTGAGAAATGAAGTGAAAAATCAATAGCAACAAAATGAAATGAAGAAACTTGCTAAGGACAGCTCCAAGAAGATTGATGACTTCTTAACTAATCAGAGAAGATTTGGAAATAAAGCTGGTATAGGCTACACTGGTGAAGGAGAATCATCACAAGAAGATGAACAAATTAACATCAGTCAAAATCAGAAACCTAAAGTGTTGGCATGTTATCATTGTGGAAAACTGAGACATACATCTAATGTGTGTAGAAGCAAAGCACAAGGTAAACCTCCTATTACCCCTAAGTTTAATGGATATTGTTATTACTGTGGTAAGTTTGGACATCCTACTTATGAGTGTAGAGCTAACCAAAATGATCTTGCTAATAATACCACTATGGAGAAAATATGCTATACTTGTAACAAGCATGGACATACTACACGAGACTACAAGGCAAAAATGAAGCAAGTCTAGACACCTAAGGAGAAACCACAACGCAGACCATATCAACTGAAGAGACAAGGTAACTCTTATGTTTGAGATTATAATACATGGACTAACTGTGTTGTATGTGGTAGATATGGACACATTTCAACAAACTATTATAGAAAGAGTTAGATTGGACAATCAAGAAACTGGACAAACTCTGGGATGGCTTGTCTACACTACCATAAGGTTGGTCATTTAAGCAATCACTGCAGAGACCGAGCACCAGATGAATACCATATATTTGAAAGTGGATATACTATTGCTGATATCACAAAGTTAAGGAACACTATGTGGAAGAAGGCATCTAATGAGAATGCTGAGTCAAGTAATGTTGTCGGTGAAACCTCATCCACTGGATTGGGTGACATCGGTACCTCTACTTAAAGTGAAATAGGTATGTATGGGACTGATATTTCAAAAGATCACATTTTACATATAGTTCCTTATGCATAATGTTCTTATACCAAATAAGCATGAATAAAGATGCACTATGGTTTAGTTGTCATGAGCTAACAATGTTATACAGTCAGTAAAAGAGAGACTGAGAGTTGGTTACCCGTCAGTAATCACTATCTAAGGTTAACCAAGCATATGTATCAACCGATGAAGAAATCCTATGTTAATCAAGTGGATGAAAGTTTTAGTTGTCATTGAGCTGACAGTTGTTTCATACCAAAAGTTAGATGGAGCATTTATTACATAAAATTTTGAGCAGGAACATCGAAAGTCTATAAATACACAGGAACAGAGTTCATTTCTACATTGTAATTTTGAAGAGCAGAGAATTTAGAGAGAAGAGTTCGAGCTAAAATATTTTTTGAAGGATTCAAGGCTACGCTAGATCAAACTGACATCACTCTTCATGATACCAAGTAAGTTCATTTGCGATCAAACACTTCCTATCATGTTGCTTGCCGAAACCCTAGAATTAATTTATGGCATCGACATCATCTTCAAGCAAAACTCAAAGTGTTGAAGAGGAAGTTAATCTAATCATTAGGGAAAATTTTGATGAACCAAAGTTTAAGCCACATCCTAAGGTCGCAGCACAAATAGATACAATGGGCACATTTTTGAGCATACCAGAAAGGGTTTTATTGACAAAAGATGTAAGTCTTATAGTCATTGCAAAATCAGAAAAGTTGGAGACTTTGAAACTATTGCAGCATATCAACCACTCTGTGGCCCCGATGGAAAAATGAAATCAGACTACAAGAAGATTGAGGAATCAGGTTTATCATATTTTACACATTTACTACAATCATTCAAATCGGATTGGATTAGAATCATTTTGAGCAAATATCACGATGACATGTTCTGGCTGGATAAATCGATTGAGGTCAATAAGAAAATAATCAGTTGGGTTACCGGGCTCCCTACAACCAAAAAAGCTAAGGCTTTCTGAAGTTCTTCATGACCAGATGTTGAGAAAGACACTGGAGCACAATGGGATGGTCGGGCATTGAAGATTTCAACAATCAAGGACCCAGCAATAAAATTTGTGTACAAGCTATTTCAATTGAGCGGACTCAACAACGTACCCTACAATGCAGTAGACATGGTGCACAAAATTGTAGTGAAAGGTCACCAAGTTGATCTTGCCAAGGTACTACTTCATCAACTTCAGGAGAATATGAAGACCATAAGGAAAAATAAATCTAACACATGTAAGTACGGATCTCTACTTGCATGCATATTCCTCTATTTACAAAAGTATGTGCCTGGCACCAGTAAAGTAAACTGGATATCGGATGTACCGATAACAAAACAGATTGGTGAAATGATGAACAAGTGAGGAGATAAGTTGAATGTAGAGTTTGATGCATACTTCACTGAATTTCAATCTAAAATGCATAAGAGAAGCAAAATTCTGAGGGAATTAGTTCAAAAATTTGAAGATGACATATGTTTTGTGATCAACACCGATTATACCTTGATAAAAGTAGTTGAGCCTAGGATAAAATGGTTGGCACCGATGGGATATGAAATAAACCATGATTTCGCATTGAAATCTATTAATGCACTATTTGCAGTACCGAAGGATCCCATAGCCACTAGGTTCAGAGTGTATGAAGAAGCTAAATCTAGAATATCTACAAATATTGAGATTGATAAAATAACTAGAAAGGTAAAGAAGATGAAGAAAGATCTCACTCCTAAATATGGAGATAAGTCTGAAACATCTGAAGGGATACCAGTTGAATAGGAAACTGAAGGGCAGCTACAATTAGCCGACAAACCATATGCTAGTGAGGAGACTGAGTTCAATAAAGAAGTAGATCCTACACAGGCTCCTCCACCTGACATTCCTACAAAGATGTAGTCACCTATACATGAAGGTATGAAGACATGATTGTCAACTGTAGCACCACCTACCGAGAAAGAAGAATTAGTAAAAGTAACAAAAAGAAGAGCCGCTACACCAACAAAGAAATACATTAAGAGAAAGAACAAGGTTGTAGCAAAGGCACCTAAGAAAAGGAGAAAATATATAAGAAATAAGGAAGATCTAGAGGATATAGAGATAGAGGATGATGTAAATCAATTCAAAGTGGTTAGTAACAAGGCCAAAACAATAGATGAAGTCATTGAGGATATAATTGAACATGGAGACCTCGCTGATCCCTTACTAGACAGATTTGACAAAATGTCAAAAGAAGATCAAACTAAAATTGAAGAGGCTATCATCCAAATGATGATAAAATTTAAGAAAGTTCCAATGGAGTTTTCTTATGCATTACCAAAGAAATTGGATGATACAATTACTAGGAAATGGGTTGTTGCATTAGACACCGAGAAGAGAAAGAGAGAATGCTCTCTAGTTCAGGTAGCCGCACACTTAAGCTTTGGACATGTTAGTAAATACTTGATCAAATACCAAGCAAAATTTATGATCAAGAGTAGGGCCTTAATGATCATGGATGACAATGTAGAAGATATGGATATCACTATTGATTCTATATAGACATCAATTCTAAAACTCGAAGAAAAAGCTAAGCAACAAGCATTTTTGAACCTGTCTAAGAAGAGACAAAATTCTAAAGGTAAAGGTATTTACATTGATGAAGGACTAGCAAAGAAATCAAAGAGTTCTGGTATATTAGTTACCAATGCAATTGATATAACCGAGGACAAGGAAGAAATAAAAGTTTCACAGGATGCGCTGGATAAAGTTTAAATCCAAATGGAGAAGAAAACCGATGATGATGTACTCATTGTAGACATCACACATGGTGATCCTAATCACCAAGATGATGAAGATGTAAATATTGCATCAAATAAAGATGAAGCACTAGACACTAAAAGTCTATTTACATCACTACTGGGTGAACTTCATGTACTTGCTGAAGTAGCTAAAATTCTTTCCCAAGTACAACGCAATGGTTCAGATCCTAAGAAAAAGAAAAAAGATACCACAGGAGATCAAAATACAGAGAAACCTGCAGAGACAGATGAGCCTACACATACAAAGGCACCTTCCACCGAACCAAAGCAAATAGATGAAGCAAAGGACACACAAGAACCAAAGGCAATAGAGGTGATCCCACTGAACACCACAAGTGAGACTCCTACTACAACAACTGAGACCACCACTAGCGAGGAGCAGAAGAAGGAAGAACAAGTGCTAACAGGGAAGGACACTCCAAAGATTGGAGATAGATCTATTGCTATCATTGAGAAGAAATCTCCTCTAGCACAAAAGAAGAAGAAGAAAGGAAAAAGGCCAGTCACCCTAGATGAAGTGATTATTATACCTGAGTGTGACCTGAGGACCCTAAGCCTCAAGGACTTGAGTAAATAGGGGAGTTATGTTCAAGAAAGGTAGCGTAAGAGAAGCTAAAGCAAGAGCACAAATGAAAAGAAGTATTAAATGATGTGTAGGATATCCTCCAACAGGTAGTACCTAAGATACATATTGATGAGGATACACCTATTATAGATCAACTTGCTTCACTTGCCAAGAAGATCAACGCCCAGGACACCGATGCAGATAAATGAATTGAAGAAAGGGCATAATCCAAAATATAACACAAATTAGCAGAGAAAATCAGCCAAGAAGTGGCATTACTTAAGGTCAAATTATCTGGGGTTATTACTGAAACAAAATCTATCACCCAGACAATTTGTCAATACTTATTGAAGCTTTGTACTCTAGACACCTTCATTGTTGAAGTCAGTGAAAAGATCAAAGGTTTGGAAGTAGAAATATAGTTGAGTACCAATGCAGCTATCACCAAGCCACATGCTTTTCTAAAGCATATACACCAAGTTCAAGAACTCTGACGGTTGATAACAGATTTGAAGAACCAAGAAGTGCACCTAATAGATCAGGTTACTAAGTTGCAAATTGAACTCATTCCGTACCTAAATTTTTTTGAAGCACATATTGTCAAAGCTAAGCTATTAGTTGCAACACCAGAAATTTTGGTGTTAGAAAACATCTTTGACATGCATGCAAAAGTCGGTCTTGAGCACATTGCTCTCACCCACTTGAAAGAGGAATGGGAAAACCTCTTGGAGACACAGAAGAAAACCCATCAGTCAATTTTTGACAAGCTATGAGTATACTACCTCAATTTTGTATTTGGCATTACTATCAAAAAGGGGGAAAATAATGTATTAGATGCTATTATGCCAAATATTATGTACATGGATGCTATGTATACTATATATTATCGGGAGCATGCACTGAGGGGGAGTACTTAGTACTTAAGAAATTTTTTGATGTGTATATGTATATGGCGGAGATATAAGGAGATATAAGTTGCACAGAACTTTGATACTAATACCAAAGAGGGAGATTTTTATCTCTATTGAACCTTCTAAGGTTGTCATTAGTACCAAAGATGTGTAAAGATATCGGTCGGTTACTTACAATGAGCTAATTGCTAACATAAAGTAGAACAGACTAGTCGGTAAAGCCTATACACCGAGCAATAGATAGTTTACTGAGCACCAGTAGACACCGACATCGACAGACAATAAACACCGAGCATCACAGTATACACTGATTAGTTTATACAGTGTTTACCAAGGATCACAGGAAATGGCATAGTAATTAGGAATGGCACATTCTTCTATGAAAATGGTTACAATGGTTTGTAAAACATTTTACCAAGATCGAGGAACATTTAATGTAATGATATTCATTAAATATAATGTATATCTTTTGTAATAGATGATCTAGGTTATTATTGTACACCGTAGATCTTAGGGTTATGATTATAGTGAGTAACCTAATTGTGTTAAAGCAGAAAAAATAGAATACTATATATTTGTGTGTTCACATCATTTTTGGTGTGAGCTAATATATGAATCATGGAGCACTTCAAGCATTTGCCTATCTTCAAGTCTATCAGTTAATAGAGTAGAACCGAGTACAATAGAATTCAGATTGAGCAGACTTAGCAGAGGCTACCGAGTAGTTCAGAGCAGAGATTCATCACAAGTAAGGTGATATTTTATCAGAGCTTATAGATCTGTATTAGATAATTGAGTGTCAAATAGTAGATAAATACCTATTACTTTCTGACAATTGTAATAGAGTTTTTGGATAAAATCTCTTAACAGAGTAGACTAAACAGTCTTATGTAAATCTCTTAACCAAGTGCACACTTCATTAGTGTTTCTAAAATCCTATAACAAGGTAGATCTATCTGATCTAACATGTCACTACTAATAGGGTGAGATCACCAGAAGTTATCAAAACTTGTACCCCTAAGAGGCAAACCTTTTCTATTTGTAGTAGTGAAGAATTTGTGGGTGTCATCCCCACCGTAGTTTTTACCTTCTAACAAGGGTTTTCTGCATTACCAAAATACTTGTTTCATGTGATTGTGTTATGGATTTCATGTTGTTTACTCACTTATGTTAAGTGGATAAATGATTTATGCAATTAGATTCAAGTTATAGTGGTCGGTTATCACTGTTTATAGTTTTAGATCTGAAAAGTTTTTAAGTAAAGTTTTTGAAGGCATTGATTCACCCCTCCCCTCTTAGTACCTGTCTCTCCTAATTCCAACAAAGGTGAGGTAATCTCTGCATGCCTTGAACTATTTGATGAAAAACATTATAGTGGGCTTTTGTTGGCCATTAATATTGTTAATTTTGACCTATTGATTCTATTTCTAGAGGATTACATGGAGAACCCTATGGGCTCATTGACCCATAAGATTCATTGTAGTAGAAGACCAATTTTGGTGTTTAAAGACAAAAAGGTATTTGATGATAGGCTGGATATTATTAAATGAAATGCATGTTTTCTTCTGAAATGGCTTAGGGTTAAGCCAAGAGAGGACATCAAATGGATTAAGGAATACCTGGTTGTGGAAGGCTTTGAAGTTAAAATTGACTTTGGTATTACGTCATTATTTGACATTCATCTTTTCTCTCCAGCAATAGTAAAGAAGTCGACCAAGGGATTCAAAGTGATCAAGGGAAAATAGAATTTTGATTCAGGACTAGCAAACTCTTCTAAGGACGAGGAAGAACTGGTTTTCCATACTCCAGTTAGGAAGAAATAGGGGGATTTATTGTTAATATGTAGCTGGCTGACCCTAGGACTAAGTTACTTGTAAGTTGGTATAGATTTTCATGCTATTTTTGGTTTTTGATATAAGTATAGTATGGTACTAATGTATTGATCTTGTGACATTTTTAGATAGTAATGGTGCTTTCACAAATATAGATACTTAATTATTACTATTTTCATATGAATGTAAAATGTTTCATCATGGTGGATATTCTAAAATTGGTCTTCTTGTCTCCTCATGTAATACATTACTAGTTATGTATTTGTAAGCATATGTACAAGGCAAAAAGATATGTGTATATATGTGAATATTATGTATATATACTAAAATATACATGAAAATATATAAATATAAATATTTATGTGTATATATACATACACACACACACACACACACACATATATATATATATATACATACATACATACATACATACATACATATATATATATATATATATATATATATATATATATATATATATATATATATATATATATATATATATATATATATATATATATATATATATATATATATATATATATATATATATATATATATATATATATATATATCAGAGCACTAGGTTCAACTCTAGGAACCTTTGTGCCATTACGCTTTGCAAAGAAAGTATTCGTGTACGCATAGTAACCCTTTGAGTTAAGTATGTGAGGAGCATGTGTGAGTGCATTATGGAAAGGACATACCAACATCATCATGTGTGGGTGCCCTAGGATGGCTATGGGAATACCTCAAAGAAGTCAAAACCTTATAACACTGAATATTTGGTAGGGGAACTTCCTAAATTGCATAGAACCTCTGGATGGACACCCCTTCAAACCATGATCATGGAATTAAGAGCATATATTGAAAAGAGACTAGCAACTTGTGACCCATGTGAGAGCGATACGGTTGGCAGTCTTTCCATCGTGGTAAAAATGTTGCTTATTTGAGCTCAGTAAAACCAACTTAGGTATTGTCTCCTAGTAGACAGTGTCATTAAAAAAGTCTTTGAGTGACCTACCTCCTTGACGATTACATGAGGCCGGTACTGCTAGTCAGTGACGGTGCATGTCTAAAAAGGGACTTTTAACCCTATTATTTGTTAGAGTACAGTGTATCATTTGTGCTACGTAATCTCTGGATATAGTGCAGTTGAAGAAATTGGGGTATGCTTGGGAACCCTTGAATCATGCATCAGTGAGGGGGATCCCACTTATGGTTCATGGGATTTGTGCTCTATAATAATAGGATTTGTAGGAAACATTCAATGGATGGAAGAGTAATTGTTCTTATAAATAAGATATTTACCTAATGATCATTGTCCCTAGAAGCCATGACGACATACATTCCACAAAGGGACGTAACGAAGTTGGGATGGATGGTATTCTAACATAATAACATTAATGAGGCCTCCCAGACATCCAATATCCCACACATGTAGTTTGGATAATGAGGTGCACGGAGTGTTGTAGAAACTGGGTAGAATGGCCCAAACCATTTTAATATGGGGTGGAAAATTGTTCTATACCCTTGCAGGATGTACATTATTAAGTTATAGTAGGGCCAATGCCATGATGTAAATATACATATACTTTCATATATGATGGAAACACTCCAGGATCATCGACAATTTCTCCTTGTATAGACTAGAACCTTCTCAAAGCATTGGAAACTTATGATACAACTTGGGGAGGCTAATTAGTCATGGGAGATGGATGATGGTAACTTATGTTATGAAAAGCATTGAAGTACCAGAGTAAGGTAAAGGAGACCCATTTATTTATTGCTTCAGACAACGAAAGTATGGTGCTCTAGTCGAGGTATAGATTGAATCATCTATGGATAGGTAAGTTATAGGCTGAAATTCCTCAGTATTCGGTGGTGGGTACTTCTTTTGGATTTGATGACAGTTGTTTCATTTTGCTTATGGTCTTCTTGAGTCGTTTATCTTCTTGGTGGAACTTTCCACGTATTGGACTGGTACCTTTTTGTATTTTCATTTTTATTTTTTTTTAATTTAATTTAATTTTATTTTTCTTTGATTGATTTTTGTCACCAACTGTATAGTTCTTATCTTGGCGGTTGCCACCATTGATTTTTTTGATTGAAATGAGCTCACTTTTTATTTATTTTTTTTATTTATTCGAAGTTGAAGTAGACAGACTTCCTTTTTGAAAATTACTTGTATCTATTTTTGGGTGACTCTTATGAGCATTCTCTTTCGCTGCCAGTCCTATGTCATTTGAACATTTTTTTTTTTGTTTTAAAGAGTCCCACCAATCATATGTATATGAGGTAACACCTAGAAGGAGATATTATTCCATGTCAGAAGGTACTATAGGATCGATAAGATTAGATCCATGCTCTACTATGATGAACAACAGAAATGATTGGCTTCCTTGTAGTTGGGGTAGGTGAAAGTTGGTGATTTGGAAAAACCATGGTGGTGTAAAATATTTTATAAGACATACAGTTTTGCAAGTGGCCTTGCACGGGTGTTAGTATTATGAAGTTCATCCTTTGGGTAATCATGTACCCTAATAGGAAAGATCTATGATGTCATGAATGACCTTAAGAGGTCGATGATTATTGAATGTTCTAAACTACCCTAGTAGGGGAAATTGATTAGGATGGATAAGAAAGGGGCTAGTTGGAGTGTAATGCATTAGTGTTATATTTCAAAAGGGACAAGTGTAGGAATCTTATAATACGCATATGATGCAATCCAATAATGATTCGTATTTTCCCCATAAGTTAGTTTGTGACAGAAAGTTCCTCCTTTCTGTAGCCTTGTTGAGAGTGAAAAGTCAAAAACAATTGGGTGACTCATTAGTTGGAGACTCCATGTTGCAGATCTTAATGATCTAGTGAAAATGTGATGACGACACCTCTTCAAAATATTATTATGATGAAATTTGGGAGAAGATATCTCTCAACAAGACCCTAGGTCTTGAAAATTGAGAGTTTAGAAGGATAGGTTAAAAGTGTAAAACTTGCTTAAAGAACTATGAAACAAAAATCATAGAGTATGTACCACCCAGAGGGGGTGTTGCTGCAAGAAGAGTATGTTCCCTATATGTTCATGATCACCCTCAAAAAGAAGACTGTATCCTATTCGGTACATGACCCTAAAAAAACTAGGAATGGTCGCACTCTTGACACCTATGTTCCTAACCCTCTTACGATCGAAAATACAATGATGCTTTTATTAAACTATCAATAAGGGAGAAGTAATTTTGTGCCCTATTTTAATATGTACTCTGGAGAGAGAGGACTCATGTGTGTGGTATCTCCATACACTTATATCAAAGAGAGTTTCCTTATGAATGGAAAGTTTTGAAAAAAGAGCCCCCATACCCTTTAATGGGAATTGTGTTCTAGTAATGGTCCTATTTAATGAATAGATGCAATGATAAATGTGGTAGTAACCCACTAAGATTGGAGTGAATTTTTGTTGAAATAGGAACTGGTAACTCCAAGTATCTTATAGAAAGGACTTAGAGGTTTTCTTCATCATTTGATGCCTCATGGTAAATAGAAGGTTTACATTATGCCTATGGTAGTAGAAACTCTTATGGATTATGTTGTAACCGCACTAGATCCTTGAAGACCCTAAGATACATTATAAATTTTTGGTGTTGTGGTAACCATCCTAAATGAGAAAAGACTCCTTCAACCCCTATCTAGTTGGGGGGAATAGAATTATATATCTGAGAATTATCTAGATAAGGAGACCCTATAGGTATACTTGATTTGGAATACGTAGTTTTCTTTTGTAAGCTTGCTACCTATTGATAGACGTGTCAGCTTTCAGGAGTAAGCCTATTCCTTTGGGGGGATGATGTAAGGCCCAACCTGTTTCCACCTTTTCCTTGACACTTCGATGACGGAAGATTAAGGGGTGTTGTAGTATCTGGATGATTGGTAAATCCCTAACAGAATTGTACCTCAGGATAGACCTATATATTGTGCCTTCATATCAGTACCTATCAACTAAGTGTCACAATGATAGAGGTGATATATTTGGGTTATTAATTGTGTAAGTGAATCTTGGATGCAGTATGTTACCCTACAAATCATAGATCCAGCTAGACTATTAAGGTTCCATTGAGTACTTTTGTCGAAAGGATTAGATTCAAGTAGTCAAGATGTAAATGCCAAATTAGTATGTGTTAAGTCTTAAGTTTATCTTGGATTAAATTAATAAGTTGATGTGATGATTCTAGTAACTCCTACGAGGAGGATGAGTAATGTTTTGATGATGTATTATATGGTTATACCATAGTGGCATTTTGGTGATATTCTTAGAACCCTGAACAAGGATTTGTTAGATCCTAGACTAATAGGATTATTCTGCATTTTGTTTTCCTAGATTAGGAAATTTAATCATACTTGTGATAAGAATTTTATAGGACCTGATTGTTATGGTTACCCCCTTACCAATGTTGAACCATCGATTTATCTTAAATATCATGCTAAGGAAAATTGAGAATCTTTGAGATTAGGAGTACTATGAAGTTATGCAATCAAATTATGTAGATTGAATTGAATTGAAATAATGAATGTATTCTATATGTTTGCAAGCTTGAATTTGGATTATGATCTATATGTGGGCATTGTACTTTATGTGACTTTGAGTACGTAGTAGAAATTATAACTTATGTGTATAAAATTATATGCAATTAAATTATGCACTATATGAAAGTGATTAGATGTATGCATTGAATCATGAATTATGAGAAAGCGATTGTAAGAATGCAATCGAATTCTATGTTGCAAATGAATATCATGTTAGACATCTTCGCTGCATTGATGTTATGAGTAATTGATGATTACCTTGTGATGATGTTAGATTATTGATGATCATGATTTCAATTGAATTACAAGATTAGTAGGCATTAGAGATGCAATTGAATTATGAAATTGAACTAAGCAATTGAATTTTGATTAAATTGAAGATGTTATATCTTATATGTTTATTTGTTTTGGTTTTTCTTCCTTGAATTATTGATGTTGCATTGAGGAGTGTGCAGGTAAGAGAACCATGGAATTAATCGGAGAACCAAGGTTAAACATATGTGAATTGAGTAAGCCAAAGCTTAATCCGATATGGGATTAAAAGCCTCGTTGTAATGTGAACTCCTTGTAAATGTGGATTTTTGCATGTGTGTTATTAGTTAATTTCTTGTTGTCATCCAGGAAATGACCTTGGGTATGTAATGTGTAATAGTTAGTGTCATTTGACACTTGTTATGTGCTTGTTTTAATTCATCCTTGTTCTAGTCACTTCTAGAGGCCAATAAGGGGTTCTAAGGGTCATTTTTGGCATAATTTAAGTACCTTATGGATAGGGTTATGAGTTAAGAAGGTTTTGAGCATGTCCCTAATTCCCTAGTGACCTTGGTAACCTATTTTATGACCCATTTGCCCTCAACTTCGAAATTGGATAAGTCATGATCTTTACCCAACTCCACCTTTTCTTTCAATCATGCATTTATCATGAGGGGACAAGGGAAGACAACAAGGCCATAGAGTCAAGTATGCATTTATGGATGGTGGGTGGGTAGAGATTTGGAGGCCTTTTTAGAGGCCCTTAGGAGATTTAGTGGGTGTTCACCCACTCTCTACATTTGGAGACATTAGGGTTTGGATTAAGGAAGGATAGTGGATAAGCTCTTCTCAAATTTCCATTTCCATCACACTTGTGGAGGTTGGTTACTCTTCTCATGGAAGCCTTTCTACTTGCTCTTTAGATTAACTTATATTTTGCTTTCTCATGCATATGAATCTTGGTTCTTGTTGTGACAATGTGTTGTAATGGAGGGATTTTGGGTTTTGATTTCATGGTTTGATCTTGTTCTTTTTGCTTGATTGAGGGAGTTCTTGTTTATGGGTGTGAGGCATTACTCACCCTTTGGGAAGGGAAGAAGTGGCCTATGGGTGGAGGGGTTAGTTGGGCTCTCCATGAGGTGAGAGTCTCTTCTCTTGGAGAAGAGGGATAAGTCCATGGTGTATGGGCACCATGGAAGCCATTGCATTCTTGTATTTTGAAGAGGATGTTAAGCAAAGTATGTGTATGAAGAGGCATTTGGATATGCATGGATATGTAGCCTTGAAGAGGCATTTGAATACTCATGGTGAGAAAATTTGTATGTAATGGCATTCTCCCCTTGGAAAAGCCCACCTCCACCCTCTCAATGAGCTTGTAAGACTCATTTGTGTAACCTTGGAAGGGAGTAATTTGTCGTATGTGCATTTGTGTATATTGTTTGTGAGCATCTTGTTGATCTTGTTGCATACCCATTTAGCCTTGGTTCTCCAAGCTCGGGGGTGGTCTCATAAGAGACCTAGGTTGGGTGGTGAGCACCCATGGTTCTCCATTTTTTTTATTTGCAGATTTGTGGAAGCTCAAAGAGGAGCTATCATGGAGGTTTTCATCTTTTGGGTGGTTGTGTGAAGACAACCCGTTCATTCCTTTGTGAAATCTCTCCTTGTATTTAGACTTCTATTGTTGTAAAAGAGATTGTAATGCTTTTTACTTGGAGCTATTGTGAAGATGAAATAGATGAGAGACTGTTATTTATTTGATCTTCCATTGTGTGGTATTAGCAATTTGCAGTGCTTTATTGTAACTATGAAGATGTAACTGTATTTGATGTAATTGTGTATGTATTGAAATGGATTCCTTAATGGTTATGATGAATTCTTGCATACGTTATAAAAGATCTCTCTCTCTCTTTATAGTTGAAAATACTCTTTCCTTGCAAATGAGTTATCAACATTGATAGATTAAATATTGTAACAATTTCATTATGATTCCATATTTGGGTTGATATAAGAATATTGTAGTTCCTATAAGATGATTTAATTGTCATGATCATTGAAAATAATCTCTAAATATGATTCATATCACTCTTTTAGTCCTATAAATCATAATGAAACAACTATGAAGAAATGAACAAATTAGTTTTATGTTGATATCTCAATTGATTTGCAATCAAACTATATCTAAACCTTATTGATACACTATCAATTTTAAGACTATATACTTCCTTATGCATTAAGGAGACTAATTAAATGAGGAAAATATACTACTCATAGTTTGCAAAAAGATGTAAAAATAATGCAAGCAAAATAACACTCTCCAGATTTTAAGAGAGCAAAATGCTCTCTAGATTTTGTATGGGATAAAAATCCCATACAAAATCCATACCACAGTCATTTTATAATATTAATCTCGCCACCTCAATATGTAATAAACAAATAAAATAACATGGTATTATTTCCCCCTACCTTATTTAATATCCTCCCCAATACATGGCGCATGCATAGGGATGACAAGTCTTTGTAAAGTTTGAAACCAATTTCATTGGACAAGAAATTGTCCTTTTGCTGTCATCTCTTACCTCTTACTAAATGCTCTTACCTTTTAGTCTCCAAAACCTACGCATGTCCTTGCTAGCCCATGCCTAGCAATTAATTTAAAATGTGAATGGTGCTTCCCTTGGACAAGAGTAAGTGGTGGGACCCACTTCCCACTTACTTCCCATGCCTCTCCTCTTTCCAAGCACTGGTTTGGGCGCAGGCTTTTGGGGAAGTTTGAAAATTTGTAATAAATTTCCTTCCCTCTCTTAAATTGCGCACCCCTCCCTTGTCCTTTGTGATGGTAAGTGGAGTGAAGGGAAGATTTAGAGTAGGGAGATAGGCTAGTTGACTTGGTAGGATGATTAGATTAGTGAGTAGGTTAGTTTGTAGATAAGTTAGTTTAGGTTGTTAGTTAATTATTTTTATATGAGATTAATGTCATGTTAATGATAATAGTTAGATGTTATTTAGCAATGTTTTAAATATTTATTTTTCTATTTATATATGATGTCATATGACTAGATTTATGACACGTATGTAATGATAATTAATATATTATAATATATTAACTAATTAATAATTATATTAATTAATTAATATATTATAATTAATTTCATATATACAATTTAGTTTTAATCTTTGAATATACATTATTAAATAATGTTTCCTTTAGATTTATTAATTAGTTAATAGGTGCATTGATCTATTGGAATAATGTAATCATTAATTGAATTAATATGTACTCATTTTGAACAGAAATTAGTATAGACAATTATTGAAATTTATATTCAATATTTTTTTCATTAGCTTCCAATTTAATTTTCATAATCGAATTGGTCTTGAAATTTACATAATTGGAAATGGTTAACCTATCTAAAGAATAACATTATCAATAAACATTCTATTCCTCTTAGATAATCTAAAGGACTAATAGATTAACGTTTGACAAAATTGATCGCCAAGTTGATTAACGAACTTTGATTATATTGAATTTCATCTAGCATCCTTCGGGAAACAACTTGTTGAGGTTTGACCTCTTGTCACTTTGGGACTTCATCATTAGCACTTTTGTCCCGCATCGTGAACGTGGAACTTATAACCTTTTAAAATTTTTTTTGTTGATTTTGTTTTGGCCCGAACTTTTAGGCATTACAATATATATGTATATATACATATATATATATATATATGTATACTATATATACATATATATA